>OZ020615.1:64484746-65084746 GCA_963971575.1 Liopterus haemorrhoidalis
AAACATGATATGATAAAAAGCGAGGACAAGGTCGCGAAGTAGGGTGTATCTCCTCTCAACTGTCCTCACCTTATAAGGAGCATCACTTCATTAAAAGGTAACGGAACGGGTATACAAACAAGTGTCTTTCAACGTCACAAAACGTATAGATGTGTGTAAAACGTCAGTTCAAATGCGAAAACAAAACTTCTAAGATCGTAGGTGTAAATGAATCACAAGAATTTACTAACATTAGCCTTTGGGACTCATCCAGTCTTCTAGAATAATGCCAAAAATCAATGCCACATTTAAAATATTGTTTTAAATCATTTCTAAACAATACACAGAATATAAACATGAGTCATAACATTGAAATGGCCAGGGGCGGCTTGTACCCACCGCCCGTGAGGGACTCAGTGCGGGGGGGGGGCTGACATGGTACTAAGGTGACCATATTTTTTAGTTCAAAATTAGGGACGGCAGCTTATAAACGGGGGGAGGACGGCTGTTAATTATTCAAATATAATTGTTTTAATTAATTTTTTTTAATACAATAAATAATTATAATTTATAATAAATAAAAATGTCCAATCACAGATAATTAGCTTTTATTATTAAAAGGAACATTATAAAAACACAGTATTTTTACCGACCGCCAACATATATAAGGAAGGTATTGTGATCATACCGATTTTGACATTTCGAGATTTCGATGGATCTCCACGAATTGAGGTACATAACGTTTTGACTATTTTTAGCATGATGTCTGTCGGTCTGTCTGTCCGTCTGTCTGTCTGTCTGTCTGTCTGTCCCACACGTGCAGAGCAAATTCAGCTAAAAGGATTTTTATGAAACTTCATATTTAAGCTTTTGACATCAATGGCAACTTTTGGTAAAAATCGGTTGACTAGAAATGGGAGTTTACTAGTGTCGATTTGAAGATTTTTGCGAATATTTAGCAACAAAAAAAAATTTCAAAAAAAATTGTTTAACAAAAGTTGGTATAAAAGCAGGGCTTCGAACCGTTATTTTTTTCGTTCCGGTTTTCATTCCGGTTCAATTAAAAATATATATATCGGTTCGGTTCCGGTTTTCGTTCCGGCAAAAATAACGGTTTTTTTTCGGTTTTCGGTTCAGTTCCGAGTGATAAATTTTTAAATGCTTTTATATATATTAGAAATTTATTTTCTACTATAATTTAGAAGAACATTTTATTCCTTATTCTGTGATAATATTACCAAGGCCGCTGCCAGGAGGGAGTTCTGGGCGTTCAACCCCCCTCCCCCGAAATATTAGAAGCGCATTTTTTAAATTATCAGTTAAAAAATTACGAATTACGATTTTTTTCTGCTCATCAGTTTAAAAAATAATCTTAAATAAAATGTATTTTATATTCACTCACATAAACGTTATCTGAACCGAAATAAACCGATATTTTTTTTCGGTTCAGTTCCGGCTTTCGTTCCGACAAAAATAACAGTTTTTTTCGGTTTTCGGTTCAGTTCCGGTTCGAAGCCCTGTATAAAAGCAATAACTAACAACTTTTATTTGAGATATTTTTGATAAAACGAAAAAATTTTGAAAAATTTTTCGAAATTTTGTTTTAAGTATATATTTTTTCATACTTAAATGTAACGTTTCCATGGTCATGATAAATAATATCTATGTTAGAAAATATTAGGCCAAGTTATTTCTACTCTACTGCTAGAATGTATTTTATACAAGTACTTTGTTATGGCGGTCTGACCGACCATCGTGAGATTGAAGTATCCTTGGGCATTAGTGGAACCAGCATTATTTCACTATTGCATGAACATTTGGCCGTCAAAAAGATTTGTTCGCGTTGGATCCCACATAATTCATGGAGAATATTTTGAAAAACAATAAAGCCACTTTTGTTGAAATAATTGTTTTTGATCTCAAATCACGAAATATAAAAGGCCACCCTCGTATAGGTTTAGAAAGAAGAATCGATTATTTTCTGTTCTGTGTACAGTCTGTTCCAAACGGTTAAGCGGAACTAAATGGGAATTTCGTTCTTTTAGGTTGTCACGAGAAGGGACCTTGCTTGGGTTATTTCATTTTTCACGTTGAAATGTGAAAATTTAAAATTCCAACAATGAAACCATGGAAACGAATGACATATGTCATTTTTTTACGTATTTTAATGACAAAAAAATAAATAAATGGGAAATTTGTATTAAGAATGACACAAAAAATCATAATATAAAGAAAATGACATTTTAAAATGATATTAACCTTAACCAAAAAATATTTATTGTAAGTATGATTTACAAAGCTTAAACAAAACGGTCGAAAAGTATGATTTAAACGATGAAAGTAACTAGATTGCCAAATCTAGTTCCGCCTAACCGTTTGAAACAGACTGTAGTTATTAATTTGGGGGGGAGCATAGGAAGCGCTACTTATACACTTGAAATATCTCAGTTATCATAAGCACTTATCAACAAAAATGTTTTTAACGAAAACCGTACGAAATACGGGCACATCAGCTAGTCATATATATTTCGATACATATTAATTTATTCCCGAAAAAATGACAGACATAATTGAATATTATGTTGTTTTGCGGTTTATCAGTTAATATTTTATTTAGAAAAGTATTGATTATTTGACCTCTTTCTACGAAACTACAAAAAGTAGTCCAGTTTTTATTGTAGGTTAAATTATGGATGTGACCTTATTAGGTAACGATTTTATGCAAATATCTGTCTTTTTATTACAGATAAACGTTTTATGGAAAATTTACACTTATCTTATAAGTGGACGAACATTTTTTAAGAGTCACAAATTCGTTCAGCAGACATATCCAAACTAATTACTCCCTCCATGTGAAAATATGGTTACATTTTGATTTTTTTTTTGTCCGAAAATATGATATTCATTTACAATATTAATTAATTAAAATGATTTTATTTATGAAATACAGTCGATTCCGCTTAATTGGGACACATCGGGACTTGGCCCAATTTAGCGGCTGCCCCAATTAAGCGAATTTTACTTAAAATTAAACAATGCATATTTTTCGTTCAATAATTTTATTTTATAAACTCTTTGACAAAACTATAAATTACATATAACTAAAAAATATAAACTTTTAAGAAAAAATAATAATAAATTCCAAAATAAAATAATAAATAAAGTCTGTTCCAAACGGTTAGGCGGAACTAGATTTTGCAATCTAGTTACTTTCATCGTTTAAATCATGCTTTTCGGCCGTTTTGTTTAAGCTTTATAAATCATACTTACAACAAATATTTTTTGGTTAAGGTTAATATCATTTTAAAATGTCATTTTCTTTATATTTTGATTTTTTGTGTCATTCTTAATACAAATATCCCATTTATTTATTTTTTGTTATTAAAATATGTAAGAAAATTAATTTAAATTTGACATATGTCATTCGTTTCCATGGTTTCATTGTTGGAATTTTAAATTTTGACATTCCAACGTGAAAAATGAAATAACCCAAGCTAGGTCCCTTTTCGTGACAACCTAAAAGAACGAAATTCCCATTTAGTTCCGCCTAACCGTTTGGAACAGACTGTACAATTTAATTCAATGCAAAAATGCGTCAAGTGTAGTCTGTCTTTTGTTTTTGTAACATTTCACTTCTACAAAATCAGCACAGGTATTCAGTGCGGATGTAGGGCTCCCTTCATTTCCTTCCTGCATAAAATAACGCTGTAACACGGTCATACATTTTTTTGCCTCCTGGTTAGTCACAGGCACAGGTGGATCATCATCATCATCGTCATCTTCGTCTAATTTTTCATGTTTTGATTTAATGTTTTCTACAATTGAATCCTCACAATCTTCATTATCATCGTAACAAGGTAAATTGTTATCTATTGTTGAAAATTCTTCACAGTTAATAATAGGAACTTGCAACATATCCTCATTTTCTTCATTGCTTAAAATTTCGGGAATCTCTAAGGGTTTTAAGCCGCAACCTGTAAAAAAGTTCTGTATTGTGGTGGTTTTTATAACTCGCCAACTGTCAGCGAAAGAATGTATTGCTTGCAAAAGGGAAATTTTTGAACTAATCTCTCTGGCTGTTGTGGAACTTGTTAATATATTTTCATCAATGGATTCTAATATGTAATTAACCAATTTTCCTCGATACTGCACTGAGTTATACGTGAATTAATGTGTTGGGAATAAAGTTCACAGCGCGCGATACTAGTGTAATTATATTGATAAAGTCTGTTCCAAACGGTTAGGCGGAACTAGATTTTGCAATCTAGTTACTTTCATCGTTTAAATCATGCTTTTCGCCCGTTTTGTTTAAGCTTTGTAAATCATACTTGCAACAAACATTTTTTGGTTAAAGTTAATATAATTTTAAAATGTCATTTTCTTTATATTTTGATTTTTTGTGTCATTCTTAATACAAATATCCCATTTATTTATTTTTTTGTCATTGAAATATATAAGAAATATAATTTAATTTTGACATATGTCATTCGTTTCCATGGTTTCATTGTTGGAATTTTTAATTTTGACATTCCAACCTGAAAAATGAAATAACCCAAGCAAGGTCCCTTTTCGTGACAACCTAAAAGAACGAAATTCCCATTTAGTTCCGCCTAACCGTTTGAAACAGACTGTATTTGTTAAATTATATAGTTATAAAATATATTTATTAAAATAAATTTTCCAATTTCTTATATAATATAAAAATACGCACACGGAAAAAACGCGCACGGATTAATACGCACACGGAAAAAAGCGCACATGAAAAAATACATACATGGAAAAAAGCGCACACGGAAAAAAGCGTACTTACACTATATTTCAAATCAGTTTGAAATAAATCGTGAGAAACTATTACACAGTAAAATTTAATTGTTTGCCCACTTTAATATATTGCGTTCACATTTGTAAGGTGTTTTACTCGATGCATTATATTTACATTTTTGAAAATTTAAAACATTAGATAATTTGGAACGTTAATCGTAGAAATAAAAAAATAATAAAGCATTGAAAAAATAATAGTAAAGAAAAGAAAGTCACATTTTTAGGGTTTTGTAGGTATGACCAAAAAACCCTTATACCGTCATTGTCTGTCTGTCTGTCTGTCTGTCTGTCTGTCTGTCTGTCTGTCTGTCTGTCTGTTCGGTAAAAATTGTAGCCAAACGGCTAAAGCTAGAGAGTTGAAATTTGGCATGCTTATACAACTCTTTGACCCGCACATAGGAAAAATACTAAAACATCTAAAAAACATATGCCCCTAAAAATATAAACAAATATGTGCTCATTGAAAAAAATATATTTTTTTTAAATTCTGAGTAGGGTATCAAATGAAAGCCCTTAGTACGTGGATTAACGATCAAATTTTTATTTTTGCAAAATAAATTATTTCGATGCGATTTTTGCCAAAATTGTGCAAAAAATTTTTTGTCCCACACCCTGTAGCCCGGATGGTTTAAACTAAAAATCTAAAAAAAATCCAAGTAATGTATATTGGTGTGAACCGAAATAGTACAACAGGAATTTTTGATCAGATTATGTTTTCGGAAAATAACGCATTTTTTGTGGTTTTTGGTTCACAAAGTACAAAAGTTATACCAATGTAAGACACTCATATGCAAAGCGTCCGATGGCGCAACGGGTTAGAGCGCTGGTGTCGGAAGCTAAAATTCTCTGGAAAACGAAGGGTTTCGAGTTCGAGTACGGACGGAGTTTTATTTTTTGTGTTTTTTTTTTTTGCATATTTATTATGTTGAAATTATTTTGTCAAAATTGTAGTTGATTTTGACAAATGTCGTATTTAATTTTTAAGAGCGTAAATTTAATAACCAGTCTTATTATATGATTAACAGACGATAAATTATTTTAAAAATATCGTTCATTTTGCCGTGATTACTATAAAGTAAAATTTGTCCTACACACTCAGCATACCGCCTTCACTTATTATATACCTGCGAAACCCTGAAATGTGTGAATATTCACACTTCACATCAATTTTTCTTACATACTTTCATCAAAACCAAATATTTTTTAAAATAATTATTTTTCTGCTACTAATAATTTTAATTTATATTATTTTTGTGTAAAAATATCAATTAACAACTATTATTATCAGGCGTTATATGTCAATATACACTTCGGTGAGCTTCGGAATATTTCGTTACATTTCGGAATCTCGCTTCAAATTTGCTTTTGACGTCATAGCACGCACCCACGCAGAGACACACGTTGGCGTATTATATTATTTTTTTTTTCATAATAGTTTTTTTTTTTACCAAAATAGCTAAAAATACCTTAATAATAAATACTTACTTTAAATATTTGTATCATGTAGTTTAAAAAAGCCTCTCTCCAGAAGCCCTGATGAAGACCTTTTTTAGCATGGAAGACTACTTTTCATTTTAGAGAACTAGGTTGTAAATAGGTCGAACAATGTAGGATTTCTATAATTTTCGTAAACCAATTTCGCCAAGTTGTTGACCAGTTGGGGGGGGGGGATTAAGTCCAGAATGTTGAGCGGAGGAGATAATCAACCCGGAATAATTATTGAGTGAAAAGAAATTATTGTTTTTATAAAAAAGGGTCTTATTGTTAAAAAAAATAATAATAATGATTAAGGCCCGGTCTTTCCACCTTGAGATACACCTCTAGGGAACTATTTGACAGATACGGTTATTTGGAAGTTCATCTGCTGAATAAATGTCATTACCAATCGGTGAATTCAATAAGTCAGTTTCATTATCCATCAGATAACTATCCGATAGATAAATTTGTATTGAAAAACGGGATGACATTCATTCAGTACAAAAAGTATCATATAACCTTATCTGTCATCTGACTTAGAGGTGTTCCTCAAGGTGGAAGACTGGGCCTAAATAATGTATGGATTACTATTTATAAAATGTTATTTTTCAATACGAATCTGGGGGGGGGGGTGTAGCTACCTGAGAATTCTGTAATCGTTACGTTCGTAATAGGTGCATTAAAACACAAAAAATAAAATAAAAATCACTCTATTCAAAAATATATAATATAAAAATTTTTAACACAACGTTTTTAACAAAATTGAAACAATGTTAGATCCATAAAATAAAAAATAATAAAAACGTTCAGATCATTTTGATTTAGGAAAATATTGTTTATTTCTAATTGCTCGACAGCTTTCACTCGTGCCTGTTTCCCCAACTTTCTTTTTAGCAATTGTAGCACTGTCAGCAGCCTCAAGAGGTCTTGTTGAACTTTCAGCAGTTCCAGAACGTCTCAATGGACTTTTAGAACCTTTATCTTCACTTGCAGGACGTTTATCAGAACTGTCAGAAAATCTTTCAGGACTTTGTGTAGCTTTACTACGTTCTTCCACACTAGGACGTTTCTCAAAATTGTCAACAACAATTTCAGGTTTTTCTACACTTCCAGAACGTTTTGCAGATGTTTTTGATCTATCACGTTCTTCAAAAACCTCACGAGATTCATCTATACCTTTAAAAGTTCTTTCAAAACTATCTTCACGCTTTCCAGATGGTCTTGATCTTTCACGTCTTTCTAGACTTTCAGGACGTTTCTCCTCACAAATTTCAGGATGTTTTGCAGATGTTTTTGATCTATCACGTTCTTCAAGAACCTCACGAGATTCATCTATACTTTGAAAAGTTTTTTCAAAATTGTCAGGACGCTTTTCAGATGGTCTTGATCTATCAATACGTTTTTCAAGACTTTCAGGACGTTTTTCTGTACTTCCAGAACGTTTCTCGAAACTGTCAGCACGTTTTTCAGAACTTCTTGGCCTATCAATACGTCTTTCAAGACTTTCAGGACGTCTTTCTGAACTTCCAGATCGTTTCTCAAAACTTTCTGGACGTCTTTCAGGTATTCGTGATTTATCAATACGTTTTTCAAGACTTTCACGAGGTTTCTCTGGACTTTCATAAATTTCAAAACTGTCACGTTTTTGAGAGTCTCTTGATCTATCTATACGTTTCTCTAATCTTTCAGGTTCTATAGACTCTTCGTCAGATTCTTTTGTTTCAGGTTTTAAAACAGATTGATCTACTGATTTTCTAGAACGTTCTCCTGAGTAATTAGTTTTTATTTCAAGATATTCTGTACGTTGTTCAGGATTTTCTGGTAGTTCAGCAGATCTTTCTTTTTCAAGTTGTTCTATAGGCAAATGGACATAAGTGAGACTATCTGGTGGTATTACATTGAACTAATCTAATAGATAAACAGACCAATTCTGTAACTCAGTTACTATGATCATAGTAACTAGATTTGTCACTATGAGCAAGGTCAGTTACTATCATAGTAACTTTGGGGTATTTCGTATTCCGTAAGACAAAAGTTACTACAATATTTAGTAACATGTTATTATAAAAGTTCCTATCATAGTAACTACCAAATGCTGGTGTTTATAAATAATTACTTATGGTCTATTTCAAAGTAGAAAAATGTGTGTAAGAAGATAGGAGCTGTTTGTCCTTGCTTCGGATTGGTTTAGATAGTCATCCCTATTACACTGTAAAAATATTGTTTTTAGTCCAAGTTGACAGATGTTCAGTGTCGTACATTGGAAATATATATTATTTAATTTTTCTCATATATTTTGTTATTATTTACATATTTAGACTTTTATTTATATTCTTGGCGTAGATTTTATGGCGAAAATTCTCCATGTAATTTGTTTTTACGTAGTTATATATTTTTTAGGTTATTTGACATATAAATATTTTTTGACAGTTGACAATTAACAGATCAAGAAAGAGGACTAATGTGAGGCCAAAAGACAGCCCAGCTGATTGTGCCCAAAGAAGAAGTTATTGATATAATTTTTAGACCTTCATATATACATATATTTTTAATTTTTATTTACAATAATTATTTAAATAAGAATCTTTAGCTCTGAAGATATATTGTTTGTTTTATTGCTTTGTTTAAACTCTTTTAGCCAAATCTCTTTTTTTATATATACAGTCTGTTCCAAACGGTTAAGCGGAACTAGATTTTGCAATCTAGTTACTTTCATCGTTTAAATCATGCTTTTCGGCCGTTTTGTTAAAGCTTTGTAAATCATACTTACACTAAACATTTTTTGGTGATTTTTTTCATCATTTTAAAATGTCATTTTCTTTATATGTTAATTTTTTGTGTCATTTTTATTACAAATTTCCCAATTATTTATATTTTTGTCATTAAAATATATAAAAAAAATAATTTAATTTTGACATATATACTTCGTTTCCATGGTTTCATTGTTGGAATTTTAAATTTTGACATTCCAACGTGAAAAATGAAATAACCCTAGCAAGGTCCTTTCTCGTGAAAACCTAAAAGAACAAAATTCCCATTTAGTTCCGCCTAACCGTTTGAAACAGACTGTAGTACATAATTTTTAAAATTAATATTTTTTTAACTTTTTCAAATTTCCCATTAAACTGAATTTATGTCGTATAAATAACGTAAGTGTATTATCTGCCTTGTTTATTACAATACCTTATTAACCTTTTTTATATTAAAAAAAAAAATCTCTTGCTAACCCAGTTGCTACGCCCATGCCCTAGTTGTAACTTATTTTAAAATTCCCGCTATACTGTATTTGATCAGTGTAAATCGTACTCGGTTCGCAGCGCTATCTACTTTTTTCTACTTTGAAACAGACCATAGTTCTTATGAAGATAAAAATAACGGACATTTGATTTTAAGTGTAATTTTTCGATATAATAGAAAATGAAGAAGATTAGTAAAGAAAATTATATAAATTAAATATATATATATAAAATATGTATCTATGAGTGTAGGTAAATGGTTATATTGCAGGAGATGAAATAATTCTTTTCCAATTCCTCATTTTTAATATGAGACTTTTTTTAAATTAAAAAAAATAGTTTTTATTTTTAAAAAAATTAACAAAAGTTCTATTCAGGGACGCAAAAATAGTTTTATGAGCGGGAAGGGTTATAAAATGAGACGTATGGAAGTAATGACAAAATAAGGAAAATGCATCGAAGTAATAAAAAATTCAGCTTCATAGGAGGTTCTATCGATGAACTTAATTCGACTTTTGGCGATGAAACACCATCAAGGACTACTGTTTATCGGTTTGCCAACTTCAATCGTGGCTGTAGTTCGCTTAAGGACGAATTTCGTGAAGGTCATCCAAAACCGGTTGTTGTTCCGGAAAACATTGATGCTGTGCGTGAACTGATACTGCAAGATCGTCATGTGATTTATAGTGAGATTGAGGTATCCTTGGGCATTAGTGGGACTAGCATACATTCAATATTGCATAAACATTTAGCCATCAAAAAGATTATTCGCGTTGGATCCCACACAATAGGGGATACGCATAAAATTTCCTTAAAACTACATTTTTTTGATATGTTAATGTTAGTTATGTCACCTAACAAAACAAAAATCACATTTTAATTAATATTACAGCCAAATTTTTTAATTAAAATATTGTAAATTTGAAATAAGCCGACCACAGCGCAAAGTTTGCCGAGTAAATACGACTGAGCATGACGTCAAACCCCAAACAGCCCAGACTACAACATAATCTTTACGTGTGTATATTGTATTGTTCGAGAGTTTTGTGTTTTTAAACAATTTTTCACGCATTTATTATTAAAATGGCAGATAAAGATTTTGTTTGGGCTCAGAGTGATAATTTACCCAACATTGATGCTTTTATGCTCATGGAATATATGAAATATAATGAATGCTACAGTGCTGAAGAAATACGTGGTGTCAAAACGGACTTGTAATAACTATTTATGTATTCTATAACTTTATGTAAACAATAAACGCTGCAACTCTGTAAAATGTAAATATTTATGTAATTTGGATGTCAGAATTTTACTACATTGTTTACATGAAGTTACAAAACGTTAGAGGCATAATTGAAATACTGCAATATAGGTTATATATTTTAATATAAAATTTAATTCGGTAAACATGTATAAATTGTTTTTATAGAATTAAACTTTATTTTAATTAAAATCACTCTAACTTTACACAATCTATAAAAGTTATACAAGCAAATAAGTTCACGACAGACTATGTAAGCTCTACGCCGTACACTGGGTAGGCTGTACGCAGTACACTTAAGTAGGGTATGACGTCACATGTGGTTTTCGCGCGCTACATACATTTATGATTTTTTTAAGCCTTCAAATTAAAAAAAAAAAATGCAAAACTGTTTTTTATGTTATGTGTAACAAGAGGAATATAATAAAAAATAAAAAAAAATCATGCCTATCCCCTATTTGACAATTGGAGTGGAAAATGTCTCAATTGGAGTGGAAAAAGTGCGTCGAAAATTGGTTCAAACGCATGAAAAAGTGTCATCTTCATGGAGAATATTTTGAAAAACAATAAAGCCACTTTTGTTGATAAATTGTTTGGCAAACCCTTGTATAATGTAAAACAGGTGTTAGATTAGTTCAAACTTTACCATGTTGGCTCTGTAAACTTAAAAAAAATTACCTATTCTTTCTCTAGCCTTTTCAAGTCTTTGAACACTTTCAGGGACAATTTCAAAATTAACAGATTTTTCAGCACGTTTTTCTGGACTTTCTTCTGATTTATAAGCTCCTTCATATTTATCAGGACTTACAGATTTGTCAGGACTTTCACTTTTAGGGAAAATAACAGTACTCTCAACGACCTTAATTTTGTCAGCACTGCCACTCGGCGATTGTTCTTTTTCAAATCCAAGTTTACTTGGTTCTTTTGTGAGACTTGAAGTAGATGTTACCTTTCCTAATTTAGCATTTTCGGTTGTATACAGTTGATGTAATTCTTCTCCGCCGTCCTCATCTCCTAGATCATCGTCATGGGTATGTGTTACTTCTTTTGGTACTGATGGCATTATATTTGGTATAACGCTACCAATACGATGTAAACTCTTAAACAAAATTTTACTTCAAATCAATAAATAATAAAAACAACAATAATATATTATTAAAAATCCTTGTATATAAGGCAGTTGTCAAGCATGTGGACTAGTATGTGTTACAGCAAGCTTGTATATTAAAAAAAAAATCGGGTTAATGTTCCGTATAAGTCCACCACACATAACTCGTCAGACAGAACGTGTATGCTAGTTGGAATGAGATTTAATCTTGACGAAGCGCCGCCCCTTTCTTTCAAAACATAACATTTACGATTCACTTTATCATTTCCAATATTTTTATTCAAAACTGAAATCTGAATAAGTACTTGATAGTTATCCGTTCCGAAATCCAAGCAATTATTTAATGTTTACATTTATCTCCTATTAACGTTTATAAAGAAAAACTTGAATATTAAAATTTCAGTATTTATACGCTTTAAGTCACATTTAAATGGTTTAAATTAAATTTATACTATACACATTTTGAAGAATATTAACATTATTAAAAGAGAGGATCCTCAAAAGTATCAATATATTCCGACCTACCAGTTTTATGTCTGAAATAGAACATTCCGTTTTTCGTCGCATTCATAGGTGCTAAATTATATAAATGTACTAAAACTGTATAAAGCATTTATATATCTTCACTATATGCAAACAATCAATGATAAAACTAATTAGGTTAGGATTAGAAAAATTTTAGACAGAAAAAACTTAAACTTGCTAGACGTATATAAACAGGTACTCATAAGGAATTTTTACCTGTTTCCAATGAGATTTATAGGATACGTATTTTGAAAAACATTAACTTCATAAAGAGTTCCAAAATTATCAGTTATATTCGGACGTTCCTCGTGTGAAAAACGGGTATTTCTCTGCCAACTACAGATGAATGATTACTATTGGCTCCCCACTCTTACGACCATGCCTTCTCGTTTCTAACGTTATAATATAATTCATTCTAAGCATACAAGCCTAATTGCGGTGGACTAATACGGAACATTAACCAAAACTCGTTGCAGGCCATGGAAAATTAACGTAGTTCTGATGCTTACGGCAACACGTTTTGTTTATTTTTATAATCAGAGGTGTATATATGAAGTAATGGATTGGCAACATAGCGTTTGATCTGGCAACATTTGTGACACGGGACTTGGAGGGGTGGCAGGTTAACATGTGATACGCCTTCAGAGTTTGAACTAGTAATTTTGTTACTAGCGATTTTTTCGTGAAACAGTTTTTTCTAGTGCGTTCTAAAAATGAGTGACATTCATTTCGAACAACGGTGTGCTATCAGATTTTGCTAAAAAGGCATCCCTAAATCAAATTTCACCTCATTTCACCCCTTAAAAATTATATTTAGAAAAAACTCTTCTTATTGGTCTCTTACGTCATGGAGGGAATGTTAGGCTGACCATTTTCTTAAGAAGGTAATGCGGGACGGAGCAAAAAAAAGGTCCTCATCTCCCAAATCCAAGTGAAGAGCAAAAAAAAGGTCCTCCCCTCCCAAATCCAAGTGTAAAGCAAAAAAAAAGGTCCTCATCTCCCAAAATCCAAGTGAAGAGCAAAAAAAAGGTCCTCCCCTCCCAAATCCAAGTGAAGAGCAAAAAAAAGGTCCTCATCTCCCAAAATCCAAGTGAAGAGCAAAAAAAAGGTCCTCCCCTCCCAAATCCAAGTGAAGAGCAAAAAAAAAGGTCCTCATCTCCCAAAATCCAAGTGAAGAGCAAAAAAAAGGTCCTCCCCTCCCAAATCCAAGTGAAGAGCAAAAAAAAGGTCCTCATCTCCCAAAATCCAAGTGAAGAGCAAAAAAAAGGTCCTCCCCTCCCAAATCCAAGTGAAGAGCAAAAAAAAAGGTCCTCATCTCCCAAAATCCAAGTGAAGAGCAAAAACAAGGTCCTCATCTCCCAAAATCAAAGTGAAGAGCAAAAAAAAAATAATGTCCTCACCTCCCAAATCAAAAATGCAGGACAATGCGGGACAAAATGTTAAAATGCGGGACGAATGGTCACCCTAGGGAATGTAAGCTTCGAATTTCATGTCTTAATGGCCATTGGATTTTTTATCGAATAAAAAATACAAATACCCCTTTAGGGATGAAACTTAAAAAAACTGTCAAAATACTTATTTTTGAAAAGATTTTGAAAAAGTTGTTTTCAAAAAGGCACGTATATGCCAAAGATGAATGTTATAACTCAACAAACAGGAAAAACTACGGGTACTATAATCCATCCCGTTTGGAGTGGATTGGGACGAAATCATGAATTTTTTAAAAATCATTGTATGGGTGAAATCATATTAGACCCCCTTTTTAGCCCCTTTGAAGTCGACTTTCGAAGAATCTCTTCTTAGTGTGTGCTTACGTCATCAAAGGAACGTTCTATCGAATAAAAAATATCCATTTACCCCATTAAGGGTAACTTTTAAAAAGCTGTCAAAACCATTTCGGGATATTTTATAAAGACACCTATTTGCCAAAAAGAAATGTTATAACTCAACAAACACATAAAATACGACGGGGTATATAATTCACCCCAAATGTAGATTCAACCCTTTACGGATTGATTAGGATAAAATCTTGAGATAAGTTTTTCGATATTTGCATGGGTAATCTTTGTAAGCAAAAACCAAGTCGATATCTTATTAGTCCTAAGAGATATTAAGGAATCCTTGAAATCACACCTCTTTTCACCTTTTAGGAGTGAAATTTAAAAAAACTGACAAAACTATTTCATAATATTTTAAAAAGATACCTATGTGACAAAAAGTAATGTTGCTCTTAGGTGGTCCCTAGGCTTGCCTAATGGTAAAACCAGCCATAATTTTACTCCTAAGAATTATTTGAAATAAAAATTGAAACATAATTTGTGAGTAACTTGTATTATTGTATTTTGGTTTTGGTTTGTGAAATAATAATAATAAATAAAATTTGGGAATTACGGGGGGCATTAACTAATATATTTTTAAATATTTATTTTAAAGAAAAATACTATACAATTTACATACTAGACTCTAAAAAAGGCATACAAAATTCTAATAGCAAATATGAATTCACTATTAACAGTTTGTTGACTATCGTTGATATTTGTGTTCGTTTTAGTTTGTTAAATGTGTACGACTTGAAACGAACACGAACAAGCAAGAATGAACAGAAATTGGGTACTGTCCATAGGAATCACATGCACACGAGCTCAAACGAAAATTTTTTTTTTACAATAATGAATAAATACGACCAATGTTCGGCAATATTCGATTAATTTTGAATCTGCAAAATTTCTGAAAAAGTACAATAAGAATCTGGTTAAGTAGGTCTTGCGAATGTTTAGAGCAGTGTTTCCCAACCTTTTTACTCTCGTGGCACATTTTCCAAAGAAGAAAAATTTCGCAGAACACCTACGTAGTCATAGAAGAAGAAATTTATAACGCTAATTTTTTACCTACCGTCAACATATATAAGGGAGGTAATGTGATCATACCGATTTTGACATTTCGAGATTTCGATGGATCTCCACGAATTGAGGTCCCTATATAACGTTTTGACTATTTTTAGCATTATGTCTGTCGGTCCGCGTACACGTGCAGAGCCAATTCGGCTAAAAGGATTTTTATGAAACTTCATATTTAAGCTTTTGATATCAATGGCACGAGTTGATCAACTTTTGGTAAAAATCGGTTAACTAGAAATGGGAGTTTACTCGTGTCGGTTTAAGATTTTTGCGAATATTTCACAACAGAGAAAAATGTCGAAAAAATTTATTTAATAAAAGTAGCTATAAAAGCAATAACTAACAACTTTTATTTGATTAATTTTTTGATAAAGCAGCATAAATTAAACAAGTACTTTGTGACGGCGGTCGTTCCTGTGGTGGTCACAGTTGATTTTTTCATTAAGATTTCGCGGCACACTTGGAAAACCTTTTGGGCAACACTGGTTTAGTATAACAGCGAAACTGGACACCACCAATATTATTTTTTTATTTATGATACAAAAAATACTAAATAACAATGTTGTAGAAGACCAAGAGGGACATCTGCATAGAAGAAATCTTTTTTTAAACCAGTGGTTCTTAAGCACCAAGTTATATTTTTTTAAATTATACAAATTTTTCAGAACCATGAATATAAGTCGGGAATTTGTTTAATTCGTCTTATTTTGATACCCTCTAAACCAGTGTTTCTCAACAGGTGGTCCCCAGAAAAATTTTAGTGGTCTGCGAAAGTTTTTTTGCAGTTTTTTTAAATTTTTTTATGTGAATAATTTATATTTTGTTTATTTTCTGTAAATTTTCTATGATTTTCTACAAATAAAATAAATGTATTTAGTAGCACATCAAATATATTTATTTTCTTGCAAAAAATGAACCAACAATTATTATTAGTGGTCCGCGTTAGAAAATTATATATTATACTGGTCCGCGGTGCGTTTTTGGTTGAGTAACACTGCTCTAAACCATGGCTCTTAAGTTGACCCCCCCTAACTACACTACTGTCGTTAATATTCGTCTGTGCTCGTTGATATAGTCTTTTCAAGATAACAATAAAAAGACGTCATTTAACTTTACGTCCACATTTATATAACAAATTTGTTTCTGAGCTGTATACGTAGTTTAACAGTTAACAGTTTGACGCCAGCATCATCTGTTGATAAAATACTATATTAAAATAAATAAATTAATAAAAAAAAATAAAAAATTCGGCTGGAATCCTTGGGTTCAAATCGCATTTTCCTGTTAAAAAATATTTTTGAAACACTTCAAGTTAAAAATAATAAATCATAATACCTTGTGATATATTTTTTCCATTGATGATGTTCTTTGTCTGGATATAATAGGTTCCATTTGGAATCTTTGTTCGTGAGCTACGGTCGATTCATGGGGCATCAACATAGCTGGGGCTCGGAACATATAACACAAGGGGTAAAATACTATATTTGTGAAAGTAGCAGCGTATAGATCAGCAAATCTCACCACCTGAAAAAAGATTGCTTGGTCTAATTTTGTTCATTTTATTCTCATTATTTATCAAGTTACCTGATCTGAAAAGAAGGTTTGCCTAGAACCAGACCTGAAAACACTTCCCATCATACCATAAGCCAAATCCATTCTATGGGTCACTTCACGAATAGCTGCCCTAATTTTTGTTATATCTGGCTTTTCCTTAGTAGTAGAGTCTAAATCTCTGGAAAACAAATAAAAATTTATATTGTCACTTGATAAGGATAAAAAGGGAATTTGGAAATAGTGAAACAACGTGGACATAAAAACAACAGAAAACCTCCACAAAGCCATCGAGAAGAAAACCAAAGTTCAAATTGTCTGGATACCATCCCACAAAGACATAACCGGCAATGAGAAAGCTGATGCGGCGAAATCAGCTCTGCAACTTCCACAGAGACCACCATCGCAGCAGATAACTTCAAAACAATAATAAAAAAGAAAATCAGAAACCATTGCAGCAACATATGGGAAAAGACTACAGGAAACAAATTAAAAAACACGAAACCAGACATTGGAAAATGGCCAACAATCGGTGCAAGACGGGACCAGATTGTCATAACGAGGGCACGTATAGGGATTTGCAGCTAAGCACCCTACCATCTGGTGAGCGTTTCATGAACTTGTGTACATCAGATAACATTTCGTTTTGTCTATTGGTTTTGTATGAAGTTTGTTTTTAAAGTTTTATTATAATCATTGAAAAATGTATAATACATATTGTTGTGTGCCTATGTGCAATTCATTGAAAAGAAGAAACCCGGAAATATCGTTTCATTTGTTTCCACTAATATCAGACACCGTACGGTTCGAAACAAAATTGGGAAAGCAAGAGGTTAGGAATCGACGCGATGTTTAGATAAACAATTTAAAAATTGGAAAAACAGTGAGCCCTTATATCAAAGTTTGCTCATTACATTTTAATGATAGTGACTACAAAAAATATTTTCAATTTTGTATTTATTATCGCATATCTTGAAAATTCCTATTGTGTGTGGGTTTGTTAATGCACAAGTCTGTAGGCATAATAAATAAATCTTTATGAACTCTCTGTTTTTTTCAGTGACTCCACACAATATTATATGCCCAGCATTGTAGATTTCTACCCCTTGGTAAACAACACGGGAATTATTATTTCCCCCAATATAGTTAAAATAATCGACAATGGAAAACCGCCATAACTTAAAACCAGATCACAAAATGTAGTATTTTAGATATTTGCAAGTAATGTCACTTCACAAAATCAGAAAATCCCAAACAATTATTTATTTTTTGTCGTTTTTTGATACACTTTTCGCTATTATTTACTAGTAAATGTCAAGTGGTATCTGATTTAGAATGGTTTCAAAAAAATCCGCCTGGCGCTACGATCTTAAAATTTTTCCCCTATAGAACACACTATCTACACTCACAAGCATTTATTTGAGAAAGAAATCGCTCCAATATATGATAAATGCCACACTCAAATAACTGTTGAACATGTCATCACTCAATGCACTAAATACAGACAAGAAAGAATAAAACATAACATACCTAACGATATTAAAACTGTTCTCCAAAACAACATCACAACTATCACAAACACATTAAATTATCTTAAAGCCGAGAGTTCCAGTTGCTAATAAACTGTCCAATAAATTTATTAGCAACATATTTTTTCCGAGCGTTCCACCCCGAAATAGATAGGCTTATTTGTCTAATAACTTATAGGCAACATGAAGTGCTTAATAAAGTGACATATAACCAAAAACAAGTTCGCAAAATGTGTTAATATTTCAATTTTAATTGAAAAACAGTATTATTTTAAAAGAATATACAAATGTGTAGTTTTTATGCATTCATATTTTTTCTATAATGGTGATTTTAGTGTTTTATACACATTTTAGTTGTATTTTGACGAAATCGACGATCTGTTTGGATGAATTTATAAATTATAGACAACCGTTTTTAGAATATTTTGGGCATTTATTGTAAATGTGATATATAAAGAACAATATAAAAATATATATTTTTAAATAAATATTATCTCTTATTTTTACATATGTATTTCTTTAAATTACGAATACAATACATTACAAGCATTACTATTTATATAAAAATTATAGAAAATAAGAAGATAGACGCAATTATTGGCAGAATAATAAAGATGTGTGGCTGAAAATTGCTGATAAGTTTAATTCATATTGTTTAAGGAATGTAAAATAAAGCAAATTATGGCTGTCTTCTTATCACTTTTGTATTAAAAAATGTTATTTTTATTAACTCCTCTTCTATCTATATTAGTCCTCTTTTTCTGTGGTAAAATTTGTTGAACTCCGTTTAATTGTCATTTTAACAGTAACACAAAAATATATGTAACGTAATTGAATGTAAAGTCAAACTATTTAATGTCAAAATATTTAATGTCAAAATATTCAATGTCAAAATTTCATCTCACTTTAGCTCTACAAATTTACGTATAGCTCTATCTATCTTCATAAGAAATACCAATACAAAAACAAAAAATTATGTTGCTAATAAACTATTAGAAGGATTTTGTAACTTGGAAATAACCAATAAATTTGAGTGACATCATTTCATATTTATTGTGAATAGAGTTTATTGTTTTTTTGTCAACATTGGCCAAGTAACTATTGTTTTTTTGTGAACTATAGAATAAAATTCTGTGACTCGTTATCCCACTACAGCTTAAAGAGGTTAAAAATGGAAAAGAACTTACTTATACATTTCTCCTAATACCACGTCAAAAGACTGCAATTCTGTGAATAGTTGGCATTTATCAGTCCAAACGTGTAATTCTCTTATCAATTCAGGCACTATCAAAAAAGTTCTCCAACCACAGATTTTTTTACTCTTCAAAATATCACCAAAAATATGGTCTCCAAAATATAAAACATCTCTTCCTTTGGAACTTATTAATTCCATAAAATTTTCACAAGAACCTACAAAAAAAGTTAAAAGCGTGTTAAAATTAATTTTCACAATAGAATAAAATTGCTAAAAACTTATTTATAAAATCAGTGGCGTACGTAAGGGGGAGGATTAGGGGGATAAATTCCCTCCCGAAAATTCGAAAAGAACTAAAATTATACATTATATTTTTTGTTTAGCAAAAGCCCACTTCAAATCTTAAAAGGAAAGCTCATGACATCTTTCTTACAAAAATTAAAATCCAGTTAGTTCCGCTTAAAAATTTGGAATAGTCTATAAATACATTTTTCTACGAACAAAAAATCAAGGACAAAATTAAAATTTTTGTTGTTGATTTTGATTGTAAGAACTATGGTGTTGTACCCAGAGCCGCAGTAAGGTAAATTTGCGCTAGGGGCAGAACCGTGTTTTGGCGCCCTTGGTAAATAAAAATAAGGTTCCTACCTCTCAAAATTTAACTGGTGAACAAAAACAAGGTCTTCACCTCACAAAATCCAAGTGACGAGCAAAAAAAAAGGTCCTCATCCTTCGCCATGGCGCCCCTTAACAAGCCCGTCAGCGCCCTTTTCCTTAGTGCGCTAGCCCCCCCCCCTTACTGCGGCTCTGGTTGTACCTCCCCTTAAAGTTATAATTTTACCTCCAGAATATACTTGTCCTTTTTTAAACGGTCCAGTATGAGTTCCAATTTTTAAGTCTCCAGATTCCATATCAACTTGACGTAAAACAGTGCCTTCACCGAAGAAAGCTGGTTTACGAGCATCACAGATTATAATATCGAAATAAGATTTCCAATCTCTATCCTTTATATCCTAAAAAGTAAATATTAATTTAATTTTAATCAAAATAATTAAATAGTCAATCATCTAAATTTACAATATATCATTCTCTAAACAAGTGCCTCATGAAATAAAGTTAGTTATAGTTGGACAGGAGCAACTAAAAGTTAAATGTGCAACTTGCACCAATAAAGCAGATGCAAACATATTATGGTCTATTTCAAAGTAGAAAAATGTGTGTAAGAAGATAGGAGCTGTTTGTCCTTGCTTCGGATTGGTTTAGATCGTCATCCCTATTACACTGTTAAAATATTGTTTTTAGTCCAAGTTGACAGATGTTCAGTGTCGTACATTGGAAATATATATTATTAATATTATTTAATTTTTTTCATATATTTTGTTATTATTTACATATTTAGACTTTTATTTATATTCTTGGCGTAGATTTTATGGAGAAAATTCTCCATGTAATTTGTTTTTACGCAGTTATATATTTTTTAGGTTATCTGACATATAAATATTTTTTGACACTTGACAATTAACAGATCAAAAGAGAGGACTAATGTGAGGCCAAATGACAGCCCAGCTGATTGTGCCCGAAGAAGAAGTTATTGATATAATTTTTATACCTTCATATATACATATATATTTTTAATTTTTATTTACAATAAATAGTCTCTTTAGCTCTGAAAATATTTTTTTTTTGTTTTATTGCTTTATTTAAACTCTTTTAGCCAAATCTCTCTTTTTATATATAGTACATAATTTTTAAAATTAATATTTTTTTAACTTTTTCAAATTTCCCATTAAACTGAATTTATGTCGTATAAATAACGTAAGTGTATTATCTGCCTTGTTTATTTCAATATCTTATTAACCTTTTTTAAATTAAAAAACAAATCACTTGCTAACCCAGTTACTATGCCCATGCCCTAGTTCTTATTTTAAATTTTCCGCTATACTGTATTTATCCAGTGTAAATTGTACTCGGTTCGCAGCGCTATCTACTTTTTTTTAATTAGAAACAGACCATAGTACAGTTTTGTGTTTCTGCAATCTTCGCAAGTAGTATAGCTAGGCACGTTCTGCCTCACTTCAAGGTCATATCTACATTCGGACCCTTCTAATGTAGATATGACCTTGAAGTGAGGCAGAACGTGCCTAGCTATACTATTATCGCACGAAAAATACTATGAATAGACTCGCATAATATCAGTTATTAATATAAACGTTTTAAATCGAATTAAAATGAAACATGTGATCAACCAACGGATAAAATTTGTCAAATTTGTATTTGTTTTGTCTTGTTGGTTATTGTTTTTACTTGTTTTCCATAGCCAACTACTCTAAATTGCCTACTTTAATTGAAATACAACATTAAATGTACAATAAGCTTTTTTTCAATATCCCTAGACTTTTCCGATGTGTGCATATAGAACACTTGTCTCACCTTATCTGCGTCTTCATTGTGAAAATCAAAGAGATAACTCATAATCACATCTGTGTATTTGTATTCACTATTTGTTAACAAAAAGCAGGTTCCTCCACTTGCCCTAATACTGTTAAAGGCTATAGGGATTTTTTCATTTTTCTTCAGGTAATATTGAATATTTGCAGCTGTTTCTGTTTTTAGACTTCCTCCTATATGTATATGATTTAGTGCTGTCCTTACATCCTACAACGTAAAAAAAAACAATTCGAATAATTTTTATCTGGCCCTCAGGTTGTCGCGTCATACAGGTTGCGAACCACTGGTCTATACCAGGATCCCATAGATAAATCTAACATTAGATCATGCTTAGACTGATTTGAAAATCATCTATTTAACATGGTGGTATATGGCTCTAGTTTGTGATACCTCCAAGTCCTAAGGTGACGTCATACGGACCACGTGATTAGACTGATTTACGTAATAGGATCCAGTGGTTGTAAACCTTATGGTATTTTAACCTAACCTAATATTTACCAGATAAATGGATTTGTAGGACATATAAAGATCTCCACTTTTTACCCCTTCATGTCCAACAGGGGTGTATTCAAAAGAATTTGTAAAATAATCCATGAAACAAGCCAATAAATATTCTTCAGGTAAATGATATAAAGTATTACAGGCATATATTCTCTTGTCGTCAAATTTTAAAAACTTATTTGGATACAACTCTTCAATCTGTGGACTAGAAAAATATAATAATAAAAAAAATGTGCCTACGTCCCTGTGGTAGTCCTTTTAACGTAATCATGGGAGTACTTACCCTTTCAAAAATTGAAATCCATGAACGCAAGTTAAAATGTTTCCATAAGCGTCAACTTTAAGTAAATTACCAAATATTGTATCATACCACAATCCTCTGCAAACAAAAAATTGTTGAATTAGATTTGCATTTTGTTAGCGTTCCGCTTAAAGTTCAAAAAAAATCGTAAAATAATATAATTTTTTCAACCGAGGCGCTGGGGCTGTATTAATTTCTGCCTTATAATGTTCCAAATTCAAAAGAACTAATCGAAATTGAATAGTTTTATGATTGGTTAATCAGAATATTTTAAATCAAATCAACTAATACGAACAGTCATCGTTTAACCAATCAGAACTGTCGAAATTTAAATGAACCAATAGAAATAGAGTAATCGTGTAACCAATCACAACACTGGAAATTCAAATAAATCAATAGAAATAGATTCCTGTAACCAATCAGAATATTGTAAGCAGTGTTGTAATGTATCTAGGTATTTGTATCTAGATACAGTAACTAGATACTGTGCAAGTATCTAGTTACTGTATCTAGGTACATTTTAAAATATGTATCTGTATCTGTATCTAGATATTTAAATCAGTATCTAAGTATCTGTATTTCAGGTACTTTTTTCAGATACTTTCCTATTTTGTCTTTTTCAAGGTCTTTTTACAAAATATGTCCTTACGATTTTTCAAGTTGGTAATACATTTAGCATCATTCAGATATTTGAATTTTAGACAAAGATGTACACCACATGTTTCGCATTTGAAATGCGTATAACCCTTACAGCCTGGCAATTTACTTTGCAAAATTATCTTTGCAAACTATAACAATAATAATAAAAAAAAGACGTTTAGTAACTATATTTAAAGGTTGTTTGGGTAACAGTTGTTAATAAAATTATTTCATTTAAAAAAAAAAATATTAGCTAACTAGTTTCGGCGTAAGCCATTTTCAGATCTGGAAATACAATTACATTTTATTAAAATTTTATAGATAAAAATAAATTAAATAAATAAATTATAAGTTTGGGAATTTTGATAAAATACAAGTTCTATATGTAATTAATTAAATTTTGGTTAATTAATTAAACATTCTTTTATTTTTTATTTTATTTTTTTATTTTTTATTTTAAAAAAAAGGAAAAAAATAAAAGGATGTTTTCCAAAATTTAATTAATTATATATAGAACTTGTATTTTATCATAATTCTCAAACTTATAATTTATTTATTTAGTTAATTTATTTTTATCTATAAAATTTTAATAAAGTGTAATTGTATTTCCAGCTCTGAATAAATTTAAAAAAATAATAATTAAAAAAAAATAATAATTTTATTAACAACGGTTAAGTAGAACAACCATTAAGTAATTATCTAATCTAAGAATTAATTTTATAAATGTGAATTAAATAAAGAAAAATATAATAAATAAAATTGTTGTTTTATTTTTGTCATCCTAAATACTCATTTAATAATCAGTAATTTATTAGCGAACAAAAACTGTTCGAGATATCCGCTGAAATTGGAATAAAAAAGTGATTTTTTTAAAGATTACATAGGTATATAGTTAGTTAATATTTCTGACACACAGCTTCAAAGGCTATTTGTGTTTATTTTAAGAGTAATAATAGTGCATAACTTATTTTTTATTGTGAACTAATATATTCCTTGCTCTAGTTATTTCTTTTTTTTGTGGTGTTTTCATTTTTCCGAAAGTATCTTAAAAGTATCTTGAAGTATCTAGATACATTGTAAAAATAAATGTATCTGTATCTAGATACTTTTTAAAATTTGTATCTGTATCTGCATCTAGATACATTTTTCCTCAAGTATCTGTATCTGTATCTAGATATATTTTCAAATGTATCTATTACAACACTGATTGTAAGTTTAAATCAGTGTTTCTTAACCGTATTGAAAGAATCGCCCCCTTTACCACAGTAAAATTATCCACCGCCCCCTCCACACAAAAAACAAAATTTACACTTTTCTCTATGTGGGTATGTATTTTATGCAATGAATTTCCTACTACAAATAAAAAATGATGAGAAATAGAAATAAAACACGTTATTATTTTTATACACATTATGTATTTATTGCCTTTTATGTCATATTAATATCACATCCAACATTATAATAATATTTAAATAGAATAAGTAAATAATTCAATATAAAATTTTAATTAAAAATTTTTTTTAAAAAATGTTAATGATATCCTTGAGCCTCATGTGATTGCACCAAGTTCGTAATATAATGTTCAAGTTTAGTCAAACATAATCTCAAATCTCCTCTTTGGCTTATTTGTAATCGATTTCGTGATTTTTTCAATATATGCATTACTGCGCTAAAACCCTTTTCTACTAAATAGGAAGATGAAAATGCTATGATGGGTAATTTTACTTCTTTCCACAGAAGAGCGTATTGAGGACGAAAACGAACGCAAAAAGCATTATAATCACATTGATTGAATATTATTTTGGCTACACAATCATTTTGTAGGTCAATAAACTGCTCTTTTAAATTTTGACTGACTTTCTACGTCTGATAAAAATGGATTAATTAACCAAGCTGTTATCACAAGTTTCTGCAAGTCTTTGAATCGTAATATCATATCTTCGATAAGGGCGTCCATGTGGCTACAGTATGTTTCCAAATCAGAATTCTTGAGCGTATCTTCTTTTAATTGTTGTAAAGAAGGAAACTGATGGTATTCTCGCCAACAAAGATTATTTTTTATATAATTTGAGTTTATTGATAAAGCTCAATACAACTTCTTTGGCTTTAATAAGGCTGATATTGTTTCCTTGAAGATTCAGGAGATTTTCATTCATCTTTTCGAATATATCGGGCACTTATTGTCAAAAGCCAAACAGTCAGACGCAACGTGGTAACCCGATCGCGATATGTTATTCGAGATCGTCTACACAATTATTTACAATGGTTATGTGTGCGTGTACGCAACAATTGAGCAAATGAACATACCTTATTTTTCTATATTGATACAATGCCCACTTGAACTTTTGCAGCGCCCCCTAAATGCTAAAAATTTAAAAACGCCCCGCCAGACCTCCAAAACGCCCACAAAGGGGCGCTGGCGCCCCGGTTAAGAATCACTGGTTTAAATAAATCAGTTGGGATAGAATAATGTTGTAACCGAATCAGAATTCTCTTAGGAATTATTATTTAGGTATGAAGAATATTTACCTGACTGGAAATGAAGGGTCATATTGAAATTCGCGTATAGCTTCGGGATAGCCTAATTTCACTAGCTCACCTTTTGCCAGATCAAATATAAGTTGTTCATATTGCGGCGAATTGTATTCTGCCAAAAAAAAAATCATATTTAAATATATATTAACTTGTGAATCTAGGGGAAACCTTACCCGCAATAGTATAATCCATATCGAATCCATAGTATTTGATGTTTTCTAAATGCAAACTTCTGTTGACAAATATTCTGTAACAAAAATAGTAATAAAATGCATAAATTCAATAAAATGTGTTAAAAATAGGTTGCCAATACCTAAACAGCCTATGACAGTGGCGTATCAAGAATTTATGGCGACCTGAGCAGGGTATACAATAGGGGATACGAATAAAATTTATATTTCCTTAAAACTACATTTTTTTGATATATTAATGTTAGTTATGTCATTTAATAATACGTGTTTTGATACTGACTTGTGTTCAAATATCTAACTTATAGTAATTTCTAAAAACCTTTTATATTTAGTTTACTTAGCAGTTTTGTGTTTAGTTATATATTTTCTTATAGATTTTCTTATTTGATTTTGTGTGTACTGCATAGTTTTTAGGTTATTTTCAACTTACTTTTATTTTCTTTTCTTTGATCATATTTTTGGATCACATCAGTCCTTTGTAGGACTATTATGCCTATTAGTATAGGGGAAAAATTTTAAGATCGTAGCGCCACGCGGATTTTTTTGAAACCATTCTAAATCAGATACCACTTGACATTTACTAGTAAATAATAGCGAAAAGTGTATCAAAAAACGACAAAAAATAAATAATTGTTTGGGATTTTCTGATTTTGTGAAGTGACATTACTTGTAAACATCTAAAATACTACATTTTGTGATCTGGTTTTAAGTTATGGCGGTTTTCC
Organism: Liopterus haemorrhoidalis; assembly: GCA_963971575.1. NCBI lineage: Eukaryota > Metazoa > Arthropoda > Insecta > Coleoptera > Dytiscidae > Liopterus > Liopterus haemorrhoidalis. The sequence continues at coordinate 64,511,665 of OZ020615.1, forward strand.
ATTGTCGATTATTTTAACTATATTGGGGGAAATAATAATTCCCGTGTTGTTTACCAAGAGGTAGAAATCTACAATGCTGGGCATATAATATTGTGTGGAGTCACTGAAAAAAACAGAGAGTTCATAAAGATTTATGCTTATGCCTACAAACTTGTGCATTACAAACCCACACACAATAACAGGAATTTTCAAGATATGCGATAATAAATACAAAATTGAAAATATTTTTTGTAGTCACTATCATTAAAATGTAATGAGCAAACTTTGATACAAGGGCTCACTTTTTTTCCAATTTTTAAATTGTTTATCTAAACATCGCGACGATTCCTAACCTCTTGCTTTCCCAATTTTGTTTCGAACCATACGGTGTCTGATATTAGTGGAAACAAATGAAACGATATTTCCGGGTTTCTTCTTTTCAATGAATTGCACATAGGCACACAACAATATGTATTATACATTTTTCAATGATTATAATAAAACTTTAAAAACAAACTTCATACAAAACCAATACACAAAACGAAATGTTATATGATGTACACAAGTTCATGAAACGCTCACCAGATAGTAGGGTGCTTAGCTGCAAATCCCTATAGTTAGTTGTTTCTATTCTGTTCTTATTCTTATATTTTCATTTCATTTCGATACAAGTGACAGCGTACAAATATTACATTCGTTAAATAGATGAATGTAAACGTACTAAACCTGACGTCACATTTTTTTGTGACGTTTCAAGTGACGCAACTGCACTGTTTCGCCGATTTCCCTATAGTATAATATTTGACCACCAGACTGCGTATTCGAGCGTGTCAGTTCTCAATAGGAATCATAAGAAATTTTCGATTTCACTGTCAAATGATTTTTTTTAAATATTTTTTTCGTTGTCTTTTTTGGGGTTTCGCAAACCTGCACTGTTTTTTTTTTTTAATTGGTTCATTTTGGTGCCCATTTCGCACACTTCTTGCTACGCCACTGTGTATTGGCCAGTTCTGATATCTGTTTCTTGACCTCAAGTACTATATGAAAGTCAGTAACCTTATCTTAAATTAAAATGTTGCAAACAAATTTTGCAGATTGATAGATTTTTGAGTAAAATTCCATGAAATAAAGAAATATTTTTTAACCTTGCGTCACTTCGTCTTTATCAGAACTTCTTTGAACTATTTAGTGCTCTGTTTATTTACAACTTAAACAAAAACAATAACATAATATCTCTGAACTCTGTATAATATTTTTCAATACATAAAAACAACAACAAATTTCGAAATAAACCCTTTCAATAAGGTGACCAAATAATAAATTATGTATATATTCGTATAGTGCAAGAATAAAGCAAATGAAGAAACAATAAAACAGCTAGAAATTGGTTACATTCGAAGGGGTATCTTCAACCAATGTATTAACCAAATCTCCATAGATTTCCTTCGCTGACAACTCTCTTTTTAAAAGACACTTAATAAAAATTTACAGGGCCCGTACGGATCAAGCCTTTCAAATAGTCTTGAAACCCAGCAGATTTCATATAACCTTTCGTGAAAACAAAAAAATTGCAACAGTTGCAGGTGGGCAAAGAATTTTGACGGAACTGGCTTTCATACAAAGGTTAATATTTTGCGGACCGTCCACCATAAAACCAACCCAGCAAACAAGTCTACACTTGTTTATAACTAAAGAAAATAAGGACCAAATTGTTACTAACAATGAATCGCCCTTGAGAACGTAACAAATTCATAATATATTTTTAACGTATAACAAATAGAACAGTTAAAAGTCAGGTTCACAATTACAAAACAAAGAATTAAAATACGGATACAGAAATTACATAAGAAAAATATATTTAAAGACATCAAATACGTATATTAAACACAGATGTAACTGTGGGAATTTCTTATATATTTATAATATGAAAATGAATACTTTTTTACAGTTTATTTATAATATGCGTTATCTTAGTTTTTTCAACCTAATTCTGCAAGTTGGACTTTGAACTCGCGCATGCATTTTATATTTTCTTTTAAAAACTGTGTATATTTAAATTAAATTTACATGTGAATCTATCTTTAATTCGTAAAATTCATGATTCATTCCTTGTGGCGACTTAAAATCTAAATTTAACCCTCTATAAATGCACAAAGAAGAATGTTTATATATTTAAAAACGTTGACTTTGATAAAAAATTCTGATAAATATAATCTTAATACAGCTGATGTACGAAAAACAAAGGAAAGTATCAGTTTTATTAAACAAAAACATAAGTGAGACGTTTCTAGCAAATTTATGAGTGTAATATTCCTGGAAAAGTTAATTTAATTGTAATTTGAACCATTTTTTATTATCTACACTGTTGCAACTGTCATATTTTACATAATTAATGTATATAATAAATAAGTATTCGACGTAAAATAAATAAAACCATCATATTAACGAGTCAGCCGATGGATATTGGGATTTTTATACAATCATAGCTAGGTTAGACAACTAAAACGATTAATTTACGTCTATCTGTTTGCTGAGTTTTTTTAATTCATTAAACCTTTCGACCATGAGTTCCTATTAAGTCTAGCGTTTGTTTTATAATTTAAAACGTATAAACAAACGTTAAAAATTATCAAAAACTTGTCTCTCGGGATTGAAATATTCAAATTAAATATATTTAGAAGCCAAGGGATACAAATTATTAAGACTTAAAGACTAAAATCGAATTGTTTGATAATAAAATTGTTTTAAGGGCTAATTTGTAAAAGGCATTAGTAAAAGTATGACTGCTAAAATAGTGTAAAAAAATATGAAGAGTGAATTTTGACACATTTCTGGGTTTTGTAGATATTTAATAAGTGTTAGAAGCCAATATAATACTGGAAGTCTAGGAATATTTGTTTTATAATCACATCAAAATCAACAAATTTTTGATAATTATTTTTATTCGTTATTTGAGTACTAAGAGCTTCCGTTTATTTATTTTTTTATACCGAATTTAAATATTTTGGGAATATTTCGTCATAATAAAAAATCACATCGTTTTTTTCTGCATTTGCTTCGTATTCAGGTCTTCATTAAATAATAAGAAAAATATTGATAAAAGGTTGACTTTTTTTTCAATTTTAAAAACGTTTTTCTTTCTTTTAACAATGCGTTATTTATATTTCACTACTGTGAAAGATTATCCTCTTCAATACCTTAAATTTAAATTATATTGATGCGATTTTAGCAAAAATTGTACAAAAAATTTTTTGTCCCACACCCTGTAGCCCAGATGGTTTAAACTAAAAATCTGAAAAAACGCACCAAGTAATGTACATTGGTGTAAACCGGAATAGTACAACAGGAATTTTTGATCAAATTATGTTTTCGGAAAATAAGGAATTTTTTGTGTTTATTAGTTGACGATCTACAAAAGTTATAGTTATGTAACACACTAAACTAGAAGACGTATCTTGGTCTAATGGTTAACATGCTCGCTAGCTACCCAGAATTCTAGGGTTCGCTCCCGAGTAGAGGAGACAATTTCATTTTTTTTTTTTTTTTATTTTGTTTAAATTATTTTGGCAAATGTTGCATTAAGAGCGTAAATTTAATAATCAGTTGGAATGTTGGAATTATATTTTCATTCTATGTGTCATGTATATGAAACCAAAGGGGTGGAGCATATGACAACCAATGGAAGCCATAGGCGCAATTTTCAAAATCTTAATGAACCTTGCTACACAAAAAAATACTACACATATTTAGAAACTTAAACCTAAAATAGTAATAAACCTAAAACCATTTGGATTTGGATTTTGGATTTTGGATTTTGGATTTTGGATTTTGGATTTTGAATTTTGAATTTTGCATTTTGCATTTTGCATTTTGCATTTTGCATTTTGGATTTTGGATTTTGGATTTTGAATTTTGAATTTTGAATTTTGAATTTTTGAATTTTTGAATTTTTGAATTTTTGAATTTTTGAATTTTTGAATTTTTGAATTTTTGAATTTTGGATTTTGGATTTGGATTTTGGATTTTGAATTTTGGATTTTGGATTTTGGATTTTGGATTTTGGATTTTGGATTTTGGATTTTGGATTTTGGATTTTGGATTTTGGATTGGGATTTTGGATTTTGGATTTTGGATTTTGGATTTTGGATTTGGATTTTGGATTTTGGATTTTGGATTTTGGATTTTGGATTTTGGATTTTGGATTTTGAATTTTGGATTTTGGATTTTGGATTTTGGATTTTGGATTTTGGATTTTGGATTTTGAATTTTTGAATTTTTGAATTTTTGAATTTTTGAATTTTTGAATTTTTGAATTTTTGAATTTTGGATTTTGGATTTTGGATTTAGGATTTTGGATTTTGGATTTTGGATTTGGATTTTGGATTTTGGATTTTGGATTTTGGATTTTGGATTTTGGATTTTGGATTTTGAATTTTGGATTTTGGATTTTGGATTTTGGATTTTGGATTTTGGATTTTGAATTTTGGATTTTGGATTTTGGATTTTGGATTTTGGATTTTGGATTTTGTATTTTGGATTTTGGATTTTGGATTTTGGATTTTGAATTTTGAATTTTGGATTTTGGATTTTGGATTTTGAATTTTGGATTTTGGATTTTGGATTTTGGATTTTGGATTTTGGATTTTGGATTTTGGATTTTGAAGTTTGGATTTTGAATTTTGGATTTTGAATTTTGGATTTTGGATTTTGGATTTTGGATTTTGGATTTGGATTTTGGATTTTGGATTTTGGATTTTGGATTTTGGATTTTGAATTTTGGATTTTGGATTTGGGATTTTGGATTTTGGATTTTGGATTTTGGATTTTGGATTTTGAATTTTGAATTTTAAATCAATGTCCGCATCCTTTAATCCAAAAGGGTTAAAAATTAACTAAAAATCTGAAAAAATTCTAAGTAATATATACATTGATCTAAACTGGAAACGTACTAGAGGAATTTTTTATCAGATTTCGTTTTTGGAAAATATTGCAGTTTTAGTGTTTTTGACCAAATTAACTATTTTTTTAAATTGATATTTCTTTTTAATTTAATGAAGACTTGAATACGAAGCAAATGCAGATAAAATAGCAAGGATTTTTTATTTATATTTTACCTAATACCATTAATTAATAACCTAATACCATTAATTAGGTATTCGAATTAAAATTAACAAAAAAATATTTTAACATAAAGTTTTTAAAGCTTTTAGATTAACAGGTGATAAATTATTTTAAAACTATCGTTCATTTTGCCGTGATTACTCGAAAGCAAAATTTGTCCTACACACTCAGCATGCCTTCACTTAATATATACCTGTGAAACCCTGAAATGGTTGAAAATTCACATTTCACAACAATTTTTATAATCTAAATGAGTATCTTACGCAGCAACAATAAATAAACAGATTTAATATTTATACTTATTTAATTAATTAATTATTTATTTACTTAATTTGTTTATTGACGAACATAAATATTGTAATCTGTTACCTGTATATTTATAATTTTATATTTATTATTTATTTATTTTTAAATTGTTACTGTAAAAAGGCTATGAATTATTGACAACTTATAAAATACCTTATCCAATATTACTTGTATGTAATCTACTGGATCAATAAATATTATTATTATTATTATCAGTGGCGCAGCCAAGGGGAGGGGGTGACAGGCCTGGGCCCCTCCCAGGATCACCAGTTTACACGCCGCTGCTCGGAGAGTTGAAGATAAAATTTGTTAACCACAACAGTAGTTAATTTTTAAATTACTTCATTGTAAACAATATTAGCATTTTTATTTATTTATTTTTTTCGTATAAATAAACATTTTTTTAAGATTGCCTACTCTTGAAAGGGGCCGTTATTGTTCAAGTGAAAATACATCACTTTTCAAATATGCTCCAACGAAATATATGAAGGGGAGCATTGATCCTTTTCCCCCTGACACATCGACTAAAACATTCGCCCAGTCAAATGATAAAACTGTTTTAAACAACTAATTACTCGATTCAGTTAAGATAAAGTGGAAATCTGACTTCGGTATAACCTTCACACGAGTCTGTTCAGTACAAATTGTGGCCAAGCGGCTGATTTAGAGAACTGAACATAAGTAAGAAAAATATTGAGACTTCAAAAATATATCCCGCGAAAAATATAAATAAATATGTATATATCGAAGAAAAAATCAAGTGAAAGTTTTTGATACATGGATTAACAATTACATTTTTTTATAAACAAATAATGGAATTATTATTTGATATAAACATCAATATCCAACAGAAGGTGGTCGAACTGATTTGGTCGCAGTCTATTTTACATACAAAATGATAAGCACTGACGGAACTTTAAATATCCCGAAGGGTTTCTTGATATTTTTTTATAAACAGAAAATGGGAAGAGAGTATATTTTACATTTTTAAATATATTTTTCGTAATTTGTAAATTGTAATTTGATTTGGCCCTCCCCAAGACAAAATCCTGGCTGCGACACTGATTATTATTATTATTATATTGGGCTTATCCTGCAACTTTCTCTGGACCCTGGATATACCTATAAAACCCTAATAAACCTATATTTTATAATATAAACATAAAATAACATAAATTAAACATAAAATAAACTTATTATTTGAACAATTAAACTGTACATGGTTTCTATTATTTCACATAACTATTTTTTTTACCTATGTGCAATCTCCCTTTTGTCTAAGTACCAATTTTCTTGATGATGAATGCCTTCAGTATAACTTTCAAAATCATTATCAGACCTATTATTTCGCATAAGTGGTGTAGTTGGTGGTAAAATTTCATCAACAACAGCTTGTGTTAAATTTCTAACAAATCTTGTATCTGCATTTTTAGATCCTGCTGAATTAGCCCTTTTGCGAATTTCTTCTATCGGGCATTTTGTTCCATTGGGTTTTAACATAATTTTTCACATAAAACACTGTTTATATTTTATTTTATCGTTTTGTTTTTCTATGCGCACTTAACGTCTAACGTCGCTCGTGGTTTAAAAACAACTGAACAAAAACAATTACAGTATTTGATAAGTTGAATGAAAACGCAAACATATTCGTTCGGGAAGTGATTTAACGCAATATTGCGTCATCAGATATTATTGCGACACCAGTTTTTTAAAAATCTACCCACCAGTGACGTATTTAAAGGGTTGTTGGAGGGGGTTAAAACCCATTCCACTACACCTACTACTAAAAACTTCCCATTGGCGTGCAGAAGGGATTTGAATAAGAAATTTTGTTGTAAGTAAAGCTCATTCATCTTAATTTCATCACAGGGTATCATAAATTACGTCTGCGCGAGAAAACAGCTGATTACATTGACGTACATTAGGGTTTTAAACAATTATTGAGGAAACCAAACACACAAAATCATGTATTTCAAATATATTTTTACTCATTTTAGTACACGGTATACCTTGAAACGTACGAGAAATAAATAATAACGGAAATAAAGAAACATTGCACAATACGCGTAGTCAAACACAAATCAAAGTGACAATTGACTCCACTGAAATGTGTTAAGCTAACTGTTGATAACGTAATAGACGAAATTTGGTTTCTGCGCAGGGGAACTGGTTAGTTAGTTAAAATATTTGGCGCACAGCAAGAAAGGCTATTTGCGCGTAGGGGAACTGGTAATATCTGCCTGTGATGAAGTTAAGTTGAATTCTATCACTATGCGTTTAGACCAGTGGTTCCCAGCCAGTGGGCGAACAAGATTGTTCATTCAAGGTTACGCAGCAGTGGCGGCGCCAGCGGGGGGTCTTGGGGGGCTCCCCTCCAAAAATTACTTGGAGAAAAAGTCATTTTAAAAGTGAAGACCTTTTTTTTAAGTCATCACTTGTGTTTTTATGTGTAAACGATAAAAATTTATTTCAAATATTTCCTCCCCCCCCCCCCCCAATTTTAAGAGCTAACGCCAGTGGGAATAATATTGGCGGGAAAAAGGCAAAACAGCAAAAGGATCGCAGTGAATATTTGTTAAAAGTGGCACTAGCTCTTAAAATTTGGGGGGGACAAGAAATGTTTTAGTAAAATTTGGGGGGCCAGGAAATTTTTTAATAAAATTGGGCGGGGGGGCTAGGAATTTTTTTAGTAAACTTTGGTGGGGCGATGAAATTTTTTAGTAAAATTTGGGGAGCCAGGAAATTTTTTAGTAAAATTTGGGGGGCCAGGATTTTTTTTTTTGTAAGATTGGGGGGCCAGGAAATTTTTTAGTTAACTTTAGGGTGCGAAATACAAGTGATGACCTAAAAAAAATGGGCCACACTTCTAAAATAAAATTTTCTCCAAACAATTCAGGGGGGCCAAAGCAGTTTTTGGGGGGCCCCCGCTAGCGCACTGCTTAAAATTAAAGTATTTGAATTATTTGTGTAATTTGTATTGTTTAACTTTATATTTACGACTTAAAATTACTTTTTAAGTTTTAAATATAAATATACATATACAGGGTGTATCAAAATAGAGAGTAAACGATTTTTATCTATTTGCTCACACATAATATGATGGTAATAATTTTCAATAAAATTTTCAACGACCTCCACATAGTTTTCGGCTTTTTAATTCCCAAAAAAAATTTTGATGAGCTCCACGAAAGACTGCCATGGATTCTTCTCCATATCATCCATATGTACAGTGAAATGTGGATCATTCACTAATTTTCTAAATTTTGGTCCGTCAAAAATGCCAGCTTTTAGCTTCTCATTACTGAGACTTTGAAATGTTTCAGATATATATTTGAAACAGTCACCATCTTTGTTCAACGCTTTTACAAACTGCTTCATTAGACCCAGCTTAATATGAAGAGGGGGGAAAATGATTTTTGTTTGCTCAAAAGGTCTATAACAAGTACCTGCATGTAAGGCATTCCTACGAAATATATTGGACAACAAGAACGAAGTTGAAATTAAAGTAGACGTATATCAGAACGTGAAAAGGTGAAAAAAGTCAAAATAGAACAAAAATTTTACGTGATAGGCAGAAACTGTTTTGAAATCAGCACCCCAAAATTAGTTAAAAACAAGTATCAGATCGAAGTCAGCAAAAAAAAAAGTTTAAATTTGTTGACCAGGGTAATAGTTAGTACAGTCTGTTCCAAACGGTTAAGCGGAACTAAATGGGAATTTAGTTCTTTTAGGTTGTCACGAGAAGGGACCTTGCTTGGGTTATTTCATTTTTCATGTTGGGATGTCAAAATTTAAAATTCCAACAATGAAACGAATGACATATGTCAAAATTAAATATTTTTTTAGATATTTTAATGACAAAAAAATAAATAAATGGGTAATTTGTATTAAGAATGACACAAAAAATCAAAATATAAAGAAAATGACATTTTAAAATGATATTAACCTTAACCAAAAAATGTTTATTGTAAGTATGATTTACAAAGCTTAAACAAAACTGCCGAAAGGCTCGATTTAAACGATGAAAGTAACTAGATTGCAAAATCTAGTTCCGCTTAACCGTTTGGAACAGACTGTACCCTACTGATGACCCCTACGAGTTCCACATTTTTATCATCCACACAAACCAGTGAAGTACACAAAGTTTATTAGAATCATTATCCCCCCCTTAACCTTGTAAATATCATTAAACAAATAACCGGTTAATGGAATATATAATTTAGGGTTATGGGGTTAAATTTAATACCGTAAAAGCAATATTTAAGTACACTTATCACTGTTATTTCACTCGTTTTAGAATTATTAGTGAATAAACTAGATATTGACTTTTTGCCAAAACACAATCTGTAGATTCGATGTACTATTTGTGATTAAGTAGTGAACACAGCTGAGATTCAAATCAATATTTTAAAAATAAACATAACTTCTTGCCAAATTCTTTTATGTAATAAAATCAGTTTTGGTTGAGTTTTTAATAATATCCAAGGACATTTTAAACTGATTGCGTATAATTATAATTATTTTAACTTGTTTGCGTTATTTTTTTTGTGAATTATAAATTATTTACCTGTGACCTGGTTTTCTATCGTGTTGAACATAGCTTCTTGCGGAATGTACATAAACTTGCATAGACTCTACAGTAGGGACATAGTCTAATGAAAATTTTTTTGTAAGACCACTCATTTTTTATTGATTTATATAAAACTAATATACAAAAAAAATAAATACATAGTTTTACTAAAATTTAAATGACATTTGTCTTTAAATGACATATTAAGGAAATAATATTTTTAAAGTCAAAAACGACGGACGTCGCTATGTTCCATTGCTGGAAATTCACAATAAGATAATTTTAGTTCATCATAATAAACATAGATGACGACACTTGTAAAAAATTATATAATTTTTTCTGAGCGTATTCGCTAAATACCATGTGTTCAAAAATAAATTAGGTGTAGATTTACAACATCCCACTGCACACTGCGCATGCGTCACACACATGTCATTTGTTCAATATATAGAGATTCTAAACAGGTGGGACTGTGCAAAACTTTTATTTGTCATTTAACTAGAACAGCGTTTCCCAAAGTGTGGGTCGCAGAAAAATTTTGCAGGGTCGCGAAAAAAAATCGTAAAAACAAAAAAGATTTTTTTTGTACGTATTATTTTTTTTTTATGTTAGTTAATCACTAGAATAGTGTGTATTTGTGCTCTTTATTATTAAACTATATTATTTATTACTATACTATACTCTTTATTACTATAAAGCTACTGCTTTAAAATAAAATTTGTTTTGTAAATAAATGTTTTTTTTCATAAAGTGGGTCGCGAAATATTTTAAAACCTTGTACCGGGTCGTTGTCAAAAAAGTTTGGGAACCGCTGAACTAGAAGATGGGTAGCTCGCTTCGCTCGGCTTCTTCTAACCATACACTTACTAACCTAACCTAACCTAAGATAGTGTTTTGTCATTAAACTAGAAGATGGGTAGCTCGCTTCCAGAAACCATTGTTTTAGAGCCACTGATAATTTTTGAATTATTTAGTGTACTCGTTATGTGCTGGCGTCTGTATAGAGTTTGAAGTGGGATATTGTAAAACTTGTCCATAAATGACATAAGGGTTGGCTGTTGAAAAATAAAATAATGTGTACTGAAAGCTTTAACTGCCACCAGTGGCGTAGCTGGAGGTCATGTTGCCCGGGGCGGTGAAAACTTTGACGCCCCCCCTTCCAAAAAAAAGCTGTTAGCAGGACCGGAACGAGGGTCTTTTTTTGGCGCAAAATTTACATCGACAGGGCAAAATTTGAAGTGAAGACCTAAAAAAAAATCAACTGTGGCCACCACAGGACCAACCGCCATCATAAAGTACTTGTATAAAATACATTCTAGCAGCAGAGTAGAAATAACTTGGCCTAATATTTTCTAACAGATATTATTTATCATGACCATGGAAACGTTACATATAAGTATGAAAAAAATTTCGTTTTATCAAAAAAATCAAATAAAAGTTATTAGTTATTGCTTTTATAGCAACTTTTGTTAAATAAATTTTTTCGAAATATTTTTCTGTTGCTAAATATTCGCAAAAATCTTAAAATCGACACGAGTAAACTCCCATTTCTAGTCAACCGATTTTTACCAAAAGTTGATCAACTCGTACCATTGATGTCAAAAGCTTAAATATGCAGTTTCATAAAAATCCTTTTAACCGAATTTGCTCTGCACGTGTACACAGACGGACATATAGACAGACAGACAGACATCATGCTAAAAATAGTCAAAACGTTACGTAGGGACCTCAATTCGTGGAGATGCATCGAAATCTCGAAATGTCAAAATCGGTATAATCACAATACCTCCCTTATATATGTTGGTGGTCGGTAAAAAAAAGACCTAAAAAAAGGACCTCATGTCTAAATTTCAGGCGAAGACCTAAAAAAAAAGGTTGTATAGACTAATGGTCAATAAAACAATATTATTAAAAAATAAAAAATAATTTCCAATTTGAATGATTACAAATTATAATGTATGAAATAAGAATTTTAATAAATAAATATTGACTTGTAGTTTTGATGTGAAACATTCTCTTACTTTGAAAACTTAATTTATATTTCCAAAATACAATTTAACAAAAAAACAACATGCTAAATTCAAATAAAAGAAATCCAAGCGCGAGGCGGCAGCACTGAATCCCATTTTGTGACGTACTTACTAATATGGACGAAATTTGGTTTCTGCGCATGGGAGTCGGTAACATCCGCCTGTGTTTTTCTTATGTTGAACGAAGTCTAAATATTAACAAACCCTTTCATAAGAAAAATTCAATCCATAGAAACTTCGATACATAGAACTTAGAAAGTACAGATATTTTTTTAATAATTTATTTATTAAATACAAAATGGACATAATTGAAATAAAATATTTTAAATATTTTTATCCCTTTTAAAAACTTAAATACAAAAACTAAGAAGGCAAAACTCCTAAATGTTGTAGACAAATACTAGCAGCATCAGCTTTGGCTTGTTTTTTTGTTGAACTTACTACGTTTGGTTTGTATTCTACGCCGTTCAAAATAACCTACAGAATAAGATTAAAAGAGATTAAACAGTTAAGAGAAAGAGAAAATGGTTTAAACTAGAGACTGAGAAAGAAAAAAATACCGTTTTCGTTCTTCATGTTCTCGCCTATTATATTCATCTAATACTGGTTTTAAGGGGGGGGGTATGGTCAGAGCAGCACATTTTATACCCATTTTTAAGATTTTTTTTTAGAAAACTGTTAATAGTAACTTGATTGGGATAATATACCTACAGTAAAGAACAACCTTTGAAGAGTATCCAAAAAAATTTTTATTGAAAAATATCGAAAATTAAGCTCGTGACATGAATTTGAAATTTTCGTTCGGGACAAAGAGTTGATTTGCGGTGAGACACATACATAACTAATGACTGGATCATCTAAAACAAAAAAAACAAAAATATTTCGTTAGTTTATGAGTTCCTTGAGGTAACGCTGTCGAGATATTTTTTTTTTCTTGCTTTTTTTTTCTTTATGGAATTTTTTACTACTGAAAACAGAAATTTCGAAAAAAAAAAAATCCGTTTTTTTCGTTTTTTTGACTTCAAACTTATACCAAAAATTAAATAATCTAGATATTTGAAAAAACTCGACAGCGTTACCTCAAGAAACTCATAAACTAACGAAATATTTTTGGTTTTTTTGTTTTAGATGATCCAGTCATTAGTTATGTGTCTCACCGCAAATCAACTCTTTGTCCTGAACGAAAATTTCAAATTCATGTCATGAACTTAATTTTCGATATTTTTCAATAAAATTTTTTTTGGATACTCTTCAAAGGTTGTTTTTTACTGTAGGTATTATCCCAATCAAGTTACTATTAACAGTTTTCTAAAAAAAATCTTGAAAATGGGTATAAAATGTGCTGCTCTGACCATACCCCCCCACCCCTTAACCAAAATGAAAAACAAGTTTCACTACAGTGATGGCGCTAGCTTTTAAAAACTGAGGGGGGCAGGAAATATTTGAGGAAGGCACAATTTTTTTATCGTTATAAATATTAATGAAAATATGAATTTTGAAAAGATTAAAGCGGGCTGATTATAAAATGAAACTTCTGCGATTTTATTGTGCCTGTGCCGTATTTTAAAAGCTGTGAAACATACTAATGAAAAACTTGTAGAGCCATCTGTTGATGAAAATTTACACTAATGAACTGTCAAAAACAAAATATTTTAGGTTAGGTTGTACAGAAATAATAACTAAAAATTTGAAGTTAAAAATTTATGTTTATAAAATGAATATATTTAAAAAGGTAAACTGTTAGTTAGTTAAAATTTTTTACGCACAGCAACAAAAGCTATTTGCGCCTAACGCAGCCCATTAAAAAAAGGTCTGCAACTTACCAAAAATAAATCAGTAAAAAAAAAGTTAAGTAAATAACACAATTATATTTGTAGAAATTCTCATAAAAACGTACAAATAAGAGCAAGCTCAACACAAAAACACTAAAAAGATTATTTTTTTTTAAATTTCAGTAATTCAACTTTTCATCAACAGACGGCATAAGTAAATGTTTGAATTAGTAAGTTTTATAAAATAATGATTGCAAAACGGCACAATAAAATTGTTAACGGCACGGTTCCATTTTATAATCACCTATAAAACATAATAATATGACATGATACACTGGCGGAATGGTGATTCATCAAAGCCAACAAATCAGAAGAAGAAGAAGAAGAATATGACATGATAATAAATAAAAATTTGACATCTGAAACATAAATACTTGAAACTCAAAAGTGGAACAAAAACGAAAAAGTTTCGTAGTAGTGCACCTACTCACGTTCTTGCTCATTTCAAGGCCATCGCTATCTTCGGATGGCGTTGGTAGCCTCGGACGGTATTGGTCCCCCGTTTTCAACCCTAACCCCAGGAGGGTTGCAGCCCTAATTTCCCCCAGGCTAAAAAGACATCTGGCTAGTGACGTACTTAAATCTAGTAGAGTAGATTCAAATAGAGAAGGATACATGACCGTTACAAAATTGCCCAAACAAGATAACGCCAGTGGCGGAGACAAATAAAATATTTTCAAACCAAATGGAACAATTAAATAATATTTTTTATTGAATTAGTTAAGGAACGATTTAAAAGCTAAATATTAAAATATAAATGAAAAATAATATAAATAAAATGCTGTTTAATTTAAATATGTCAGTCATAAATGACAGAAGGCAAATTAATTATGAATAAAAAAAAAATATGCCGACCAGACGGGGAAAAAATATATATTGCAGTAAAATTAATTTTATTATTAAATTTATATCGGTCATATAATCCGTCTCAATTTGTAATACGAAACTAGATCTGGTTACTTTGGTAACTGTTGTGGTGTAAACAGACTTAGGCGTATCCGTGTGAACCAATACTATGATAATATTATAAATGTATTGTCAATACACAACATAAAAAATGAATTTCCCCTGTTAGTTACGTATTACAAAATGAGACAGATAATATGTACTCTTAGAGATGCCAGTTGCAGCAATCACTCGTTCCCGGAAATTTGTTACAGGAATTTTGAAGTTTTTCAAATTAGCTTCCTTCCTCATGAACTGCATAACATTATTAATAATTTCGCGGCTCTGGCTATGAAGCACTTGTCCTTTATGTCCCACTAATTGCTTCTGAATTTTGTAAAACACTGTTTTTAAAATCAAAACATAAATTAATTTCATAACCTCAACTTATCTTACTGTTCTATTACCAAATATGTATTTTTCTACTTACATCGTCTTCCACTAACAAATAATTAGTATTAAAAAATACGATTTTAGATTGTAGATGTATTCTAATAATATAGATATTTTATATAAACACGTTGGAAGCTTCTAACTCATATAAGACTTCTACGGTTATGAGTAACAAACCTAACACCCCTATTATAAGTAAATTAGACCCGTCCAGACGAATAATGGTTTCTACACACTTTTATTGATGTACTCAGGTCTATTTGAATCGACTCTAATTAATATCGTTAGAATGTGGAGGTCATATTTAACGCCATCCGAAGCTAGCAATGGCCTTGAAGTGAGCCAGAACGTTACTAGGTGCACTACTGTTCGTTATCGTATTTTAAAAATTAATATTAGCGTTTCATTTTTGTTTCGTTCTCAGTCCCTGTTAAAACCTAATGTTCAAACCTTAAACAAGAAATTTTTCTTATGATCCGGTCCACATTCAAAACAAACTTCATACTGTGGAACTCCTAATTTCTTCTTACTAGCAAATTCTCCTAATAAACTAACTGGATGTTTCCCAGCCAAAGTTTTAGTAGTTGCAGCTTTGACAGTCTTCACTGGTTTCTTATTTTTAACTTCACCTCCAGTTACTAAACCTTTTTTATCCAACTTAACTTCTAACAGCAAAGGTTCAAGTTGTCCACTTTTTTCTTTCCCAAGACCTTCTCCAGGTCTCCAGCCCATTTTTTGGAGCAAATGCATACCCATTCCACCCATAACGGGAGCCGCATTTTGTAATTGATCCTATATAAAAAATTTGATAAAACAAATGTTGTTTCAAAAAATATGTGCATTTATGTTACGAATTTTAACGAATAACCACGAATTAAGAAATTTTAATTTTAAATAAATCAAATATACCATATTTATCAATCTAATTTAAAATTTTAAACACTATTAACTATAAATCTTCTAGTTTTTCATCAAATATGAAACAAAATTGATTGGTATGCACCTAAAGTTGGTTTTACACAGTTCAATTTATTGATCATTGAAGCCAAAAACAATTCACGGAGCATAAAAAGGGAGAAAGATGTAGTTTACTAAATACGTAAGGCAAAAATCTATAGAGGAAACATCCTAAGCGCCCTGACATCTGGTGGTAATTTGCGGAAGATACGAAAGTGACATTGTTTTGTTTTGTTCAATGGAGAAATACGTGTTTTTTTTTGTTGTTTTATTTTTGTGAATCATGGAAAAAAACAATCAATTTTATTATGTGCCGCAATGTAAAAGAAATAATCCCTCTTAAACATTCCATAATTTACCTAAATCGAAAAAAATAATAATTGAAACGACGTTTGGAGGCAGAGAGAAAGTGGATCGTAGGTTTTTATGAACCCAAAAACTAAAAATGGGCAAAAATCCAAGCCCATGCATGCACGTTTGCCCGTTGCATTTTATGGAAAGTGATTTTTACGTAAGAAAAGACTGAAAAAAAGAATTTACCCCACCCAAAATTTGCCTAAATCAACAATTGATATATTAAAAGGCTCTTCTACTTTTTCAGGTAGAGATATTAATTTTTACTAATATATTTACCATATTTTTGTTGCTATTATATTGACAGACAGTCAAAAAGAATTAAAAATACAATGAAAAACTAAAAATTTCCTTGAAATATCTTTAGAAAGTATATTATTACATATCTTGTAAATCGTAGATTACCTTTAAATTAAACCAGTGGCGAAGGGAAACCTCCGCTAGACTTGCCCTCCCAAAAAAACAAAATAAATTAAAAAAAAAAAATATATATTTTTTTTTTTTTTAATATTTAGATAAATCTTCAAAAATACATCAAATTATGTTCTATACAAATTTTTGTCCAAGGCTTGCTTTACTTGTTACGAATTAATTATCATGACCATGGAAACGTTACATATAAATATGAAAAAATTGAGACTTGGAAAATTTTTAAATAATTTTACAAAAAAATTTCAAAATTTTTCGTTTTATCAAAAAACGTTTCAAATAAAAGTTATTAGTTATTGCATTTATAGTAACTTTTGTTCAATAAATTTTTTCGAAATATTTTTCTGTTGCTAAATATTCGCAAAAATCTTAAAATCAACACGAGTAAACTCCCATTTCTACTCAAACGATCTTTATAAAAAACAATAGGGTTCTTCCCATTTAATAGGAGAATTTTTTAGTACCAAAACGAATTCTCTAAGTTGAACCGTTCGTGAGTTATCGTGTATACATACAGACACACACACAGACACACACACATACGGACGGCACTTCGAAAATAGGTTTTTTGGATTCCCTGGACCATGAAACGTGGTCATCAGTCAAAATCTCGACATCGAAAATTTTCGCGATTACAATACTTGCCCCTTATATATTAAGTTCGGGCAAGTAAAAAAAAAGCTCGGAAAACAGGAAAAATACAACTCGTATTCATTTTCACCATGTAAACAAATACACGAGTAACAGTTTAATGTCACTTTCGAGTGTTCCAGCTTTGCCGCATATGGCGCTGCGATCTTAAAAAGTTTCCCCTATGTTGAGTTTTTTTTGACAAGTTTAATTTTTTTCATTACTTTCATTTTATTACTATAACTTACCGTTTTTTAGTTTTTTTTAAGACATAAATGCACTATTTTGTTAAAATGTTAGTAAAATCTATTGAAAATATTAATAAAACTATATATTTGGTCGTTTTTTTTTTTACTGCCCATGTAGTTGGTATGAGCGGTATTTCAGTTACTTACCACTTCGGACCAAACTGACAATTCAGTAGATTAAGGACAGGCGTTTAACGTGTTTCTCCAGTTCTGGCAAAGTGTTGATCTAAAGTTCTGTAACAAATTCTCAGGCCATTGCGCGTCTCATATGTAAGAAACTCATTACTAGTCTCTTACATATGAAACACAGAACATATGTTGATTTACGAAAAATTTAATAAAGAAAACAATTTCTAGGTTCTTTGTTAAAAATTGAATACAAAGACTGTATAAATGCAATTGTGTTTAATATTTTAGTGTCACAACTCCATTGTTCTTTTCGGTAACCAGACAACTGGGACCGGAAACAATTCGGGCTGTTCACAATTGGGGCTTTTCACAACTGGGGCGATGGACAATTCGGGCCGTACACAATTGGGGATACAGTCAGTTCCAAACGGTTAAGCGGAACTAAATGGGAATTTAGTTCTTTTAGGTTTTCACGAGAAGGGACCTTGCTTGGGTTATTTCATTTTTCACGTTGGGATGTCAAAATTTAAAATTCCAACAATGAAACCATGGAAACGAATGACATATGTCAAAATTAAATATTTTTTTTAGATATTTTAATGACAAAAAAATAAATAAATGGGAAATTTGTATTAAGACACAAAAAATCAAAATATAAAGAAAATGACATTTTAATATGATATTAACCTTAACCAAAAAATGTTTATTGTAAGTATTATTTACAAAGCTTAAACAAAACGGTCGAAAAGCACGATTTAAACGATGAAAGTAACTAGATTGCAAAATCTAGTTTCGCTTAACCGTTTGGAACAGACTGTACGCATAAAATTTATATTTCCTTAATACTACATTTTTTTGATAAGTTAATGTTGGTTATGTCACCTAACAAAACAAAAATCACATTTTAATTAATATAACAGCCAAATTTTTTAATTAAAATATTGTAAATTTGAAATAAGCCGACCACAGCGCGAAGGTTGCTGAATACGACTGAGCATGACGTCAAACCCCAGACAGCCCAGACTACAACATAATCTTTACGTGTGTATATTGTATTGTTCAAGAGTTTTGTATTTGTTTTTAAACAATTTTTCACACATTTATTATTAAAATGGCAGATAAAGATTTTGTTTGGGCTCAGAGTGATAATTTACCCAACATTGATGCTTTTATGCTCATGGAATATATGAAAAATAATGAATGCTACAGTGCTGAAGAAATACGTGGTGTCAAAACAGACTTGTAAGTAATCCATTTATTTATTCTATAACTTTATGTAAACAAACGCTGCAACTCTGTAAAATGTAAACATTTATGTAATTTAGATGTCAGAATTTTACTACATTGTTTACATAAAGTTACAAAACGTTAGAGGCATAATTGAAATACTGCAATATAGGTTATATATTTTAATATAAAATTTAATTCGGTAAACATGTATAAATTGTTTTTATAGAATTAAACATTATTTTAATTAAAATCACTCTAACTTTACACAATCTATAAAAGTTATACAAGCAAATAAGTTCACGACAGACTGTGTAGGTTGTACGCTGTTGACTGGGTAGGCTGTAAGCAGTACACTTATGTAGGGTATGACGTCATACGTGGTTTTCGCGCGCTACATACATTTATGATTTTTTTAAGCCTTCAAATTAAAAAAAAATGCAAAACTGTTTTTTATTTTATATGCAACAAGAGGAATATAATAAAAAATAAAAAAAATCATGACTATCCCCTATTGGGGCTTTTCACAACTGGGGACATTAACAACTGGGGCCGTACACAATCCGGGCCGTACACAATTGGGACTTTTCACAATTGAGATTATTAGCAATTCGGGCCATTAAAGCGTGTTCTACAATATACTTTATTCATCAATTTTCTAAACTTTTTTCTTTGAACTAGAAGTTGTCAAAGTTTTAATACAATTTATTTTTCAATTTTTTGGTAGAGAATGAAATTCTTACACGTGTTTCAGTTCATTTAAAGTACCAACATAAAAATATAATTCATATCTTGTCAAATGTTTATAACCTAGCTATTAGATTTGTAAAATTACTGATTTACGTACAAAACACAATTTATATATTCGCTTATTCAAACCAATGATCAACAAAACACTATTAAACACGTGGTAATACAAAATATTTACAAGCGTAATTTTAATGTTGGTACTATTGTTAAACTGTCTACTGCGCATGCACCGAGTTGCAAGTTGGATGTGTTTTCAAGAATAGTTGGATCAAATCTAGTTTTGAATAAAGTTGACCTTGACTAGATACCGTGTTCTACACTGTACAATTTCACTGATTTATTTCTAGTACAAGTTCTAGTCAAAGAAATAAGTATGAAAATTTGATGAGAATTGTATAATGTAGAACACGCTTAACAAATTGGGCCGTTCACAACTAGGGCCATAACTATAAGAGCTAGAGTCTTCTTTTGTTTAAAATAAAAAATAATTATTTTACAAGTTGACATAAATTAAATTGCACCCAAGCAAGGTCCCTTCTCGTGACAAGCTAAAAGAACGAAATTCCCATTTAGTTCCGCCTAAACATTTTGAATAGCCTGTTGTTGTTTATAATTTTCAGGCGATAATTTTTTAAATCTCAATCTTTTTCTATCTCTGGGTCAAAAAACTAAATATGCATGCCAAATTTCAAATCTCTACATTCGGCCACAATACAAAACAGACCGACTGACAGACACATGAGTGACGGCATAAATTTCTAAAATAAATTCATTAAACAAAAGCATAAGAGAAAAATTTACACTTATTCAGTTTTAGTTTTCAATTTTCAAATATTTACCAAAACATTTTAGCATAAAAAAATAGTGATTTATTTCAAAACAAAACTTTACAAAAAAAACTTCTGTATATGTTATGTCATAAACATAACATAAACATAAGATTAAAGTATGTTTTAAAATAAATTGCATCAACATAGGCTCTGTAAACAGCCATAGAGTCCACATCTTATGTCAAAGAAATGGTCTATGCCTGCTATACAAACTGTTTTCTCAGTCTGAACCTGAAAATTCGTCACAGAGACATCAGTTTTCAGTTTGTTGCTAAACAAACTTCATCAATAATTAAAAATAATGATTATACAGCCTGAAAAAAGATAGAGGGAGTATGATTTTTTTTTGAATGTGTACAGAGGTACAAAAAATTGATATGAAATGTGAATTTTCACACATTTCAGGGTTTTGCAAGTATTTAGTAAGTGAATGATGATTATTTGGGATGCCAAAACAAATTTTATGTCAAAATATTTTTTTATAAATTTTAATTCGAATGCCTATAATCCGTCTCAATTTGTAATACAAAACTAGATCTGGTTACTTTGGTGACTGTTGTGGTGTAAACAGACTTTGGTTTATCCATGTGAACCAATACTATGACAATATTATAAATGTATTGTCAATATACAACATAAAAAATGAACTATTACTGTTAGTTACGTATTACAAAATGAGACAGATAATATTACCATTATTTAAGTTTCTAAAGATGTGCAGTATTTTTATATATCAAGGTTCCTTAAGATTTTGAAAATTGCGCCTATGGCTTCCATTGGTTGTTTTTAGTCATAGCTCCTCCCCTTTGATTTCGTGTACATTAAAATATAGAATTAAATTATAATTTCAACAATTTCCACTGGTTCTTAAATTTACGCTTTTAAAAATTAAATACAACAATTGCCAAAATATAACTAGAATTTTGAAAAAATAATTTAAACAATATAAAAATGCAAAAAAAAAAAAAATATTGTCTCCTCTCGTGGGATTCGAACTCATTTTCTTAGGCAGAATGCCAGTATCTTAGCCACTGCACCAAGATACACGTTACTGTTTAGCGTGTTATATAACTATAAGTTTTCAAGATTATTAGCAAAAACATGCAGACCTTGCAGAAAACATAAGTTGACTAGAGACCGGATCGAATCTTAGTTTGCAAATTAGAACGCGAGCATGGTAACCATTACACTATCAAAGCATGTTGGTTTACTGTGTTACCTAAGTTATTAAATATTTTACATGGTCAAGCAAAAAACACAAAAAATGCGTTATTTTTCGAAAACATAATCTGATCAAAAATTCCTGTTGTACTATTCCGGTTCACACCAATGTACATTACTTAGAATTTTTACAGATTTTTAGTTTAAACCATCTGGGCTACAGGGTGTGGGACAAAATTTTTGCAAAAATCGCTCCAAAATAATTTATTTTGCAAAAATAAAAATTTGATCGTTAATCCACGTACCAAGGGCTTTCATTTGACACCCTACTCAGAATTTAAAAAAAATATATTTTTTTTCGATGAGCACATATTTTTTTATATTTTTAGGGGGATATGTTTTTTCGATGTTTTAGTATTTTTCCTATGTGCGGGTCAAAGAGTTGTATAAGGTAATAAACGGTTTAGCCGTTTGGCTACAATTTTTACCGAACAGACAGGCAGACAGACAGACATACAGACATACAGACAACAAAATGACGGTATAAGGGTTTTTTGGTCATACCTACAAAACCCTAAAAATCAGTTCAAATGAAATATTCTGTACTTCCAACACAAAAGAGAAAAATCGTATACCCTTTATCTTGTTACACCCTGTATAATCTATATTTTATTGAAAAAATAATGATGAAATATGTTTAGCAAATTTAACTTACGTAAAGACAGTAGCAAAACTTTTATAGTCTTGGTAGTGTCTTTAAAAACCTGAAAATAAGAGTAATTTTTGAATAAGAAATACCTTCCGAGCCCATGCTTGATATCCGGAGGCCAGTTCCGCAGCAGTGAGAATGTTCGCTCCTGTCGAACCCGTAAACTGGCCGGGTTGTTGTTTACTTTGAGCCCAACTTTCCATCTATAACAAAACAAATAATTACAAGTAGGTCTCGATTTACGAACATTCACTAAAAAAACGTCGCAAATATAAGCGGTTTCTTTGGTTTAAGATGAACAAGATTTTGAAATATTGTAACTTTTACCGATTTATTTGAGCTTTTGATCATTTTGTTTAGGAAAAGTTAATTTCAATATATAAAAATCAGCTGTGGCCACCACAGGACCGACCGCCATCACAAAGTACTTGTATAATATACATTCTAGCAGCAGAGTAGAAATAACTTGGCCTAATATTTTTTAACAGAGATATTATTTATCATAACCATGGAAACGTTACATATAAGTATGAAAAAATAAATATTTAAAAAAAAATTCAAAAATTTTTTCAAAATTTTTTCGTTTTATCAAAAAATGTCTCAAATAAAAGTTGTTAGTTATTGCTTTTATAGCAACTTTTGTTAAATAATTTTTTTCGAAATATTTTTCTATTGCTAAATATTCGCAAAAATCTTAATATCGACACGAGTAAACTGCCATTTCTAGTCAACCGATTTTTACCAAAAGTTGATCAACTCGTGCCATTGATGGCAGAAGCTTAAATATGAAGTTTCATAAAAATCCTTTCAGCCGAATTTGCTCTGCACGTGTACACAGACGGACAGACAGACAGACAGACGGACAGACATACGGACAGACAGACAGACCGACAGACATCATGCTAAAAATATTCAAAACGTTATGTAGGGACCTTAATTGGTGGAGATCCATCGAAATCTCGAAATGTCAAAATCGGTATGATCACAATACCTCCCTTATATAAGTTGGCGGTCGATAAAAATGAAAAAATTTGCAATTAAGAATGTAGCTGTAATGGTTACAATTTGGAGCAAAATAATACACCATTATACATTCTAAAACAAAATATTAATGATTACTTAGTGTTAATTAAATAAATACTAAAGATATTTCGATTTTCATATTATTTAAAAACGTAACTTATAAATATATCTTTGAATCCTTATTTATATATTTATAAAATCATTATTCTATAATATAAAGTATCTGGAATGTATATATTTATCAAAAATACATATTTTTGCTCCAAAATTGAAGATATTCAAAAAATTAAGGTAACAAAAGTAATGTCACATGTATTTTAAACCAGTCAAAAACTTCCAAAGGACTTAGCTCTCAGATGACAGCACATGTATGTGATGACACACTAATATGGTCTATTAAGATATCATTTTTCATTATGCCATATGTCAAACAGAATGACATATTAAGAATGTGACATTTTTTTTATTTTTTCTTTACCGAATACTAAGTGTGGCGCGTAGATAAAAAGGTTGAAAAACACTACGCTAAGGTATTAAAAAAAAATACTTACATCTTTTTGTACTCTTTGCATTTGAGTCAGTGCTTGTATATCATTGGGATTTTCTTGCAACTTCCTTATGGCACTCAATCTCTGTGTAACAATAGTACTAATATCCACCTACACAAAAAAAAAAAAATTAGTTTTCAAAAAATTTAAGTTTTGTATATCTTACCTGTGGGTCTTGAGGCATGGCGATGGACTGAACAGGTGGAAGTGGAACAGTGGGAGTCACTGGTGCAGGAAGTAACATCGGAATATTTCCAGGTACAGGTGCCGGAACTGGCGCAGGCGGTGGAGGATCCGGTTTAGCTGGAACCGGAATCCACTCATTTTCTGTTTTACGATGTAACTGTCCACTTGACACCGGAAATTGAAGACGCAGTTCTGCTGATTTTTCTTTCGGTGTTTTAATAGGTAATGGCGTTGAATTCTAGACAACAAAAATAAATAAAAATTATGGTTAATGTTCCGTATTAGTCCACCGCAACTAGGCTTGTATGCTTAGAATGAATTATATTATAACGTTAGAAACGAGAAGGCATGGTTGTAAGAGTGGGGAGCCAATAGTAATCATTCATGCATCTGTAATTGGCAGAAAATACGGTTTTAACACAAGGAACGTTCGAATATAACTGATAATTTTGGAACTCTTTATGAAGTTAATGTTTTTCAAAATACCTATCCTATAAATCTCATTGGAAACAGGTAAAAATTCCTTATGAGTACCTGTTTATATACGTCTAGCAAGTTTAAGTTTTTTCTGTCTAAAATTTTTGCTAACTAATCCTAACCTAATTAGTTTTATCATTGATTGTTTGCATATAGTGAAGATATATAAATGCTTTATACAGTTTTAATACATTTACATAATTTAGCACCTATGAATGCGACGAAAAACGGAATGTTCTATTTCAGACATAAAACTGGTAGGTCGGAATATATTGATATTTTTGAGGATCCTCTCTTTTAATAATGTTAATATTTTTCAAAATATGTATAGTATAAATCTAATTTAAACCATTTAAATGTGACTTAGAAAGCGTATAAATACTGAAATTTTATCATTCAAGTTTTTCTTTAAAAACGTTAATAGGAGCTAAATGTAAACACTTATTAAATAATTGCTTGGATTTCGGAACGGATAACTATCAAGTACTTATTCAGATTTCAGTTTTGTATAAAAATATTGGAAAAGATAAAGAAAAACGTTAAAATATATATGGAAATAAATACCCCAAAAACATAAATGCTAAGAATTCTGTACCTATATTCCATAAAAATCAGGTTTGCACCCACATGTTCAGAAGATCTTTCCGCAAGTTGAAGCCTCTTTTTTATGCCTTAAAATTTCATAATTTTTATAAACAAATTAAAAATCATTCAGGTTTTTTGTAAACAGTGCGTTAATAAGCAAGGGACGTAGAGATGGTATAACCACAACGTGCATGCCAGTTAGTAGTCAATATATATCTCCAAATTAAAATTCTTACCTTAATATTCATCACGATGGAAGCAGGTTTATCTTTAATTTGAAACGGATGATGGAAAATCTTTTCCAATCCATTTTCCGTTTCACTGTCTGGATCATCTTCCGCAGAAGAAACACTGGATAACTCACCAAGCGCTTCCTTTTTACTCAAGTTCTTACAAAAATCAGTCAACTCTTCTATTGTTTTACCACCTGCTTTTATCGCAGCGATAACTTTTTCTTGAGCTTGCGGTCCTAGAGTTAAAGCATCGGGTAACGTTCCAGATTTGAGCATGCTTATAGCATTACGTCGAGCTATTTCAAGTAGTTTTTTCTTATCTATCGAGGAACTTGGAGAAGAGGAACGTCTTCGACGGTCCCGGGATCGTGATCTGTCTCGAGAACGAGACCTTGATTTGATGTTTGAACGAGAGCGTCCTCGAGATGTTGATCTTCTTTTTTCATGCTTATATCTAAAATTAATTTAGTTATTGAACCAAGTATCACACAAAAAATGAGAGACACCTACCTATATTTATCATAATCTGAATGGCTTCGATGTGAATAATTTTTATTATAAAAATAATCATCCCGAACATCCCGTGTTTCTCTAATTTTTTTATGGTATTTTTCCCGGTCTCGACTACTGCTTCGATGTCTATGCCTATGTCTGTCCTTTTTTTCTTTATCTTTTTTACTTCGTTTACTATCGTACTTATCATGATCACTGTGTTTTCTTTTTTTATCATGTTTACTTGATTTTTTAGGTGGTGGTTCATCTAAGATATGATCGTTCAAAATTTCATCTGATTTACTTCCTGAATCAGAATCTGTAATTTCACCGTCTTCTATTCTAATAATATTATCGACAGCTTCTGTTTTTTCAGGAAGAACACTGGTTTTTAGGTCTTTTATTGTGATTTTATTACTTTTTTCATTAGATTTATCAGTAGTTTGCTGCTCAATTTTTCTAACCTCATTTTCGACTTTAATTTTAATTTCAGTACGTTCTTCTTTAATTCTCACGTCTTCTAAATCAAATTCCTCCTTTATCCGAACATTTAAAGCATCTAATCCATCATCTTTTTCTTTTTTTATGTCTAGAATACAGTCAAAATCAAAATTAATGTCTTTGTGTTTCTTTTTTTTATGCCGACTTTTTGTGCTCTCAGAACTCGAACTTTCAGGACTACTATGTCTATGTTTGGATTTCTTTTTGTGTTTCTTGTCCTTTTTGTGTTTTTTCTTGCTCTTCTTATGCTTTTTATGCGATTTTTCTTCATCCTGATCTAATATTGGTGGTCTCGTGTTAAATGCACTAAATAATTCCGATAGTATTTCAGCGGATGATTTGTGGTATTCAACCTTCTCATTTTCAGTCATGTTGCACAGAAATATATCAAATCACTACACAATTAAGTTTTTTAGGACGAAAATTCTTTAATAAGTCAATAAAAACGTTTATTTATTGAATATTTTTGAGAGAATAACACAGCTGTCAACAAACCATACTACCAACTTATTTCGATTTAAATTTAATAACTACCAACCTAAATTTTTAATCTATAATTTTGAAAAACATTTATTTTTAGATTATAATAGTTTTATGGGTTATATTGGATTAATTTCAGAGCACGAAAACCCTTTTCATCGCGAATGACGCGCCAGTAGCGAAAAAATTCGCAAATATAAAAATTTGAAAATATTTCATATTCGAAAGGCCGTATCTCAAAAACTACATGAGATAAGGACTTGCGGTTGGAATTTTTGAAATCTACAGACTTTTTTCTAACTAGATTAAAAATAAGGCCCTCCTTAGGTTACGCCTTTTTGATCCATGTAGTTTTGAAAATTTGTAAATATTCTATTTTCAAAACACCCTATCTCAAAATATACATGAGATAGAGACCTGTGGTTGGATTTTTGAAATCCTGAGGCCCTAAAGGGCCATAGGGCTTATTTTGAAACAAATCCCCAAAAAAAAAAATTTTTGCAAAATTTTTAATTTGTCATTTTTTTTTTGAAATTTCAAAAAATCCTAACTTAATAACAATAAAATATAAAGAACTGCGGTTTGAATTTTTGAAATCTTCGTATATTATTTAGTCTAGAAAAAAATTGGGGCCTTAATAACTCAAGTTTTACAATAAATACGAATCGTCAAACAAAACCTTTGAAAATGGCCAAAAATCGTAAAAATCGTAAGGGGTACCCCTTACGAATTTTTCGATTTTTGGCCATTTTCAAAGGTTTTGCTTAACCAGTTATATAAATTCAAAAATTTGGGTGTTTAAGGCCTTATTTTTTTTCTAGACTAAACAAGGCACAAGGGTTTCAAAAATTTAAACCGCAAGTCTCTATCTTTTACCGTTTTCAAGATAATTTTTTTTTTAAATTGTGAAAAAAAAATTTTTTAATCAAAATTTTTCAAAAAAAAAAAATTTCTTCAAAATACTAGCTAAGGCCATTTAGAATGTCAGGATTCCAAAAATTCTAACCCCAGGTCTCTATATATTATAGTTTTTAAGATACAGTCAAGCGAATATCAATTTTTTTGTAAAATTCGCCTATTTCAAAACGATTTAAATCAAAAATGGGCAGGGCTCGTAAGGCCCCATTTTTTTTACAAGTTAAATAAATAATGAAAATTCTAAAAAATCAAACCGCAGGTCTTTATCTTTTACCGTTCTCGAGATAGAATTTTTTTAAATTTCAAATTTTCACAAAAATATCTTATTCAGGATTAGTCTCAAAATGTCACCTGACTCCATCTAGGACCATAGGATTCCAAAAATGTAAATCAGAGATCTTTATTTATATATTTTTTCCCCCAGGATATTAAAAAAAAAATAAAATAAAATAATGTACCATCTGCTTTTGATTTTAAACTTAATCAAACCTAAAAATTAAGAAATAATTTAATAATTTCTGATGCGTAATATTTCTTCCAAACCGTATTATACAATGTCAAAGTTGGTTTATCCATGCTGACAACCAGTACACGTTTTAACATCACTGCCGTGTATTGGTTGGTTTTTTTTTATTGAAATGAAACAAGAGATTGTAGAGTGTCATTGCACATTTATTTATGCATATTGTAGTTAAAAGTATCACCTAAAGTAGCATTCAATTAAACACATTTGATTGAATTTTTAATAATTATAATATTAATTAATAATTAATATACATTCACAACATACTCGCGTTTCACATGATTGCTTCCACTCATCAAGCAAGTGTAAACATACAGTCCTGCGCAAACATCTATTGCATTTAAAGTCGCTCGCTGATTCGTTAACGGACGGGAAGACACCACACTTCTCACAAGTTTCTCTTACAAAATCAAAAAACTGAAATAAAACTACTAACAATCTGTACCAAATTTGGCAGCAAAAAAAAAAAAAAAATCAGCTGTGGCCAGCACAGGACCGACCGCCATCCCAATGTACTTGTATAAAATACATTCGAACAGCAGAGTAGAAATAACTTGGCCCAATATTTTCTAACAGAGATATTATTTATCATAACCATGGAAACGTTACATATAAGTATGAAAAATAGATATTTAGAAAAAATTTCGAAATTTTTTTCAATTTTTTTTTCGTTTTATCAAAAAATGTCGCAAATAAAAGTTGTTGGTTGCTTTTATAGCAACTTTTGTTAAATAAATTTTTTCGAAATATTTTTCTGTTATGAAATATTCGCAAAAATCTTAAAATCGACACGAGTAAACTCCCATTTCTAGTCAACCGATTTTTACCAAAAGTCATGATCAACTCGTGCCATTGATGTTAAAAGTTTAAATATGAAGTTTCATAAAAATCCTTTTAGCCGAATTTGCTCTGCACGTGTACACAGACGGACGTACAGACGGACTGACGGACATCATGCTAAAAATAGTCAAAACGTTATATAGAGACCTCAATTCGTGGAGATCCATCGAAATATCAAAATCGGTATGATCACAATACCTCCCTTATACAGTGAATATATTTTATCCTGCAACATTGAAATTATTATTATGCATGGTTTCCCTAGTAACGACAAATTATTTTGACAGCAATGCTTAATCGCCTATGTTGCAAATAGGGGAGAGGCATGTTTTTTTTTAAATTTGTTATTATATTCCTCTTGTTGCATATAACATAAAAAATTGATGTGAAGTGTGAATTTTCACACATTTCAGGGTTTTGCAGGTATTTAGTAAGTGAATGATGATTATTTGGGTTGCCAAAACAAATTTTATGTCAAAATATTTTTTTATGAATTTTAATTCGAATGCCTATTACCATTATTTAAGTTTCTAAAGATGTGCAGTATTTTTTTATATATCAAAGTTCATTAAGATTTTAAAAATTGCGCCAAATGGCTTCAAATTGCGCCAAATGGTTTCATTGGTTGTTTCTAGTCATAGCTCCTCCCTTTGATTTCGTGTACATTCTAACAGAATTAAATTATAATTTCAACAATTTCCACTGGTTATTAAATTTACGCTTTTAAAAATTAAATGCAACATTTGCCAAAATATAACTAGAATTTTGAAAAAATGATTTAAACAAAATAACAATGCAAAAAAAAAATAAAAAATAATATTGTTTCTTCTTGGGGATTTGAACACTCATTTTCTCGGTCAGAACGCTAGTACCGTAACCATTCCACCAAGACACACGTTATACTCTACTGTGTTATATAACTATAAGTTTTCAACATTATTAGCAAAAAACACAAAAAATGCTTTTTTTTTCCAAAAACATAATCTGATCAAAAATTCCTGTTGTACTATTCCGGTTCACACCAATGTACATTACATAGAATTTTTTCAGATTTTTAGTTTAAACCATCTGGGCTACAGGGTGTGGGACAAATTTTTTTTTGCACTATTTTGGCAAAAATCGCTTCAAAATAATTTATTTTGCGAAAATAAAAATTTGATCGTTAATCCACGTACCAAGGGCTTTCATTTGATACCCTACTCAGAATTTTAAAAAAATATTTTTTTTTTCGATGAGCTCATATTTGTTTATATTTTTAGGGGGATATGTTTTTTAGATGTTTTAGTATTTTTCCTATGTGCGGGTAAAAGAGTTGTATAAGCATGCCAAATTTCAACTCTCTAGCTTTAGCCGTTTGGCTACAATTTTTACCGAACAGACAGACAGACAGACAGACAGACAGACAGACAGACAGACAGACAGACAGACAGACGACAAAATGACGGTATAAGGGTTTTTTGGTCATACCTACAAAACCCTAAAAACAGTTTTGCATTTTTTTTTTAATTGGAAGGCTTAAAAAAATGTTGCGCGCGAAAACCACGTGTGACGTCATACCCTACTTAAGTGTACTGCGTATAGCCTACCCAGTGTACAACGTACAGCCTACACAGTCTGTCGTGAACTTATTTGCTTGTATAACTTTTATAGATTGTGTAAAGAGTGATTTTAATTAAAATAAAGTTTAATTCTATAAAAACAATTTATACATGTTTACCAAATTAAATTTTATATTAAAATATATAACCTATATTGTAGTATTTCAATTATGCCTCTAACGTTTTGTAACTTCATGTAAACAATGTAGTAAAATTCTGACATCTAAATTACATAAATATTTACATTTTACAGAGTTGCAGCGTTTATTGTTTACATAAAGGTATAGAATACATAAATGGTTATTACAAGTCTGTTTTGACACCACCTATTTCTTCAGCACTGTAGCATTCATTATTTTTCATATATTCCATGAGCATAAATGCATCAATGTTGGGTAAATTATCACTCTGAGCCCTAACAAAATCTTTATCTGCCATTTTAATAATAAATGCGTGAAAAATTGTTTAAAAACAAATACAAAACTCTCGAAAAATACAATATACACACGTAAAGCATATGTTGCAGTCTGGGCTGTCTGCTGGGGTTTGACGTCATGCTCAGTCGTATTTACTCGGCAACCTTCGCGCTGTGGTCGGCTTATTTCAAATTTACAATCTTTTAATTAAAAAATTTGGCTGTAATATTAATTAAAATGTGATTTTTGTTTTGTTAGGTGACATCACTAACATTAACATATCAAAAAAATGTAGTTTTAAGGAAATATAAATTTTATGCGTATCCCCTATTAAAAGAAACGTAATTTTACATCGCTGTCAGATTTCAATTACCATAGTAACGATAATACCTATATTGCAGGAATAAGAAATTCACTGTATATGTTGGCGGTCGGTAAAAATAGGGTATTAATTAAATATTTCTATTATTCATTAACTTCATGCGGAACTAGATTTTGAAAGCTAATAACTTAACAATCGAATAAGGCTTTATTAGATCATTTTGAAACCCACAAATATGTTGAAAAAATACGAAAAATTGTTGATATAATCCGTCTCAATTTGTAATACGAAACTAGATCTGGTTACTTTGGTGACTGTGGTGTAAACAGACTTTGGCGTATCCGTGTGAACTAATACTTTGACAATATTATAAATGTATTGTCAATATACAACATAAAAAATGAACTTTCACTGTTAGTTCCGTATTACAAAATGAGACAGATAATACCTATTAAATTATTGAGCGATAAAATATTACAATATTTTTTACAATTAAAAATATCTTGTTAGATACAAATTTTTTGCATAATTTGATGTGTAGATTCTCACTAATTTTATAGCAGATTGTTAGTTTTGTATGAGAAATTTGTGAGAGCTGTAGTATTTACCCTACCTTTAAACCGAACAGATAACGTAGTTTGTTAACTGTTCAAATGGTTCAAAGAATCTTCCTGCAACATTCTGAACAATCATTTAAAGTAGTACAATCAAATATTGATACATATTAAGTTAAATAAAGTTTTAGAACGTCTGTTTCTAATATTTAAAACATTTAAGCTATTTTTAAAAATTCAAAATTTAAGCTAAAACCTTTACGATTGCTTTCATTTTACTAAATTTATTGGATCGAGTCATAAATAAACTTCGCGTTCGCTACTTTTGCCGATCAGATGTTGGAGAACAAATCCATAACAAAATAATATAATTTATTCCAGGGCTTCAAACCGTTATTTTTTTCGTTTCGGTTTTTGTTCAGGTATAGGAGTGTTTAGAGTTTATGCCTACGAAACCCTAGACATTTCTATATGTTATTTTATCCCCAGATTCTTAAAGAATAAATCTGCAAAATATTGTTCATATCAGTCAAAGGATATAGGAGTATTTAGAGTTTCTCGTTTATGCCTACGAAACCCTAGACATTTCTATATGTTATTTTATCCCCAGATTCTTAGAGAATAAATCTGCAAAATATTGTTCATATCAGTCAAAGGATATAGGAGTGTTTAGAGTTTCTCGCTTATGTCTACGAAACCCTAGATATTTCTATATGTTATATTATCCCCAGATTCTTAAAGAATAAATCTGCAAAATAATGTTCATATCAGTCAAAGGATATAGGAGTGTTTAGAGTTTCTCGTTTATGCCTACGAAACCCTAGACATTTCTATATGTTATTTAATCCCCAGATTCTTAGAGAATAAATCTGCAAAATATTGATCCCCCCCCCCCCCCGAAATAATAGAAGCAATTTTTTTTTACTTATCAGTTAAAAAAATTCCGATTTTTTTCTGCTCATCAGTTTAAAAAATAATCTTAAATAAAAAGTATTTTATATTCACTCCCATAAACATTCTGAACCGAAATAAACCGATTTTTTTTTGGTTCAGCTCCGGTTTTCGTTCCGACAAAAATAACATTTTTTGGTTTTCGGTTCAGTTCCGGTTCGAAGCCCTGACTAATTTTGCCGATAAATAATTGTAAATGTCAGTAATTCGTTACAATTTATTTTTTGGGAAATCACTAAGAAATACCATGAGTTGAAAAAGAAATTACATAATGGTTGGCTATGGAAAAATTAAATATTGTCTACTGCAAGCTTTATAATTAATTAACTATCATCATTGTTGTTGATGTCATAAGTTATTTATTGTTATGTAAAGCTTGCAGTAGACATTATTTTATTTTTTCATAGCCAACCCTTATGTAATTTCTTTTTGAACTCATTGTATAAGTAGTTCACTATAACAAGAAAACCCTTTAGGGCCCTGTAAAAGTAATGTAAAAATAAATATTTTTTGAAAATTTAGTTTTTAAATATATTGGGACGTCTAAATAGTTCTAAAAAATACAGTAAGATAAAAATTTCCTTTGAATAGTTGATGGAACGGCTGTATTAACACCATACACTCGTTCAACACTGTAATATTTGAAACAGTGACAACAGCTTATCTAAACAAACACCTGTGCAATGCCGGGGTAAATTAAGCCGGAATAGACTTATTTATAACTCGATTAAATAATCTTTCTTTCGTAGTTTTTATTATTAGAAACAGATGTTTTATAATTTAACCTATTTGTCAATGAATTAAAAATCTCACAGTTGTTTTGAGATCTTGAATGGGGGGGTAACCATAAACCTAATT
Organism: Liopterus haemorrhoidalis; assembly: GCA_963971575.1. Taxonomy (NCBI): domain Eukaryota; kingdom Metazoa; phylum Arthropoda; class Insecta; order Coleoptera; family Dytiscidae; genus Liopterus; species Liopterus haemorrhoidalis. Next base: position 64,545,770 of record OZ020615.1, read on the forward strand.
TAAATATTTTGAGCCAATCTAAATGTTACCGGTACCCGTTGGATAAAACAAGAAATTACACGGCGCAAAATTGACTGGAGTTTTTGGACTAGCACAAGTATACATAAAATCATCAGACTGCAATTGTGTACGATTAACGTTCGGTTCAGATGCCGATCTATGAATTTTAGGTAAATTTCGAATCAAACCTTCTAAAGACGCTAAAATTTGTCTAAACAACGGTCGATCATCACGATTAAATTTAATACAATCTTCAACAAGTCTCCGTAATGCTTTAGGTGTATCCTGTCGTAATTTATTTAAATCAGGTCTTAAATACCCACGACCGACCATAAAAAGAATTTGATCTTTATTATTAATGTGTGAATACGGTAACTGACCAGCTAGTAATTCATATTCCACAATCCCGAAAGCATAAACATCCGATTGGAAACTATAAGGATTATCCTCCTGCATCCTGATGACTTCTGGTGCCATCCATAAGATCGAACCCGTTGGTTGATGAAATTGTTGCGAACCAGACCATCGTGTCTTAGCAGTAGCAAGCCCGAAATCCCCAATTTTAACCGTTAAATCATCATGCAAGAATATATTATTTGATTTTAAGTCTCGATGAATTATATTTTTAGCGTGTAAATAATCCATTCCCTGCGCAGTTTGTCTTCCGATTTCTATAAGCGTAAATAATTCAAATTTAGTTTCAAATACATGTAGATGTTTATATAAACTCGATCCTTCGCACCATTGTGTTACAATTGCGAGTTGTGGTTTACTAACGCAACCCATAAATAGTAAGATATTAACATGACGTGTTTTTCTTAATACAGCGACTTCGTTTTTGAACGCTTGTAACTGGGCAGCGGTTGGGATTTTAACGTTTAATGTTTTCACAGCCACTTGTCCGTGCCAGTGTGCTTTATAAACAGTTCCGAAACTACCTGATCCTACACGTGGTCCTACTAAGATTTCATCAGCCGGTATTTCCCAATCTTCGATACTTTCACGTGGGGCTAAAAGTGGTTTACTTTCATCTGCTGAACGTGCTCTAGGTCGTCTCGGTCGGAGAGAACTCGTTGGTGATGCTTGTGTACTGTGAGAATGTGGAGGAGAATCTCCTAAACAAAATAAATTTTAAATATGTAGGGTATTATAAATGTGAATATTGAATATTTTTCATTTTAAAATTATTAATTTTAGTAGCCAATAGGCAAAAGCTGTATCAAAAAAATGTTTTAAATGGTACTACTAGATTTTTTTATCTCATTTAGAAATATTTGAAATATGTTGATCGATATAACAATACCTTGGTATCCACCGATCTCGGACCGATTCAGGGAGAGTGATCTTGGTGGATTTTCTTCACCGTTGGGTCTGACTAGATGCAGACAGACATTTGGGGCAGAGCTGGAACGATCCTGTTGCCCTAAAGTACGAGGATGTCGCGACTGCCTGGGTGGGGCGAGTGTGTAGTTTGAAGATATATGTAAAATACCGGCATTAGATTCTGCCGGTTGCGCCAAAAGTGCTCGGTAGTACGTATCTGCCATACGAACCTATGTACAATGAAAAAAATTTATGTGAAGTGTTAATTTTCACTGGTTTCAGATCAAACTCTCTGGGGGGACTTAGTCTTAAGGATTTTTCAGGTAACCTTTGATGGTTTCGTAGCTATAAACAAGAAACCCTTATACCGTCATTCATAAGGCACTAAAAAATACTGATTTTTCGAAAATACAACTTGTCAAATATTTAATTATACCATATTTTTCGTTTTATAAAATGTACTTTTTTTATATAATATTTATCTCATAATTAAAAAGCATTCTATAAGCATTATATGTTATTTTTATTTCCAAAGAATCAGAATTTGTCTTATAAGACAAAAAATAAAGTATGTATTATATTTTTTTAAACAAAATTAATATTTGATTTAAAAATTCAGAGTGGAAATATCAAAAAAATCCGGCGTACTATTCTAGTTTAAATTAATGTGCATTACTAATTTTTTGATTAATAAAAAAAAATTCAAATCGGAATTTTAATTTGAAACTCCACTCAAAATTTTTAAGAACTGCTTTTGAAAAATACATATATGTAAATATTTTTTTGCTTGCATATATAGTAAGAATATATATGCAAGCTAAAATTTCAACTCTCTAGACCAAGCCATTGGGCCACAATTACTGCGTACAGCACATTTAACAGACAAGTGATCGTATAAGAGTATCTTGGCTTTACCTACGAAACCCTAAAAATACTTAACTAGACAAAAGACGAATGAAAATATTGCATAAAACTATTTTAACAGCTGTGGAATAGGTATACTGGTTAAAGCGTAACATACCTGATGACATAATGCTGGTACTCCGCTAGCGCACCTTTGATGAAATTTATATCCACATGTGCGACAATGAAAGCCTTGAAATAGCAGTCTTCTACAGCATTCACAAAATACTAGCGAAAAAAACGTCTTACGCACAAAATTATGTGAAATACTTGTGGGTGTTGGGAATTTATCTAAGATTTTTACAGTAATTTCTTCACAATCAATAGTACTGATATCTACATCCCATGGTATTAGTATATCAGTGTCCCCCCGATAAACACAACACACCTCGCAGACTAAGTTTCGTAGCTTTAAAGCTTTTGCTAGAGCCTCCCGAAGGGTCAAACCTTCACGCACTTGCACACTAGTCCTTTGTTGATTTGGTAAATGAGCCCGCAAAAACACTTTAGATCGCGTTAATGTATCATACTTTTGGTTGTGTGGGATAATGTCATATGAAGAACTATCGTCCGGGCTGTCCCTTCCATTGGTTATTTGTATTTGTTCAATAAGTTTATGTTCTTCTACCTCAAATTCATGTAGTTTAGACGTCAATTCTTGATATTCTGTTAAGTACATGGACGGCGGGTGTTGAAAATCAGCGAACTTTGCATTTAATGCGTCTATATTTTGGCGAGTAAAATGTATTACATTTTGTATGTTTCGCAACTCATAATGTAAAGGATCCAAGTCTTCGTTTTCAACTGACATTGTATCACTGTTATCGTTTCCGTACGATATATTTGAAATGTTTCCATTCAATTTTGTTATATTATTTGTTGTATGAAAATTTTTAAGAACAGCCATTGCAAATTTCCATTTTCGTCACAATCACCGTCTGTCACCTTGTTTTGTCGGTAAATTCACTACCTGTAACACCAAAATCCTAAACAAACGATTTTTATTTTAAAAACTCAATAAATCCATACAACAATCAAAAACAATTAATTTTATACCAACAAATAATTATAAACAAATTTGTACAACTCCTAATTGTTAAATGTAACACTGAATCTTTCCTTCAATATTTTATTATTATTGTAAAATACGTATATAGAGCTGTTATTTAAAATATTTAACAACCGGTACGCACGTACCGTCTTTATACCGTATGTATAGTATTTTAATATACAATACTAAAAGAAAGATTCAGAATTTAATTAAGATTTAAACCTTCAAAACACAATTTAATACTTTAAAATGATTTATTCTTTTGTTTTAATATCTATTATTTTCGACATATCTGCGGTTTATAGATAATACTACTAGTATTTTTAGCTTTTTTATCAGTTGCGGTTTATCTTTTTAATGAATCAAAGCTTGGTATTATCAGGAATCGAAAAATTTTACAAGTTTCCTTCGATTAGCGCGGGTTTGTTTACTGTGAAATTCGAATTAACTGATTTAGAATTCGGATTTTTAAGAAATTAAAAAATTTAATAACTTAAGAACAATAAAATATTATGACCTGCGGTTTGAATTTTTGAAATCTACATACTTTTGTCTAACTAGAATAAAAATAGGGCCCTCCTTAGTTAATGCCTTTTTGATCTGTGTAGTTTTAAAAAATTGTAAATATTTCATTTTCGAAAGACCGTATCTCAAAATCTAAATGAGATAGAGACCTGTGGTTGGAATTTTTGAAATTCTGAGGTCCTAAAGGGCCTTAGGACTCATTTTGAAGCCAATCCCCCAAAAAAAATTTTTTTTTTTAATTTTCATTTTGTCAATTTTTTTTTTGAAATTTCAAAAAATCCTAACTTAATAACAATAAAATATAAAGAACTGCGGTTTGAATTATTGAAATCTACGTATATTGTTTAGTCTAGAAAAAAATTGGGGCCTTAATAACTCAAGTTTTACAATAAATACGAATCATCAAACAAAACCCTTGAAAATGGCCAAAATTCGAAAAATTCGTAAGGGGTACCCCTTACGATTTTTTCGATTTTTGGCCATTTTCAAGGGTTTTGCTTAACCAGTCATGTAAATACTAAAAATTGGGTGTTTAAGACCTTATTTTTTTTCTAGACTAAACAAGGCACAAGGATTTCAAAATTTTAAACCGCAAGTCTCTATCTTTTACCGTTTTCAAGATAATATTTTTTTAAATTTTGAAAAAAAAAAATTATAAATCAAAATTTTTCAAAAAAAAAAATTTCTTCAAAATGACAACTAAGGCCATTTAGGATGTCAGGATTCCAAAAATTCCAACCGCAGGTCTCTATATATTATAGTTTTTAAGATAGAGTCACGCGAATATCAAATTTTTTGTAAAATTCGCCTATTTCAAAACGATTTAAATCAAAAATGGACAGGGCTCGAAAGGCCCCAATTTTTTTACAAGTTAAAAAAATAATGAGAATTCCAAAAAATCAAACCGCAGGTCTTTATCTTTTACCGTTATCGAGATAGAATTTTTTTAAATTTCATATTTTTCACAAAAATATTTTATTCAGGATTTGTCTCAAAATGTCATCTAACGCCATTTAGGCCCATAGAAGTCCAAAAATATAAACTATGGGTCTTTATCTTTTATAGTTTTTGAGATATAGTCATACGAAAATAAAATGTTACCGATTTTAGCAATAATTAAAACACTAATCATTGTAAGAGGCCTAAATATGAGGCCACTATTTATTCATGGGTCCAAAAAACAACGAGAAAGGGCAAAAAAATCAAAAATATTGCAAATAGTTACTTCCATTTTAATACAATAAATATATATTGTGTTTAAATTAACCAGTTCGCTGTATCCAAATTGATTAACTTTGGGGGGATTCCATCCATTTATTACGTACAAAATCTTGTTTAAAATAAGAATTAACTATTAATTTATATAATTTATTAATTATAAAATAGAATAGGAGTGCTGTTTTAGTTAAATTTTGAGGGTTTTTAGTAAAAAATCAAATTTATTTAAGCATTGTTGTAAAATTTTTGCTCGTAGTTCCATCCCGTGCTAAAAGGAGAAAATTCGCAGCGCCTCCATGTCAAACGGCAGTTAATTGAACTGACACCCAAGCCGACCACCATTATTTAGCTGATGTTTAAAGTTATTTAAATTTGTGTATATTTTTTGTGTTTTTCGCAATGGAGGATCGCTCTTGTATTCTACGTGAATTGAGAGTGTGTAGATTTTGTCTGACAGAACAAGAACCACTGAATAATATTTATGTGAAGGATAAAAATAATGCTATCCCGCTTCCATTGCAAATTATGGCTTGTGTTGCTTTAGAGGTTTGTATTTTGGCTAAATTTTAAAATTTTGACACCCCTACTTCAAAATTTGAATTAATATTCTAAAATACAACATTTTTACCACAATTAATGAACTATATTACCCAAATTTGTGACGATAATGTTTTTAACTGTCATTTTTATTTAGGTTTTTGCTAATGATGGAATGCCTCAACTTATTTGTGAAGAATGTCGAAATCAAACTCGAAAATCGTATTCTTTTAAAACATTATGCAAAAGATCAGATGATGCTTTAAAACTATATCTTGCAACTGGCGTTCTGAAAAGTGGAGAAAAAATTATTGAGGTAGACAATTCAATATTTAGTTTTTAGATTGTTTATTTTAGTATACAATATTTTTTAGACGTTAAAAGATGTCAAAAATGAGAGTGCTCCAACTGCTAAACGTAGAAAAATTGAATCCGTAGAGCCTGAAAATGTAGATTCACAACAAATTGATATAACCATATTGCAAGATACGCAAAATGCTAAATCTGAAAATGTAGAGAGTCAAAAAATTGTTATTACCGTTCCACCTGATGATACAAAAACAATGTTTGTAAAAGAACTTCCGGAAGTACAAGATGTGGAAAATCAAGAATTACAAGTACAGGAACAAGTAGAAAATATTGAATCAATTGAAAGAACGGATAACATGCAAAATATGGATGAAATATCTTTTTCTAATATTCAGATTATAACCGATCCTACTATAGAACAACAAGAAGTTGAATTTTCAGATGTAACGCAAACCGTTAAAGTTCCTCGTGTACCAACGCAATGTTTTGCATGTACACATTGTGAACGAAGCTTCCCGTTACAACAACTTCTCGATATACACTTACGTCAACATACGAGAGAAAGAAAATTTGTTTGTAATGATTGTGGAAAGAAATTTTTTTCGAAACATGATTTAACAAAACATTGCCATATACATACAGGTTATAAGCCATTTTCTTGTGTTATTTGTGAAAAATCTTTTTCAAGAGCTACTTTGTTACATCGACATGAGAAGATTCATATTTCTGAACCGAAATATTTGTGTACTTATTGTGACAAAACATATTTAGCTTCGGAAGATTTGGACGCACATATGAAAACACATAAGAAAAATAGACCTTTTGAGTGTACGCTTTGCGGAAAAAGATTTGCATTTAAACAAGGTTTAGAACGTCATGAGCAAACTCACAGCGCTGAAAATGTTCATAAATGTAATTACTGCGAAGAATCGTTTTCTACACCAAGTAAATTACAACGTCATATCACTTGCCACGCTGGTGCACGTCCGTACCCTTGTAAACTTTGCTCTAGAACCTTCCTACTAAGTCATCATCTAACGAGACATTTACGTAACCACTACTCAAGTAAAAATAAAAACGAAGAAAGTGGAGACCACAAATGCGATGTCTGTAGTATGAGTTTTAAAAGAAGATTTTCACTGATAAATCATTCTGCTATTCACTCAATGGTTAATCTTAAATGTGTTATTTGTAATAAAGAATTTGAAGATGCACAAACGGTTAAAAATCATATTACGTCGCACTTAAGCGGATTACCATTTTTGTGTTATAAATGCGAATATTCTTTTGAAAATGAAGAAGAACTACTTGAACACGAGCAAAAACACGCAGAAGACCCTGACACTGAAAGTGAAGAAGATGTCCCTGTTGAAATAGAAACACCAGGGAAACAAGAAACCCCCCAACCACGTCGATCACAAAGGGATCGAAAAGTAAAAAGTTTTTCCGATTTCTTAAAAGACGAAGACTTCTCCGAATCCGAAGAAAACAATGAAGATTCCGAAGACGAATACTCCAGTCCTAAAACACAAGCAGTTTTCCAACCGGTTATCCGTTCAGAAGGTATTAAAACTTATAAAGGTGTTAGAGATAAAAAACCTGAATTAAAATTAACTCAACAAGCTACGCAAGAGGTTGTTCAGAAAGTTGTTGATTCGGTGCCTAAAGAACCTAAGACTTTAACTAAAATTACGACACTTGAAAATTTGGGGATTAGTAAAAGTACGCTGGATGCTATTACAGAAAAATCGGGATTTGTTGAGATGAAAATTGGACAGAAAGTTATAAGGGTGCAGAAATTAATGATGTCTAAAGCTGAGGTACAAGCAATGGCAGATCAAGGTAAAATATAATTATTATAGTAGTTTTGTGAAAAGACCGAGGATTGTTCGTTTGGCGGCAACCGACGTATCTCTCGCGGTATTTATAGATTTTTCCCCGGTTCGGTAAAATAAATATATATTCTAAAATTAATTTTAAAATATTTATTATGGTATTTAAGTTCATAATGGTACGAATAAATATTTAAAACTAAAATATTGCCCCTGTTTTGACATTATTTTGTTTTGTTCAATTGAGAAATACGTTTTTTTGTTGTTTGTGTTTTATTTTTGTGAATAATCGAAAAAAAAAACAATCAATTTTGGTGTGTGCCTCAATGTAAATCGTGAATAAGGAAGAATCCCTCTTAAACATTCCATAATTTACCTAAATCGGAAAAAATATCAATTGAAACGACGTTTGGAGGCAGAAAGTGGATTGTAGGTTTTTATGGACCCAAAAACTAAAAATGGACAAAAAACCAAGCCCATGCATGCACGTTTGCTCGTGCAAAACGCAAAATTTGCCTAAATCATCAGTTGATATGTTAAAAGGCCCTTCTACTTTTTCAGACAGAGATATTAATTTTTACTAATATATTTACCATATTTTTGTTGTTATTATATTGACAGACAGTCAAAAAGAATTAAAAATACAATGGAAAACTAAAAAAATCCTTGAAATTTCTTTAGAATAGTATATTATTACATATCTTGTAAATCGTAGATTACCTTTAAATAACAAAAAAGTTCTGAAAACAGGAAAAATACAACTCGTGTTCATTTTCACCATGTAAACAAATACACGAGTAACAGTTTAATGTCACTTTCGAGTGTTCCAGCTTTATAATAGCGCTGCAATCTTAAAAAGTTTCCCCTATGAATTAATGGACGAAAAAGATGTTTAAAATTTCTTGATTTTGTTCTGATTTTGAATAAAAAATATAAAATACTAAATACTTACAAAATCTTGAAAAATGTGAAATACATTTTTTTGTGTAAATTTTATTCTATAAAATCTTTTTTTTTTCTTGCAGGAAAAATTGAAATGAAAGGCACAAAAGTAGTTGTAAAAAATACAGGTGGAGTTTTAGATTTTAATAAACTAACCAATATTACTAAATCAGCCGAAGAGAAAAGTTTACGAACATATGTTAAAAAAATATCTAAAGAACAAACGAATGAAGTTTCCGAGAACCAGGAGAAGGTAAATCAAGTAACTGCGGAAATGATATCGGAAAATATTGATGTTCAAAATAATTCCGTTGACAATACTACGGAAATAATACATTTTTAATTTATGAAAGTATTTTAATTATAAACTGATGAAATATATTTCATTCCAAATAATTTGAGAATTTAAATTATACAGGAATTTTGCAATTAGTTAGATTTTTTTGAATATATCAATTTTTTGGTATTTAAGCTAGGGGTCAATGACTTGTGATGTTTTTTTCATTTTTTTTTTGTGTTCTATTTAATTTTGCAAATATCACAGGATATATGACAGCTTTAAGAAAGCTATCCTGGCGCTAATAGCCTTTATTAGTTAATACTCAGTCTCTACATTCTAATAAAAATACAGTAAGAAATTAAGTTTGAAATAAACTGACGTATTTGCGTGAATTTTTGTTAATTATCTACAGGATGATTTAAAAATCATGGTATTATTTAACGAGATATTGCTAATTTTGTGCCAGCTTTTAAAAGCTGTAGTTTAAATTACAAGACGTTAACGAAATGTTACAGCTATCTACGCATCAAATTGAAAGGGGAAAATATAACTTTGACCGACAAATGTTGCACGACAAAATATGTTATTCGGCACGACGAATTACGTTATTATAACGACAAATTAGGTTCTTTGCACGGCAGAAGATGACATTTGAACAAGGGAAGTTGCAGTTAGCATTAAATTAAAAAAACGAATAATATTATCAAAAAAAAAAAAAAAAATATGTTGCCGAAAACATAGTAAGAGAAAACATTTTTTTTAAATCCCGATAAAGAATACTTTCTTAGCCTCATAAATGCTAAACAGGAGTAAATAAATAAATCATTTTTCTCATCAATCACTCAAATTTTAAAATATATATTCTTATTCTTTAAATGACAGCCAACATAACCTTACTTTTCATAGTGTCTACACGGGTTCACAAATGGCGTATCACGTTTTGTCGTTCACCTACATACTTTGTTGTTCAACTACATATTTTACCGTGATTTAAATATATTTTTACTGGAATATGTCGTTCATATTTTTTCCGTCGTTCTTAAAACCTAATCTGTCGTTAATAACCATTATTTGTTGCTAGTCTCGCGTATCCTGTTCAGGTATGGTATTTTCCGGTACACGCCCATCCTGGATTTTTGTTTGCTTAGAAATAAATACGCCTTCGACAGCGTTAAGGAAAGGGATACTACAGCTAGAGCTTTTCCTGATTCCTTAGATTAAATCTTCAGTTATTTTTCCTTACCCAGACGTTGCTTATCTACATTTCACTAAAGGGATTTTTTGTTAAATTTAATTCTCCAATTTATTTATTAGTCTGTGGAGAGAGTCCACTGGCCAAATTTAGCAGTGCAACTGTGCTAAAAATGTATATAATCTAAATTATAATTAACTTTATTTCAAATATATATATATAAAATTATATTGTATAGATTTTATTTACTAATAAAAATATAATCTTACATTTTTTATTAATTTTAAAATAAATTTTTTATAAATATATAAATTATGTTATGTAGGTACAAGTAAAGATTTTGGAAAGATTTTAACAAAAATTTAACAATTTACTGTCCAAACATTTCCAAAATCGGTGAAATATTTGGCTTACAGTTATTGAACACTTATATTAAAGCTAAATTTACATGAACTGTCTTAAGCTCTAAGTCACACAAAAAGTTTTTTTAACAAACACGATACAATAATTTTTTACAGAGTATTATAAATAATAGGTTGCCAACTCCTAAGTGATGCATAAAGAAGGTAAGTTGTTGCACTATATGAAACCACGTGGTTGGTTTGTTGTTTAGCTATGTATTCTTCCAACTTTTAAATCGTAAAATTGTTGATTTTTTTGTTAGATTGACTTAGGTACTTTTGAAAATAGTGAAATTAGCATCAACTAAAGTGATATGAATTATGAAGGTACTTAAAAAATATTTTTATGCGACTCCTCCATCATTTTTGCTTCCATTTCCGTCCAATCGTTTCATCTGAAAACACAAAAAAATGTTTAATATTGTTAAACGATTAAAATAAAATATGAAACCAATTTTTTTGTATATTTGTCAATTTATAAAGTTGAGGAGATATCAGTAAATATCGGTGTTCCTCAGGGTTCCGTTCTAGGCCCGTTATTATTTCTTATTTTTATTAATTATTTTTCTATATCAATAAAGATCAAAAACATCCTCTACGCTGATGATACTACATTAATTACAAGGAATAAAAATAAGATTTATCCACCATTTTTAAGATTGACTAAATATAAAAATAGCATCAACTATTATTCTTATAAATTTATTAACATATTGCTAGACTCCTTCAAATCCAATAGTTTTAACTCTTTTAAAATTATCATCAAAATTTTCCTTATCAACCATGTTTTTTATTCTATAAATGAATTTTTACAACATAAATTCTGAATAATTTTTATTGCATTTAAAATTGTAGTTGATGCTATTTTGAATGATTCTATCTAATTCTCTATTTTATTTCATACTTTCCGACTGACAGTACCCAAAGAAGAAGTATCTAAATATTTGACTCTTCACTAAATATATTTAGGTTGTTTTTTTGGGTTAAGCGGATATTTTTTGCTTCATAATATTTTCTGATTGTCATTCTTTGAGGTACAAATACTAATTTTCATTAATTTAAAATCATTCTATAACTCTATTTTATAATTTTTGTATTCTATACTTACATTTTCATCATTATTTACTGTCCAAATTTTTTGCTGCTTTATTTTTAATTAAATATTAGATCAGGATTTAAGAAAGAGACAGAATTTAAAGAAAATTACCTTACCTCTTTTTCGTCGGTTTGAACAGCTGTGTATCTTTCGACTATTCTGACAGAGGGAGTTGGTGCTGTGAAGGCATGGGTATAGATCATGGCTGCTGCAGCCCCACCTAAGCAGGGGCCTACCCAGTAAACCTAAAAAAAAATAAATATAATATATATATATATATATATACATAAGTGTTCGTCAAACATGTTTCCAGGGCATTTGTCCGTCTGTCTGTGTACACGTGCAGAGCAAATTCGGCTGAAAGGATTTTTATGAAACTTCATATTTAAGCTTCTGACATCAATGACACGAGTTGATCAACTTTTGGTAAAAATCGGTTGACTCAAAGTGGGAGTTTACTCGTGTCGATTTTAAGATTTTTGTGAATATTTCACAACAGAAAAATATTTCGAAAAAATGCATTGAACAAAAATTGCTATAAAAGTAATAACTAACAACTTTTATTTGAGACATTTTTTGATAAAACGAAAAAAATTTGAAACATTTTTCGAAATTTTTTCTAAGTATCTATTTTTTCATTCTTATATGTAATGTTTCCATGGTCATGATAAATAATATCTCTGTTAGAAAATGTTAGGCCAAGCTATTTCTACTCTGCTGCTAGAATGTATTTTATACAAGTACTTTGTGATGGCGGTCGGTCCTGTGGTGGTCACAGCTGATTTTTTAGTATACCATGAAGCAGGGCTTCGAACCGTTATTTTTTTCGTATCGGTTTTCCTTCCGGTTCAATTGAAAAAAAAAATATATCAGTTCGGTTCCGGTTTTCGTTCCGGCAAAAATAACGTTTTTTTCGGTTTTCGGTTCAGTTCCGAGTGATAAATTTTTAAATGCTTTTATTTGTATTAGACATTTATTATCTACAATAATTTAGAAGAACATTTTATTCCTTGTTTTGTAATAATCATACCAAGGCCGCTGCCAGGGAGGAGGGTTCTGGACGTTTACCCCCTCTCCCGAAATAATAGAAGCGGATTTTTTTTACTTATATTTAAAAAAATTATTTTTTTCTGCTCATCAATTTAAAACATTATCTTAAATAAAATGTATTTTTTATTTTGGTTCACTCCTATCCTATCTGAACCAAAATAAAACGATATTTATTTTTTTTGGTTCAGCTTCGGTTTTCGTTCCGACAAAAATAACGTTTTTTTTCGGTTTTCGGTTCAGTTCCGGTTCGAAGCCCTGCCATGAAGTGCCTTTAACACTTTTTTTGAGTGTATGTACACACGTTGTCAGATTCATTTATTAATTATGTTCTTTCCGTGATTACTCCTACTCTATAAATCGTAGGTATATAGGTTAAAAACCTTTTCTTTTTTTAATTAGTAAATGCTATTGCTTTCGAAGTATTTTTATTTGTATTGTTGCAGTGATATTTTAATTTTTTGACTTAATGTATTCTTATTATTATTTTTTTGACTTGTGTAAACATTCTTTATAATGTAAGTAAGCACGTAAGGAAGATTATCATAGATTTTACCCTTTTTAAAGAAAAAACAAGATATTCAAAATTTCACAAATTAATTGTCTCGAACTATATCCTAAAGCTATAAAAAATTCCAACCGCAGTTTACTAATTCTTTTAGTTTCTGAAATATGGACATATAAAATTTAAGGTACCAAGCGAGTGGCTAAAAATTGTTTTTATGCGGCAACTGACGCTACGGTTGCCGATAAAAACATCGAGTATATACATTCGTAACAATTCCCATTTTTTTATGCAACATTTGTAGTAAAGTGCACTGACAAGTTTTTTATATCTAAGTCGTTGCTCCTCATGCATTTCCGTTTAAGGTCATAGACCTTCTTACTTGAAATAATGAGCTCTTAATTGCATTTTTTTACAAACACCCTTATTTGGACTTACCCAGTGATGATCCCATTCGTTTGCTATAACAGCACTTCCAAAGCTTCTAGCTGGATTCATACTTGAACCGGTGTAGTCGATAGCGGCTAAATGACCCAAGGTGACAGAAAGGCCGATGGCTAAAGCTCCCATTGCTTTGCTAATGTCAGCTTTGTTTTCGTCACAAACTCCAAAAACGACAATGACTAAGATGAAGCCTAAGAAGAATTCCATGCCAAGACCTTGGATTGGGGAGAGTTTTTCGTGGACACTTGTTAAACCAAGTTTACCTTGGACAGACTCAGGAGTTAAAGCCTAAAAAGAATTGAAATTTATAACCTATTTCTTTGAATATGTTAGTTTATATTTAATTACTAGCAGCAGACCCGTTGCCAACAACGTTGGCAAACTGATATCCAGAGTTGGGCAAATTGCAATCAAACTAATGATTGAGGATTGAGATTAAAAATTTAATTTCAATACTTGATTAATGAGTAAGGTACATCACCCATAATGCAGTTATTGACACTGGTAACTAAATTAAATATTTACGCATTATCATGATTAAATTTTTAGTTATGATTAAAACTAAAATCAGGATTGAAATTTGATTTTTTACTCCCACTGGTCATTGGAATTTAGTATTTATATATTGTAGACGTCTGACGCAGATTTAATTTGTGAAAAATTTGAGTGATATATTTTACAATTATATATTTGTATTTTTTCGCCAACATGAGTGACAGCGGTACTCGTGAAAGTTTTGGTGCATCGACTCTTTAAACATTTAACTTTTAACATTTAAGTGAGGCTTTTGATACTTTTGGATAAATGCGAGAGACTGAAATTGAGAAGAGAGAAAAAAAGTAGGAAGATAAGAAATAGTTAGCAGAAAGTGAATAAATAAAGGGAGAGTTTAGTAGTTTGAAAAAATAAATAATGGATAGAAGGCTATAACGTGTTGCATATGATACTTTTTATACGGCCATACAAAAAAAAATGTTCTTTCATGTAACAAGAAATTAAAGAAATGTCACATTTACAGTTGAAGTCGAGTTTTGTAATACACATTAACAAGATTTTTCTTATCTATTGCATACAATAAATTTTATACGGCCATTGAAAGACCTGCGAATAACTAGTGAGAATTACTTTTGACATTTCTTATAAATTTAATTTATGAATAAAATACAGAATACAATCCACATTCTGACGTTTATATTAAATTTACATGAAATATCAAACAAATAATATTATTCTTGTTTCTCCAGCCTTTTGAACAGCCGTAGAAAAAGTATTGTATGCAACACGTAAGGAAAATGGGTCATTATTAATAAAACATAAGTTAATTAAATATATTAAAAAATAAGTTTTTTAATACAATTTGAAAATATTTACTTGACAATTTACTAAAAAATAAGAAAATTCAATTTCTCACTTGTGTAGGAATGAGTTAGAAAAATGTCGTAAATATGATAAAAAGATCTGTTTTGAACGTAGAAAAAGTATTAAAAAAAGTTCGTTGAAAAAGAGTTGTCTAATATAATAATAACAATAATAATAATTTATTTGCCATTAAGTATACAATGTATACAAGTATACAATGAACTGCAATCAATGCAGTTCATTATATTACGTGTAATTATTATGTTTGGTAATGGAGTTCATATCCTCACTAGTGTGGAAATGAACTCTATTACCCAACTGAAATAAGTAAGTTTCTAAATGGACCTAAAAAAAAATACCTTAAGAATTCCTGATCCAGAGATGGCTCCAGCACATTGGGCTATTATATATAACAGCCCTCGAATGAGGTGTGTTCTGCCAGTTACCATCATACCTACAGTTACAGCTGGGTTAACATGGGCACCGCTAACATGACCCAAAGTCTGAAAAAAAAAACATATGATACGTAGAAGATAATCAGACATTGTGCGGAGAACAGGAATGGATAGCATATATTCTCAATATTTCCGTGAACAAATAAAAAAAAAAAATAATAAAAATTGATGTGAAGTGTGAATTTTCACACATTTCAGAGTTTCGCAGGTATTTAGTAAGTGAATAATGATTATTTGGGATGCCAAAACAAATTTTATGTTAAAATATCTTTTTGTTAATTTTAATTCGAATGCCTAATACCATTATGTAGGTTTCTAAATATGTGCAGTATTTTTTATATATAGCAAGGTTCAATAAGATTTTGAAAATTGCGCTTATGGCTTCCATTGGTTGTTTTATTCATAAGCTCATGAAATATTATTTGCATACAAAAAAATGTTTTTGGAACGAATTCCTGACAGGTTGGAAATTGACGCGCGTGTGTTTTATTCCTATAGAATAGCAAATATCTAAACAGAATCGCAAGCAATAATGCGCATGTGCGTTGGTTTCCAATCTGTCAGGAATTTCACCCGCGAACGATGTTATACCTGGACGATAACGAAGACAGCGAGACCAAAGGAGAGGGCAATAAGTACTAAATTGGCAGCAGCATCCGGGTTATGGACATTAATAACGCTGGCACATCCGAAGAAATTCAGGATGATGTTTCCAAGAAACTCGGCTAATAGTGCCTTCCACATCGTGTTGTTTTTGGCCGTCAACTCGTTTAGACCAAGCTTCTCCCTAAGATCACCTGCCATTCTGAAAAAAAAAAAATAATACATATATATATATGTACATAATAGGGGATACGCATAAAATTTATATTTCCTTAAAACTACATTTTTTTAATATGTTAATGTTAGTTATGTCACCTAACAAAGCAAAAATCACATTTTAATTAATATTATAGCCAAATTTTTAAATTAAAATATTGTAAATTTGAAATAAGCCGACCACGGCGCGAAGGTTGCCGAGTAAATACGACTGAGTATGACGTCAAACGACTGGGGTTTGACGTCACAGATACAGCTACAACATAATCTTTACACGTGTGTATATTGTATTGTTCGAGAGTTTTGTATTTGTTTTTAAACAATTTTTCACGCATTTATTATTAAAATGGCAGATAAAGATTTTGTTAGGGCTCAGAGTGATAATTTACCCAACATTGATGCATTTATGCACACAACATAAAGTTTACTTTTTTCTGAAATATCGGTTTTATTTCGCCTCATAGCTTTCAGCCACAAATTTCGCCTTTTCTGTTGGTTTTCGCCATCAGGTAATGATATAAATTGTTTTTTTGAATTTATATTTGAACTATTTGTGCACATCGGTACTAAACAATATTTTCGACTATATTTCGAAGTATTGGGGCCTGGATCTTCCATATTTTATATACTTTAATATAAAATTTAATTCGGTAAACATGTATAAATTGTTTTTATTTTTTATAGAATTAAACTTTATTTTAATTAAAATCACTCTAACTTTACATAACCTATAAAAGTTATACAAGCAAATAAGTTCACAACAGACTATGTAGGCTGCACGCTGTACACTGGGTAGGCTGTACGCAGTACACTGGGTAGGCTAATAGTGTACTGCGTCACTTAGAAGGGGTATGACGTCACACGTCGTTTTCGCGCGATACATACATTTATGATTTTTTTAAGCCTTCAAATTAAAAAAAAAAAATGCAAAACTGTTTTTTATGTTTATATGCAACAAGAGGAATATAATAAAAAATTAAAATAAAATCATGCCTATCCCCTATTAGTACATGCTAGATCGAAATAGCTATTTATCGAAATTAATATATAGCTCAGTCGCTGAAATAGCGCAGTTCGTCATTTTGCGTCATAACTTCAATGACAAACTTAGTGGCGAAAAAATAACTAAATCGATTTTTTTGCATGTGAATTATAAACTAATATTGCTCTTTACTCTTTTATTTTACTAAAACATACCTTTTGAAGTCATATTTAGTTTGTGTTCGATAGTTATTTTGAAGATTTACAAATTTTTAAAGTGTTTATTTAATATAGGGACATTTGTATTGGTATCCCTGAATAAAACGATGTTTACATTTGTCATTTAATAATACGTCTGTTGTGTTTTGATACTGACTTGTGTTCAAATATCTAACTTATAAAAATTTCTAAAAACCTTTTTTATTTAGTTTGTTGTTTATTTAACAGTTTTGTTTAGTTATATATCTTCTTATTTGATTTTGTATGTACTGCATAGTTTTTAGGTTATATTCAACTTATTTTTATTTTCTTTTCTTTGATCATATTTTTGGATCACATCAGTCTTTTGTAGGACTATTTTGCCTATTAGAATAGTTTATTTGTTTCTATTCTGTTCTTATTCTTATATTTTCATTTCATTTCGATACAAGTGACAGCCTACAAATATTACATTCGTTAAATTAATGTAAACGTACTAAACCTGACGTCACATTTTTTTTTGTGACGTTTCAAGTGACGCAATTGCACTGTTTCGCCGATTTCCCTATACTAATATTTGTTGAGGGCGTAATGAGAGGGCGTTATGCATATGTTTAAATATCTCGTATACTAGGCCAATTATACTATACCATTAGGACCAAATAACAGCGAAATGAAAAATAAATTATTATTGCGTACTGAAAACGATTATGTTACATTTTCGAATAAACAAGGTATTATTGCGATTTAATAGAAAAGCTTTCATATAAAAATAAATAAACTAGTAGATATACATTTTACGTCATTTCAGAAATCCTTGAAAAATTGATAAGTCATAATTGTAGTAACTGTCTTGTTCGTTATTTGTAAAACTTGTGATCTAGAGTTTTCCAAAGGTACAGTTCAGGAAAAATTTTGTGGAACAGTCCAAGAATAAAATGTCGTACTTTTCAATTGATCAAAATCAAAATATATGTAAAGACCAGAGACTGTTATTAATTCAGATGTAAAAATATTACAAAACATACCGGTCCATTGTCTGAAAAGTTTGGGAAATACTGGTATATAGTAACAAATTACATAAAATGAAATATATAATACAGCAGATTAAAATGACTTGTGTCGATAGTTGTCTATGAAAATAGACAGAAACTATCTAAAAATTGATTTTATGTTGAGAAACAGCAGTTAAATTTTCAGTTTATTTTTGGAGAAACAAATAAAACATTAATCAAACAGTAAAATTTATATTTCAAAGCATCTAAAATTATTTTTTGACCAAACTTTAGACATAAGACGCATTAAAAGTTGTTTATAATGATATTTCTCGTCCTGCAATCTGTCCTTGTTCAGACATATGAAATTACTGCGTGTTGGATTGTTGGAAATATCATGTTTCGGGAAAATCTCTCTTAATAATTAAATAAAAACACAAAAAATGTAATTAATAGTTTAAGTCTGGGACATTGTGGTGTAAAGACTATTCCAAACGATTAGGTGGAACTAGATTTTCAATTTTAGTAATTTTACCGATTAAGTGAGGCTTTTGATAATTTTGTTTAGCAAAATCCTATTTGAAACCATAAAAGAAGAGCTCTGAAAACTTACAAAAATGAAAATTCCAATTAACCTATTAATGGCCAAAGGTGCGTATACGCAACCTTTTAGCAATTTTATTTTTTAACCATAGTAACTGTATTATTTTTATTACATAATTATTTTGCAAACATTACTAGGATACAATAGCTTCGTGAATATTTTTATTTCCCAGTTTATTTAAAGAGTATATTTTTTTAAATATTTTGAAATTAGTCAATGTTTAAAGATATGGCTGGTTTATAAAAGCAAGCATTTTCTATATACTTATTGCTAAAATAAAAAAAATATATATAGTCAAACCGTATGAAAACATTGTTATGAATTATTCTATTTTGAAAAATTATAAATTTTATCTGTCATGTCGCTGTGTACATCATTCAAATGTGTGGGGTGCGTATATGCACCTTTGGCCAAATCAGTGAAATGTCAATTTGCACAACAGACGTGATTCATCGTCAACAAGTCTCAGCTTTTCTTAGCCATCTAACTTTATTGTTCATTTGTACTATGTGTTCTTTCGTAGTTAAGTATATGTATTTATAGAACAAGTATAGTGAAAATAAAAATTAGTTACACAGTTGTCAAATGATAGTAAAATGTCTTAATTGGATTTTCGGTCTCGAATAACAGTTGCTCTTGTGAAGTATCAGGGTAATGCAGATACAATGGATATTGATAGAGAAGCAACAAATTTAAACTATGAGCGTCTTTCAAAAAACCGTTTACCAAATGTCATCAGATTTGATAATATTAGTCATCTGATAAAGAGGCATGAAACGAATGCAAGAAAAAAAAACAGATTGTGTCTGAAAAAAAAAGAGTAACACCATTTATTTATGTATAAAATGTAAAGTACATCTGTGCCCAGAGTGTTTTGAAATGTTTCATTCCAAATAAAGTACATATTTCATTCATAAAAAAATAATTTGCTTATTACATGTTTACTTATATATGATATTGTTATTAGCCAAGGGTGGGTATACGCATCCTTATATTCCTGTAGAGTTAAGCATATATATTTTTTTAAAAACGCAATAATAGGGGATAAGTCTGATTTATTTTTTATTTTTTATTATATTCCTCTTGTTAAATATAAACATAAAAAACAGTTTTTATTTATTTTTTTTGTAATTTGAAGGCTTAAAAAAATCATAAATATTTGTAGCGCGCGAAAACGACGTGTGACGTCATACCCCTTCTAACTGACGTATGACACTACTAGCTTACCGGCGTACATAGTCTGTTCTGAACTTATTTGTTTGTATAACTTTCATAGGTTATGTAAAGTTAGAGTGATTTTAGTTAAAATAAAGTTTAATTCTATAAAAACAATTTATACATGTTTACCGAATTAAATTTTATATTAAAATAGATAACTTATATTGCAGTATTTCAATTATGCCTCTAACGTTTTGTAACTTCATGTAAACAATGTAGTAAAATTCTGACATCTAAATTACATAAATATATACATTTTACAGAGTTTGTTTACATAAAGTTATAGAATATAAAATAAAAATTACTTTGACACCACGTATTTCCTCAGCACTGTAGCATTCATTATTTTTCATATATTCCATGAGCATAAATGCATCAATGTTGGGTAAATTATCACTCTGAGCCCTAACAAAATCTTTATCTGCCATTTTAATAATAAATGCGTGAAAAATTGCTTAAAAACAAATACAAAACTCTCGAACAATACAATACACACACGTGTAAAGATTATGTTGTAGCTGTATCTGTGATGTGAAATCCCTATCGTTTGACGTCATACTCAGTCGTTTTACTCGGCAACCTTCGCTCCGTGGTCGGCTTATTTCAAATTTACAATATTTTAATTCAAAAATTTGGCTATAATATTAATTAAAATGTAATTTTTGTTTTGTTAGGTGACATAACTAACATTAACATATCAAAATAATGTAGTTTTAAGGAAATACAAATTTTATACGTATCCCCTATTGTCTAAGTTGATGTATTTTAATTAATTTGCAATAAATTTTTTGTGTAAAATATATTTTTTTAATACCTTGGCCATTAATGGGTTAATGTATCTTTTAAATATTAAATACAAAATTGAATTTAAAGATGTACACATTTATTGATAAAGGGCAAAATTGTATTTGGCGCCTTTGGCAAAAAAAAGGTAGTTCTCACTTCCCAAAATCCAAGTGATGAGCAAAAAAAAGGTCCTCACCTTCGCAATGTGGCGCCCGAACAAACTCGTCGGCGCCCTTTTCCTTAGTGCGCTAGGGGCCGTCGCCCCCTCCGCCCCCCCCCCTTACTGCGGCTCTGTTTCGGAGGTAGTTTTTTTTAATTTAAAGTAGAAAATAATCATTCAGTAGTACGTTGTTTACTGGTAGCGTTACTAATATTTGTAACAGCTTTCATAGAAATATATTTGATTAACTTTCTTACAAATCTGAAAACATCTATAACTGATTTTGGTTGCACATTCAGATTAGAGATGGGAATTTCGGCTCAGTTTGCGGAACCGGATCAGTGGAGGTCGTTCAGTTTGTTGAGCCGGTTCATTGATCCGGCTCAGTGATCCGGTTAAGTAAACATGTCTCCGAAACACAGGACGGTCATTAGTTCGTAGGTAGAAAGTCGCTTAGAGCCGGTTCTTGCAATATATAAACTGTAAATATGATCCCGAGACACAGGTCGGTCGGTTGTTCGGTCGTAGGTAGAACGTCGTTTACACCCGGCTCTTGCTTAGAGCCGATTCTTGCAATATATGAACTGTAAACATGATCCCGAGACGCAGGTCGGTCGGTCATTCGGTCGTAGGTAGAATGTCGCTTAGAACCGACTCTTGCTCAGAGCCGGTTCTTGTAAACATGATCCCGAGACACAGGTCGGTCGGTCGTTCGGTAGAACGTCGCTTAGAGCTTAGAGGTAGAACGTCGCTTAGAGCCGACTCTTGCTTAGCGCCGGTTCTTTTAAACATGATCCCGAGACACAGGTCAGTCAGTTGCCGGTCGTCCGGTCGTAGGTAGAACGTCGCTAGCCCCGACTCTTATCTAACATTTTTGAAACAAGCAATTCACTTTATGTAGCTACTGTATTTTAAACCAGATGTGTTAAGTTTATGGCGATGTTTATTGCCCTTATAAATCGGACATCTGGGATTTGGGCAATATTTTTAATATTTTTATATAGTATGGTTGTAAGAAAATACAGACTAACCCTATTAGTTTCAAATAAAGTGCCCTACAAATTGATGACAAAATACACTTTATGATAATACATTACAAGCCAAGTTCTCGCGAAGTTCAACATGACATCGATCCAGATCCGGATCACTCCGGTCAGTGTTCACAATCGCCCGACCAATCGTATCCTTGAAACTTGAAACTATACAGTGAGCCGTGAGCCGGCTCATTTCAATTTGGTGAACCGTGTCACTTCGGTCAGTGTACTGAGCCGGCTCAGTGAGCCGGTTCGTTCATGAACGACCCATCTCTAATTCAGATATACAATAGCACCTTGACTTACAAACTTAATTTGCTCCTGACCGCGGTTTGTATCTTAACCAGTGGTGAAGTAAGAACTCCGCTAGACTTGCCCTACCTTAAAAATAATATTAAAAAAATAAATAAATGAAAAATTAAAAAAAAAATGTTTTAGGTAAATCTTCAAAAATACATCAAATTATGTTCTATATAAATTTTTGTCCAAAGTTTGGTTTACTAGTTACGAATTTTTTTTTAAAGTTTAATAATTTCCCTTTCCGGCTTCGGATTTTTATAAAAAACAATAGGGTTCTTCCCAATTAATAGGAGAATTTTTTAGTGCCAGAACGAACTCTCTAAGTTAAACCGTTCTTGAGTTATCGTGTATACACAGACACACACACATACGGACGGCACTTCGAAAAGAGGTTTTTTGGATTCCCTGGACCATGAAACGTGGTCATCAGTCAAAATCTCGACATCGAAAATTTTCGCGATAACAATACTTGCCTCTTATATATTAAGGTCGGGCAAGTAAACAGTATGTATCTAGAGACCTAATTTTCCATTATAGCTTATTAGAAATCAATTAATCCGTTTCCAGATTTAAATAATAAATAAATCCAAAAAATTTAAAAAAACTATTTTCAACTCAATGAAGAAAATGCAAAGACGTGGTGAAGGAGTGAGACGAAGCATTTTTCACTATAAATGAGCATTTAGTATACCATTACATATTAATTTTTATTTACGAAATTTTCTGTTTCACAGTATGAAAATTATTTTCCTTCAAATTGTAAAAAATAACCAACTTTCTTGTGTCTGGTTTTGTGGTTCAGGAGTTTTCGATTTGTTACATGTAGTAGTAGCCAGTTAGTAGCCTGTTTCTAGTACTAGAGAAAAAAATTTAAAAAGTATAATGTAAAACAAATTCATTCAAAAAAAAAACATCACGGTTCGTATTCAGAGGTCAAAATAGGATATGAAAATAGTTTGTATCTCGAAAAGTTTGTATTTCGAGAGGTTTGTAAGTCGAGGTACCACTGTAACAGCGAATTTACTTAGCCATAATTAGTATTAGGTTAAAATATTTAAATTGCAACCATCTAAATCACAAGAATATGTTTGAAATAAGATTGTGAGCACCTAACCCCCTTTTTTGGTACGCCAATGCATATTCTAACAAAAGGGCGCAGTCTGGCGGGTTTGCCCGGGCGCCAAAAGAGCTAGTGCCGGCTCTGATAATATTAATAAAAGAAATAGTTAAATAATATTACCCTTTTCCAGCATTCTGTTTGCCTCTTATACTAACCAGATAACTATTAAATCCTGAAATGAGTGCAAATTGACAATTTAATTAACTTTTTTATTATTTTTAGAATTGAAAGGTGAAATCTGTTTAGAGTTGTTGGATTACATCTATTATCCTTTCATTAGCTAATCCTAAATGAACTAATATATTATCGAATTCCTGTGATTTTTCAGGAAGAATATAGCGTAGTCACGGAATGTAGAAACTGTCAGACATAATGGAATTAAATTGTAGGGGCGCGCCTTTGCGTGACTTTATATAAAATAGCAAATTTTAAAACCCCCTTCATTAGCGCACATCATAAAATTAAATATTATTTGCACATGTCTAAATATAACACGTAATATATTAATCTACATTAATGAAATAAACATAGAAAAATACTTTTTAACTTCTATAAAAATGCACGAAAAAGTAAAAAAAACAGCTGTGGCCACCACAGGACCGACCGCCATCACAAAGTACTTGCATAAAATACATTCTAGCAGAAGGGTAGAAATAACTTGGCCTAATATTTTCTAACAGAGATATTATTTATCATAACCATGGAAACGTTACATATAAGTATAAAAAAATAGATAGAAAAAAATTCGAAAAATTTTTCAATAATGTTTCGTTTTATCAATAAATGTCTTAAATAAAAGTTGTTAGTTATTGCTTTTATAGCAACTTTTTTCAAATAAATTTTTCCGAAATATTTTTCTGTTGTTAAATATTCGCAAAAAACTTAAAATTGACACGAGTAAACTCCCATTTCTAATCAACCGATTTTTACCAAAAGTTGATCAACTCGTGCCATTGATGTCAAAAGCTTAAATATGAAGTTTCATAAAAATCCTTTTTGCCCAATTTGCTCTGCACGTGTACACAGACAGACAGACAGACGGACGGACGGACAGACAGACAGATAAACCGACAGACATCATGCCAAAAATAGTCAAAACGTTATGTAGGGACCTCAATTCGTGGAGATCCATCGCAATCTCGAAATGTCAAAATCGGTATGATCACAATACTAAAGTCACTAGTTATACAAAGTAGCGCAACGGTGGCTATACTGGGGCTAAAAATGTCGCCAACACAAATGATTTTCAGTGATTCCAACAGTAAAAAAATAAGAAACTAGTACTACCAAAATTTTTATTTTAAACATTGTAATCACGATTTTTTTAATCAAAGATGCACTATAACAAAATTGTGGTACAATTTCATTTTTTTTTTTTTTTTTATTAAATAAAATGGATATAATATATAAAATTAAATGAAACTTAACCTTAAATATTCAAACCGCTGACAAAGGAGGTTATTAAATTAGAGCGAGAAAGAGAGATGTGACAGCGCAGACGCAAACTTAAGAACGTAAAAATTGCTGCTTTAATTTGCTTAATAGGGGAAGCAATGTTGCCAATCAAACCCTGGGGTCTGTCGGCTTCTTCAAAGGCTTGCGCTACTTTGTATAATCCAGTGACTTTACACAATACCTCCCTTATATATGTTGACGGTCGGTACAAAAAGTGTAACTTTTGAGATGAGCCTCACATGAAACCAACCTAAGTAAAAGCATGTAAAAATATAAAAAATTATTGTTAATTGTGTACTATTTACACGTTTCAGGGTTTCGTAGGTAACACAGACACATGTATGATTCTTTTGAAGTTAATAAAAGATATGCATTTGTAAAATTTGGCACTTAATCAGTTTTGCCCCATTAACAAAAATTTATATGTAATTCTATTACTGTTCACAATAACAGCTTAACAATTGTTAGCTAAATACCTGTAATTTTTATCGTACAAAAATAATTTTTAACAGCGCATTCAATCAAAGTATGTTTATAAAACTAGTTTTGCATTCAGGCTACATAAACTTAACTATAAAATAAACAAATATTCAGGGTTAAATCGATGAAAACCGATTTAAATAAAACATTTACAATTTAAAACAAACAAATTTTAATTCAAAATTTTACTGTAGTGTTCAAAGCAGTTAAAAATTTTATTTTTCTTGTTAAATATAATTATTTTTTATCCAGTTATAAAAATGTTGTAAATCAACATTTTAATAAAATAAAATTTGTTTTTACTGTCTTGTTCTAATTAAAATTTAATACTTATTTTGGAAATTTTAAAAAATTAAACTTTATACTTGTAGATAAGAGATAAGAGGCTTCGTTTTTAGGGTTTTGTAGGTATGACCAAAAAACCCTTATACCGTCATTTTGTCGTCTGTCTGTCTGTTCGGTAAAAATTGTAGCCAAACGGCTAAACCTAGAAAGTTGAAATATGGTATGCTTATACAACTCTTCGACCCGCATATAGGAAAAATACTAAAACATCTAAAAAACATATCCCCCTAAAAATATAAACAATTATGTGCTCATCGAAAAACATTTTTTTTTTTTAATTCTGAGTAGGGTATCAAATGAAAGCCCTTAGTACGTGGATTAACGATCAAAATAGCACAGATAACCAGTATGCTTTGATAGTGTAATGGTTAGCGCTCTCGCGTTCTAATTTGCAAACTAGAGTTTCATCCAATCTCGAGTAAATTTTATTTTTTGTTTTTTTTTTGCATTTTTATTTAATTTAAATTATTTTTTCAAAATTCTAGTTATATCTGCGCAAATGTTGCATTTAATTTTTAAAAGCGTAAATTTAATAACCAGTGGGAAGTGTTGAAATTGAATACACGAAATCACAGGGGCTAAGTTATGACTTAAAACAACCAATGGAGGCCATAGGCGCAATTTTCAAAATCTTAATGAACCTTGCTATACAAAAAAAAATACTGCACATATTTAGAAACCTAAATAATGGTATTAGGTACTCGAATTAAAATTAACAACAAAATATTTTAACCCTTTACTGCATAAATTTTTATTTTTGGCTGAAATAATTCATCAGCATTAGGAATTGGTTCTTATTGATAGAAAAATTAATTAAAAAAATATATTTAAAATATTAATTATTATTTTTATGAAAAAATAATAATTAAAATAATAATTTAGGGTTTGTGCCATACATGGAACATTATGATTCTACATTATGTTACAAAAAAAAAAATGATTCCGTATTATTTACTCGTCAATTGCTAGGTGTTCTTCATTAGGGATTAAAAGCAGTCGCCCTCGAATTTTTGAAAGAAAAGGTCGTATCTTCTAATTGTCCTTTCTCAATAAATTCAGAGTTATTGTTGAAGTGCAAATTCCGCTTGATATCCTCAAATCTATTGCAGCCCATTACTTGAGATACTGCGGGATCCATTGCTGTGTATGTGGCATATATGAACATTCATGAAGTAACGTTCTGATTCAGTTTTAAAAGTAAAATAAAAATAAAAATCGGAATGTGCCATATATGGCACACTATGCGGTAAAGGGTTAAAATAAAATTTGTTTTGGCATCCCAAATAATCAACGTTCATTTACTAAATACCTGCGAAACCCTGAAATGTGTGAAAATTCACACTTCACATAATTTTTTTTTTAGCGCGCAGCAACAATGGTTATTTACGCTGGAAGATTTGCAAAAATACGTTTGCCGGTCTTCCGGAAAAATACTATACCCCCCCCCCCTTATAAACAATAATAACGAACCCAATAAAAAGCAAAAAATTTGCCTGTATAACTTGTTTCTTTGGTTTAGGTAAAAATAGATTTTGACAATTAGTAATTTTTATCAGTTAAATCAATATTAGGCCAAATTATTTCTACTCTGCTGCTAGAATGTATTTTATACAAGTACTTTGTGATGGCGGTCGGTCCTGTGGTGGCCACAGCTGATTTTTAACTAAATTATCGTAAATCTTCATTTATTCAGAGTGCTATTTTTATAAAACATTACTTTTTCAATGTTAAAATTAACACTACATTAACACTATTTATTTTCTAATACTATAATTTGACCAGTACCTTTAACACTATATTTAGAGTGTATGTTCACTACGTATTCATGTTTCAAGTATCAAGCTATCAAATCGAAATTTTTGTTTCGAAATCAAATTTTTATGATCTTTTTCTTTATAGGTTTGTGCAACACTTATTGTTTGCATTTGATAAAATTCAACTTGTTTTTTTGTGAATGGCTTCTAAAAATCAGTTCTGCTATTACAAGATAAATAAAATAATCTTTGGCAAACAAATAATTCTCTCAGTGTATCTAAGATTAAATTCAATTAAACAAGATACGGGTTATCTGGAAGATAATTAAACACAGGTTTGCTTTGGAATTTTATTTTAATTATAGTGTAGAATTTTTATACTCATGGCTTTACGCACGGTTATTAAAAGATTTAGAACATTTACTATATTACGCTTAGAATAAAGTAAAAAATTGATGTAAAATCAGACAGACAGACGACAAAATGACGGTATAAGGTATTTTTGGTCATACCTACAAAATCCTAAAAACGCAAAAAGAAACCAACAGTTTGAATTTTCGAAATCCTTGTATTTTTTTTCTAGAAAAAAATTGGAGTTTTAATAACCCAACTTTTACAACTAATTTTAATCGTTAACCAAATCCTTAGAAATTGAAAAGAAAAAAAAAAACTCGATTTTCGACTAATTTTTTTTTTATCACCGGTTTAGTTCAAAATGTTTATATGTATTCTGAATAATAGATCTCAAAATTAACTATTATTAGTTACAATGGCGTAAATCCATATTTAGAACGTAACTTATTATTATTTCACTCTTGCCATAAGCACAATACAAATGCCAGCGATACATTTTTGGGGTTCTAAACGCGTCTTCCATAGAAAGAAGCGTCCAACTGAAGATTTTATGTTCACGCGGATATTGCGGATAAGCGAATATGATATATAATCCGCATCCGCACGATTTAAATGATAATTTATCCGCATCCGCAGAAATATGGCGGATATTCGTGGATATGCAGGGCTCTAACTATAAACACAATTTGGTATAAAACAATTTTTTTTTCTTAGTTTTTCATTATTTATTCAATTTTTTTATTTTTTTATTTTTTATTTTTTTATTTGTTATTACAGATGCACCAGCTTATTGCTAATAACGTCTATTTAACATTTGCTGGGAAAACAATTACCGAGAAAAATTTATCGGGGAAAATTTGAGAGTATCGGCGACTGAGGCGTTAGTTCGGGTATAACAACAAATTGTGGCCACTCCCTAGGTAAATTAAAATTAAAATTTGCCTTAAATTACTTATTTTTTAATTTTTATTATATTGAAACAAGTTATTTATTTATTTATTTAAATTTAATTTACGGCACGAGGCCATTGACTATATGACTTATTAATTATATTATTTAATATTTATTTTATAATTTTCTACTCCCTGAGTAAAATTTTAAATTTACAATAAATTAAACATGTTTCTATTATAATTATATGAAAATTGAATGACTTATTAATTTAATTAATAAATAATTATTTAGTTAATTAATTACCTTTTATCTGTGATTCACAATCCTGGACGAAAAATATAAAGTGATCGACACACTGCGTTCACGAATTCACACTGACTGTAATATTGTGGGGGGAACCCTTGCTATTTATTGCGGATACGCTTCGTGCACATGGGGGGCAGTGGGGGACAGATAATATACACCAGTTCCACACGCATCAACCGCGTCTTTTTCCTCTTCCAAGAACTTGTAAAACTTCTAAGAAAAACGCATTTTCTTAAAATATTAATTTATTGGAAAATTTGGGGCAGTAATTTTTTTGATTTGGTAAAAAGAAAAACAAAATATGGTTATTTTGATGAGTCACACGCCTTAAAAGGAATTAAAAATTGCTTTTAAACACAATGTTATTGTTTTAGAGTATAAGTTTGAATTATTTTTTAGCAACAACAATAATAAAGTTAATAAATAAACATTAAATTGCGTTTTGAAGGAAATTTTCAGTGTGCTTATTTCACAAAATTATTGTAACAAATTTTATTTTTGCAAAATAAATTATTTTAACGAGATTTTTGTCAAAATTGTGAAAAAAAAAAATGTCCCACACCCTGTAGCCCAGATGGTTTATACTATAAATATGAAAAAATTCTAATTAATGTACATTTGTGTGAACTGGAATAGTACAACAGGAATTTTTAGGGTTTTGTAGGTATGAACCCTTATACCGTCATTTTGCCGTCTGTCTGTCTGTCTGTCTGTCTGTCTGTCTGTCTGTCTGTCTGTTCGGTAAAAATTGTAGCCAAACGGCTAAACCTAGAGAGTTGAAATTTGTCATGCTTATACAACTCTTTGACCCGCACATAGGAAAAATACTAAAACATCTAAAAAACACATCCCCCTAAAAATATAAACAAATATCTGCTCACCGAAAAAAAAAAAAAAAAAATTCTGTGTAGGTTAGCAAATGAAAGCCCTTAGTACGTGGATTAACGATCAAAATTTTACTTTTGCAAATTAAATTATTTAGACGCGATTTTTATCAAAATTGTGCAAAAAAAAAATGTCCCACACCCTGTAGCCCAGATGGTTTAAACTAAAAATCTGAAAAAATTCTAAGTAATGTATATTTGTGTGAACCGGAATAGTACAACAGGTATTTTTGATCAGATTATGTTTTCGGAAAATAACGCATTTTTTTGCTTGACCATGTAAAATATTTAATAACTTAGGTAACACAGTAAACCAACATGCTTTGATAGTGTAATGGTTACCATGCTCGCGTTCTAATTTGCAAACTAAGGTTCGATCCGGTCTCTAGTCAACTTATGTTTTCTGCAAGGTCTGCATGTTTTGTGTTTTTTGCTTGACCAAGTAAAATATTTAATAATTTATGCAACAAAGTAAACCAGCATGCTTTCATGGTGTAATGGTTAGCATTCTCGCGTTCTAATCTGCAAACTAGTGTTCGGTTTCGAGACAATTTTATTTTTTCTGTTTTTTTTTGCATTTTATTTTGTTTAAATTATTTTTTCAAAATTCTAATTATATTTGGGCAAATGTTGCATTTCATTTTCAAAAGCGTAAATTTAATAACCAGTGGAAATTTTTGAAATTGATTACACGAAATCAGAGTTTGGACTTAAAACAACCAATGGAAACCATAGGCGCAATTTTCAAAATCTTAATGAACCTTGCTATATAAAAAAAATACTGCACATATTTAGAAACCTAAATAATTGTATTAGGCATTCAAATTAAAATTAACAAAAAAATATTTTAACATAAAATTTGTTTTGGCATCCTAATTAATCATCATTCACTTACTAAATACCTGCGAAACCCTGAAATTTGTGAAAATTCACACCTCATATAAATTTTTTAGCTCCATATTTGTATTTTAAAAGTGAGGACATTTTTTAGGTCAACACTTCGTGGGACCTTTCGTCGATCCCAAATGCCGCAGATGTTGATGAAAATTTTGCACACCAGCGTGACTAATACCTTACGGCCTTGTTTCATTGGTGGGATTTTTTATGACGTAACAAACTTTCTTTTCTTTGTATTTAGGATATTAATGTATGGTAACCAGATTTCAGTGAAGGGTAACAAGGTCACAGTGAAAAAAGGTCCTCACCTCCCAGATCCAAGTGAAGAGCAAAAAAAAGGTCCTCACCTCCCAGAGTCAAGTGAAGAGCAAAAAAAAGGTCCTCACCTCCCAGATCCAAGTGAAGAGCAAAAAAAAAAGGTCCTCACCTCCTAATATTTCTTTTCTTGCAAATGCAGAATTATTTAAAAACCGGGACGGATGGTCACCCTATATTAATGGGGTCCGCGATTATTAGAAGGTTGTGAACTACTATTCTAAGTGACCTAATTTTCGTATTTCTGTAACAACTTAAAATCTTGATTACTGTTTTGGTTTCTTGTTGGGTTTTGTGGAATAAAAAAATAAAGAGTTAAATTTATTCGCCAGATAACCTATTGGGAGATCTAAATACTGAACCTTCATTATTAAATTTTTTGTTAGCTGAACAGGTAATTTAAACCTACATATTATTTTTTTTTGTTGAAATAATTGTTTATCTCGAATCACGACCGACCAATTTTCGTACCATTTGTAATTGGCCTCAGGTAGAAAAGCGATTAATTTTTTTTATTGTTTTTTTCCAAAAAGCTCTGACGTTTATTCAAAGAATTTGACTAAGAAAACAATTTTGCATTTTATTATCAAAATGCATTTATGAGGTCACGGAAAATACGTTACTATTATTTACTATTTCTTAGACTACGCTTAGACCGCTAAAGATATCGCCATAATTAGCGGTTTCAACCACAGAAAACCGGAAGTAAAGTTTCCTATTGTAATCTTATTATATATATTTTTTTTTTCAAATCATAACAAAGTCCAATTTGATTTCAACATTTGAATTAACAATACGTACAACCCCCAGAGATTATAAGTTTTTTAAAACAGTGGCGAAGTGAGACCTCCGTTAGACTTGCCATCCCATAAAAAAAAGAATAATTATATATATATATATATATATATATATATATATATATATATATATATATATATATATATATATATATATATATATATATATATATATATATATATATATATATTAATTTAAAAATGTTTTAGGTAAATCTTCAAAAATACATCAAATTATGTTCTATACAAATTTTTGTCCAAAGTTTGGTTTACTAGTTACGAATTGCATTACGATGCATAAAATTACGTGCTTGGCATTTAACACCTGCTCAACTACAAATTACACTCCAATAAATCTACTGAAATTAAAATTTAAATACTGTAATTTGATGCCCACCTTCTGTTATACACCTCGATACATGTGCAGTGCTTAAAATTTTAAAAAATTCGTAAATATTTACTCAAATTTTCATAAAATAAATATGTACTGTGCTTAAATTAACCTGTTCGCTATTAAGCCGTATTCAGACCTCTTAAAATTAATACGTTATAGACTGTGCGTTGTGTCGCTCTGAGTTATGCTTTATTGCATTATTTTCCATGTACCGTTCACATCTGTTATAAATTATTACGTTACGAATAGCCCTCCATCTGTGAATTTTGAAACCAACTATTTAGCTTCGTAAAATATTTTATATGTATTATCGTTCTTATAATTCTGTTGTCTTAGATTTTAACTACCTAATTACCTAAATTGATCATATTTACTGTCCGTCTTTGTAATTTTGAGCAAGATTTGTTAATGATGACATTATGTTAGGTTATGTAAAGGCATTCGATAACTACGGTGTCGCTGATAGAATGCGATAGCCAATGTGTTTATATGTCTGTCTCATTAAAACATCTCACTGGCTATAAGTTTAGAAAATTATGCACAATCCACAACAAACAGCGTATTAAATTTGGAGGTCTGAACGGTTTCACGTCTTATCATATGACAAACTTGCTGGTGACAGTGAACAAGCCATAAGCTACAGTGCATAAGCTATTGATTTAAGATCTCTGTGTATCATCATCATTGGCGTGACAGCCCGAGTTGAGCCCAGGCCTCCTGTTTCCAGGTTTCAGAATTTTCAGTCTATGTACATTCAGGAGTAATATGGTCATATTTTTTAACGTATACAGTTCTTTCTAATATGAAGTTGATATCTAAATGTATCTTTCTTTGTAATTAAATATATGCTTCAACTTGTATTACACAATAATAAAATTAAATATGTCTTTATTTGAATCATCATACTATTTGAATATATTTTCCAGGTGAGATCATGTTGTTTATGATGTCAGTTTCTCAGGTATGAGAGTGTAGGTGTAAAAACATTTATTTCGTTTAATAGAAGCAGTAAAAGTGGAATAATGGAAGTGGATGACGTTGTAATCTACTCTAGTACAATGACGCCACTCATTTCGATTCATCAGCTTAAGTATTAACGTAGGCGCATGCCCAATTATTTTATTTAAACAATAACTCCAAGATAGACACAACAGAGGAAATTTGATTTAATTTTAAATAACTATTATGAAATTCTAACGTTTTTAGGGCTTCGTATGTATGTAATGATGTAGCTAGAATATATGTCGACGACAGGGGCGTGCGGTGATATCACAGCAAGGGGAAGCAATTAAAAAAATAAATAAATAAATAAACCATCTTATTCGTAATATCTTTGAAATTATTTTGAAATAGTCCAATATTAATGCGGACACCGTTATTTTGGACGTTTGCCATTGCTGATAGTACTAGGCTAGAATAGTACAATATAATGAGTATTAGTATCAAAAAGATATAATACTTCATAAGTATATAAAAAATAAATTCGGACGTTTCGGAAACTGCTCAACAATCTGTTTCCATCTTCAGCGATCACGAGTGATCAAGCGTCAATTAAATACTTCCAAAATACCGTCGCCGTCCCCTTAAAACATTATTCTTTAAAATAAAAGCGTTTTTAAAATACTATTTGTAATATTTTCATGTTTAAATATATGTAAACTTGAAACTCAGTTCGCGCCTGCGCCGTTGTGGCGCTGTCTTAAATTGTTCTTAACGAAAACATGACGTTTCGTGATTTACTGACAAATTTTTACTAAAAAAACTGAAAAAAACTTCAAATCAATTTCAAAAAACATTACACACCTCTTCATTAACACCTGTAGAAGCTTTTTGGATAATAATTACACCCTGGGAATGTGTTTGTGAGAAAATATAAGTATGATAAAATTGCAATCCCAAAGTAAAGAAGACTAACATTTAAGAACAAATTAATATTTGAACTCTGGCGTTAGTTTAAGAAATTTGTAAGGTACACACGTTTTATTTAACACACTTTTTACCCTTTGATACAGTTTCATTGTTGTATTTTTTTTTTTTGTAACAAATGTGTAAGAGAGAGATGGAGATAGGCCATTTCCATGTGTTGGAGAGAGACAGTGATATATTGGTAAAAATGTATTTTTTTGTTTAAATAATTGTTTTCAGGCTACAAATGTTTGTAAATGGGTATAATTATTATAAAATATCGTATGTTTATAAATTTTGTGTCCTATTTAACTTGTTATCACCGGATTTATTAATTTTTTGTGTATTCCATCGATATAAAATTTTATTACTCCAGAACTATGTTGAATTAAGAAATGAAATTTTGACAGTAAATAGTTGGAACCCTACTGAATGTCCCCTAAAAATTTAATTTCTTAATTCTAAAAGGTTTTAGAAATACTAATTTTTAAGTATATTTCCATATATCCCAATTCGCTGTTTAGTTGGAGGTTCTGTCGTTGTAGCTCGTAGCGCTGTATTACAACAATGGCCAAGCAATTGACATGTCGTGTTTTGTTCAACATTTTTATTGAAAAAGCTAGTAAAAAGTTGCCATCGAATTCAAAAAACATTAAAAACAATTAAATTAACACCTTAAGAAATGTTTTAGATAATTATTTCATCCTAGTTGAGTGTTTGTGAAAAAATATGAGTATAACAAAATAGCGTCTCTCAGTAAGCAGAATTTCGCATTTTAGAAAATTAATATTTCAACTCTGGAGCTGATTTAAGAAATTTGGAAGGTATACACGTCTTATTTAATAATTTTTTTACCACTTGACACTGTTTTGTTGATGTATTTTGTTTATTTTTTTGTGTTTTGTAACAATTTTTTTACGTGTAAGAGAGAGATGGAGGCCTTCTTCCATGTATTGGAGAGAGACAGCATATTATTGGTAAAAATATTTTATTTTTTCAAATAAAGGTTTTCTGGCTACATATGTTTGTAAGTGGGTATATTTATTATAAAATATCATACATTTATAATTTTTATGCCCAATTTCACTTGAAATTTCCGGTTTTATTAATTTTTTGTGTATTCCCTCCATATCGAATTTTATTACTCCAGAACTATGGTAAATTAAGAAAAAATTTTTTTATAGTAAATAGACAAAACTCTACTGAGTGCCCCCTAAAAATTTAATTTCTTAATTCTAAAAGATTTTTGAAATATTTATTTTCAAACATTTTTGTATATACCCTAATTCGTTGTTTAGTTCGCGGCCCGCCGTTGTGGCGTTAGTGTCGCAACAATGGCCAAGCAGTTGACATATCGCCTTTTACGCTAAATTTTTAATGAAAAAAGTAGTAAAAAGATAACATAGAATTTAAAAAATAATAAAAACGTTTAAATTAACACCTGTAGAAACTTTTTGGGTAATTATTTCACCTTAGTCGAGTGTTTATCAAAAAATATGAGTATAACAAAATAGCGTCTCTGAGCAAGTAGAATTTCGCGTTTTAGAAAATTAATGTTTCAACTCTGGAGGTGATTTAAGAAATTTAAAATGTGTACACGTTTCAGTTAGGGCCTTTTTTAACTGCTGATCGAATTTGGTTTCTGGATTTTGTAATTTATTGTAGTTTTTATAGGTCCGGGGTTGCTGTGTGTAGGAGAGAGGTGGAACGAGCTCTGGAGACATGTGTTAGAGAGAGACGAAAACATTTTCAGAAAAATGGTAATATTTTTGTATACTAAAAAATATGTATGTATTGTGTAAAATTGTGCTTTTGGGGGATTATTGGGGAAAATATTTTTATTTGTTTGTAAATTTATACTTGTAATATTTTTAATGGTAAGTAAGCAATGTGTTGGAGAGAGATAGAGCTAGCCCAGCTGTCGTGTGTTAGAAAGAGCTATTAGGTTTGTATCACTAAAAAGGAACTTTTGGGAATTGTTGGGATGTTTTTTTTTTATGCTTTTTTTATGCTTTCAACAAATTAGTCCTAGGTTGCTGTGTGTAAAAGAGAGATGAGAGACAACAACAATTTAAAAAAATGTGTTTTTTCAATAAATGTTTAAAAATTATTTGAATGTGTCTTTAAAAAGGAACTTTTGGGTCTAATTGGGATGGGATTTTCTCCTAAAACTTATTGTCTAGGGATGTTGTGTGTAGAAGAGAGATGGAGATATACCAGTTACAATGGGTAAGAGAGAGACAACAACAATTTTAAAATAACTATGCTACTATAAAGGAAATGAAAGTCAATAGCCCTGTTCGTAGAGCCATTTCTAACTGTATATTATCGACAGAAGCAAGCGCAGTTATTTTAACGCATTTCTACAAATTCTGCGCTTGCGTTTGACGATAATAAACCGTTGAAAATGACTCTACGAACAGAGCTAGTGGCGCACCCAGCGGGGGGGGGGGTGGGGGCCCGGTCACAAATTGATATGGGGATCTTCTTTTTTTTTTTTTGGTCGTGACTTCTTAAACTTATTAAATACATACAATACTCTGATATGTGTGAAAATTCACTCTCCACATCAATTATGTATTAATACTATTATTTGTTTATTTAATTAATTTATTACAAATTTATTAGGAGGCGGAAGTCCGTGTTGATGTTGGTTTTGTGCGGGAGTTTTTAACAGCTAACGCTCACATTAAGCTCCCACTAGGAGAGCTTAATATGCAGATGGAGTGTCACCCAGTTAAAGATTAAAGTTGTGCCAACATTACGTGATAATATTCACTAGTGATATCATTCTAATTGACGTTTGTCTTAACTATAAATAGTTGTTTACTTGTCTAGCTCTGTCAGACCAACACTCACACTATTTACGTCTAAAAAAAATGTTTATTAGACCTTATAGAACAAATATTATAAACCATAAACTATTGCAGGGGTTGGGGAACAGGGGTAAATTACCCCAAAGGGGATAAAAACATTTTTTTTTTCAAAATTTTTCAAACGAAAAAAAATCTTCAAAATGCGACTTAAGGCCATGTAGGATGTGAGGATTCCAAAAATTCCAACCGCAGGTCTCTATATATTATAGTTTTTAAGATACAATCACGCGAATATCAAATTTTTCGTAAAATTCCCCTATTTCAAAACGATTTAAATCAAAAATGGGCAGGGCTTGTACGACCCCAATTTTTTTTCAAGTTAAAAAAACAATGAGAATTCCAAAAAATCAAACCGCAGGTCTTTATCTTTTACCGTTCTCGAGATAGGATTTTTTAATTCAGGATTTGTCTCAAAATGACACCTGACTCCATCTAGGATCATAGGATTCAAAAAATGTAAATCAGAGATCTTTATTTATATAATTTTTTCCCCCAGGGTATTAAAAAAAAATAAAATAATGTACCATCTTCATTTGATTTTAAACTTAATCGAACCCAAAAATTAAGAAATAATTTAATAATTTCTGATACTTAATGTTTCTTCCAAACCGTATTATATAATGTAAAAATTGGTTTATCCATGCAGACAACCATACACGTCTTAACATCACTGCCGTGTATTGGTTGTTTTTTTTTAATTGAAATGAAACAAGAGATTGTAGACAAAAAATCGTAAGGGGTACCCCTTACGATTTTTGAGGAATTTTTTCTCTCTGATTTACTTCAAAATGTGTATACTTATGTATATTGAGACGTAGATCTCAAAAATAATCTCCATTACAAGCTACGGTTTACTGTTTTTGAATAAATTTTAAAAAAACGGCAGTCAATTACCATTTTTAAAAAAATACATATTTGAGGGTGTTTTAAATATATTTTTTAGACTTTTCATCCTAAAATCGGCCTGAAATTGTGAATAGAAGAGTTATTCTTCAAGGCGAAAATGCCTGACCTCATTCATCAAAAAAATACACGTGAAAAATTTTCCAAGCTTAATTGGGAGGTTCTAACAAACCCACCCTACTCACCAGACATTTCACCCTCCGACTATCATTTATTTCGGTCACTGGAACACTTTTTAAGAAACAAGACACTTAGAGATATGAACCATGTTAAAATGAGTCTTGAACAATTTTTTCCTTAAAAAAATCGGGAATATTTTCTCTTCCTCATAAATGCTGATAAATACTGTTTATACTATACAATAGCCATTGTTTTATCTGATTAAAAAATTATTTCTGACAAGGGTGAAACTTACCAACAAAAGGGGAGAAATTTTCAGGGAATTTGTTAAGGGTATCAAGGTTAGGTTGGAATTACCTGTTTAGGGGTAAATTGAACTTAAGTGTTTATATAAATATCTTTATATTACTTCCGGAATTAAACATTAAATTATAACCCTCGTCTTTTTATTGAAATACGGTTAGTTTGTCTTTTGTTTTAGTAGTGTGCGGATACTTTCTAAAATAAAGACAAAATACATCTATATAAATACAATTAGAGGATAATCTTCAAAGCAAACAGATATAAATCCGTTTCTTCGTTTTCTGGTCCATCGCGTGTTTAATAATTCGTCGAATATGAATAATATTGATTCGTCGGCGAATCAATGCAGTTACGTCACACGACGTAACAAACGAATGTATTGTCTGGAACAATGCAATTACGTCGTGTGACGTAACTGCACTGATTCGCCGACGCTAGTATAGTTAAATTGTACTGCAGTAAAAAAACAGTAAGAATTAAAAAACAATCAGAAAATCCCAGAAGAAAAAATAATAATTAAAATAATTAAATATCAGGCTATTGTTTATAGTATTACTATTTATTATTTTGCTAGATTTGGTTAGTTTTCTTATTAAAACATGCCTATATATAAGATTTATAATGATATTAAGTTTTTAGCTATCAAAAAAACCTCCATGATATATAACCAAACTAACACATTTGTGTATACGGTTGCATATCTATCAGGCGTGGGTATATTTGTAATTTACTGTAATAATTGCCAATAATTTGATTTATTATCATTGTTATTAGTCTAATATGATATTGAATGATACTAAAATAGGTAGAATTGAAACTGTAATTCCATATCTGTTTAACAGATGGCAGCCCTGAACTAAATACTAAGAATTCCTAATAATTTTTATAAATATATTTTTTTATCAACTCCATGTTCCTTATATTGCATTTAGGTGCTTCTAATCAAGGGCGGATAGGTAGAACTAAACCATTTTCCAATTTCTATTTTTTTGTGTCTTCTTTTATTCGCCATAGTTTATTCTCTCTTGGTACCTGCCATTTTCGTTCTTCTTTTAGTATTAGTCTTTTACCAATTTCATTTATAAGATCAGTTGCTTCAATATTTAGGTCCAAGGGTGGTACCTTTTGGGTGACTTCTTTAGCAGCAATATCGGCTTTCTCATTGCCTTGAAAACCAATGTGTGAAGGAATCCAAATAAGGTGTACTTCCATACCACGGGTTTTAAGATAGTAAAGCTTTTCTTGCAGTGATTGTACTAATGCATTTTTTGAATAAAGCTGTTCAATGCTTGTCAGTACACTCAAAGAACCCGTGAATAGCGAATTTTGTTTTGTTCGTTTATTCCAGGTCCAAGCTTTTTAATATTCCTGTTGCTTCTGCTATATATATACTAGAAGGACTAGGTATTTAGAAATTCTTTATAATTAATTCTTCTTATGAGTATATTTATGTCAAATAGTTGCAATATGTAAGCAATTAGAATTATTTATTTCATATTTATCGAATAATTACTTGAATATATCATCTTAATAATTTTCTCATATTACGTTACATCATCAAATTTTTATCAAAAAACAATATTTACTAAATGGGGAGTCAATGAATGGGTAATAATAGTAATTATTGGCAAGCAATCAATTGTTTAGTCGTGACCATATCAACTAAGGTTGGGTAAAGACCTAATGACCCTTACAGCCTTACACATTTTTACAAATGGAAATATAATATACAATTTTTTGTTTCCCCTAATTTAAAAACTATTAAAAAATACTATAACAGATTTTGTTGACGTCATGTTTTGAGAAATGTTTTAATAATTATCAACTTTTAATTAACAATTTCTACCTGTCATTATTCTTAGAAAATAAATAAATCATGAAATTGGTAGGAAAATCCCACTGTTGATATTTTGCACTTTATTCACTCATGCGAGACTTTTAGAAAAACTTAAATGAAGAACGCAAAATATGCAAAAAAGCTGCATACATGATTGCACCGGATATATGATTTAATAAGATAACTATACTGCGCAGAAAATTAAAAGAATATCACATTCAAGGCAAATAATAACACTGGCCAACCAATTTAAACTTATTTTTATGCTGACTTAGATCTGATACTTGTTTTTAACTAATTTTGGGGTGCTGATTTCAAAAATGTTAACAGTTTCTGCCTATCACGTCAAATTTTTGTTCTATCGTATTTTTACTTTTTTCACCTTTTCACGTTCTGATATACGTCTACTTTAATTTCAACTTCGTTCTTGTCCAATATATTTCGTAGGAACATATTGCATCTGGGGTGCAACCTGAGCGTGAAACTACATTTTTAGGGTTTTGTAGGTATGACCAAAAAACCCTTATACCGTCATTTTGTCGTCTGTCTGTCTGTCTGTCTGTTCGGTAAAAATTGTAGCCAAACGGCTAAACCTAGAGAGTTCAAATTTGGCATGCTTATACAACTCTTTGACCCGCACATAGGAAAAATACTAAAACATCTAAAAAACATACCCCCCTAAAAATATAAACAAATATGTGCTCATCGAAAACAAAAATATTTTTTTTAAATTCTGAGTAGGGTATCAAATGAAAGCCCTTAGTACGTGGATTAACGATCAAATTTTTATTTTTGCAAAATATTTTATTTTGATGCGATTTTTGCCAAAATTGTGCAAAAAAATTTTTGTCCCACACCCTGTAGCCCAGATGATTTAAACTAAAAATCTAAAAAAATTCTAAGTAATGTATATTGGTGTGAACCGAAATAGTACAACAGGATTTTTTGATCATATTATGTTTTCGGAAAATAACGCATTTTTTGTGGTTTTTGGTACAAAAGTTATACCAATGTAAGACACTCACATGCAAGGCGTTCGATAGCTTAATGGGTTAGAGCACTGGTGTGAAACGAAGGGTTTCGAGTTCAAGTACGGAGTGAATTTTATTTTTTCTGTTTTTTTTTTGCATTTTTATTATGTTGAAATTATTTTGTCAAAATTCTAGTTATATTTTGACAAATGTTGCATTTAATTTTTAAGAGCGTAAATTTAATAACCAGTCTTATTATATGATTAACAGACGATAAATTATTTTAAAAATATCGTTCATTTTGCCGTGATTACTACAAAGTAAAATTTGTCCTACACACTCAGCATACCGCCTTCACTTATTATATACCTGCGAAACCCTGAAATGTGTGAATATTCACACTTCACATCAATTTTTTAAACAGTCATCTTGACTAATTTCCTGTCAATCTTGGAGATGTTAGTGATGAACAGGGTGAACGTTTCCATCAGGATTTAAAAGAGATTGAGAAACGTTATCAAGGAAGGTGGGATACTCACATGATGGCTGACTACTGTTGGAGTATTAAAAAAGACTTATCGGGAATGGTGCACTCCAGCAGATCTTACAAACGACCATTTGATCCTTAAATTATTTTGTATTTTTATTTTAACACTCCATTGCATTAAAATGTAATTAAAACTATTCTCATTTTCTTTCTTTCACTATAAATAAAATTTTAAGAATATTTTCTAATTATTTAGTCCTTATTGTTCGCCAAATTTGTACCAATTACAGTATCGACGTCTAAAATTAAACGATAGAAGCATTATTTGGCCGAAAATATGTATTTGTTGTAGAGCAAAAATCTGATGTGATACGCAAAAATTGATGTGATATTTGAGTTCAGCAGCACCAAATTAGTAAGAAACAAGTTTTAGATGTAAGTCAGCAAAAATTGTGTTGACCAGTG
This sequence comes from Liopterus haemorrhoidalis, assembly GCA_963971575.1. Lineage (NCBI taxonomy): Eukaryota > Metazoa > Arthropoda > Insecta > Coleoptera > Dytiscidae > Liopterus > Liopterus haemorrhoidalis. Next base: position 64,588,146 of record OZ020615.1, read on the forward strand.
TTATTGCTCTTTATAGATTCTCCTTATTTATCATTTTTGTTCGCTGTACTCCCTCATCTAAAAAAGTCCAGCAATATGTACTTTTTACTTAAATAGCAATTTAATTCTCTTTTTTTTCTGTTGAGCGATATGATAAAATAGTTAATGCTATTAAAACTAATGTGGTTTTTCCATGTGGTTGTAATTTATGGGAACCCATAACTTTCTGTGTATAATACAAATTTTTGTGGTTTTATAACGGATCTGCATTTTATAACACACCTGTTATCTGATCAATAAATTTATTATATAATTTTAACTGATTTTAAAATAATTCTACACAATTTTTGTTCACAAATATCCGGTTTTAACGTAAACATAAAATTTAAGTTAATTTCCAGACGGCCACCCATCCATTACATGCCTTGCACTTATGTTGCTTAACTTCAGGAGTCAGATAACTGGGGTAAATTACCCTTACTGGAATTAAAATAAAAATCTCGGGGGCAATGAAGGCTATAAATATTAATAAAATTGGAGGGTGTATCTGTTTTTACCGACCGCCAACATATATAAGACTATTTGACTATTTTTAGCATGATCTCTGTCGGTCCGTCCGTCTATCTGTGTACACGTGCAGAGCAAATTCGGCTAAAAGGATTTTTATGAAACTTCATATTTAAGCTTTTCACATTAAGGGCACAAGTTGATTAACTTTTGGTAAAAATCGGTTGACTAGAAATGGGAGTTTACTCGTGTCGATTTTAAAATTTTAATATTTAACAACAGAAAAATATTTCGAAAAAATGTATTTAACAAAAGTTGCTATAAAAGCAATAACTAACAACTTTTATTCGAGACATCTTTTGATAAAACGAAAAATTTTTGAAAAAATTTTTGGAATTTTTTCGAAGTATCTATTTTTTCATACTTATATGTAACGTTTCCATGGTTATGATAAATAATATCTCTGTTAGAAAATATTAGGCCAAGTTATTTCTACTCTGCTGCTAGAATGTATTTTATGCAAGTACTTTGTGATGGCGGTCGGTCCTGTGGTGGCCACAGCTGATTTTTAATTCTATTATCTTGATTATCTGATGACGTGCAAATCTTCTGTACAATTAAGTGATTATTGTAAATAGCAACATTGTTTTCTAAATGTTTCAGCTTATATGATAGTTATGTTATGTCAACGTAAATTATGCCTGGCATTGTAAAATTAGATTAAATTACAAATAAAAAATATTACCTTGAATAACTATTTTCTTTATTGTTTGATAATAAGATTACTAAAAAATAAAAATACTTGTTTTTAATGAATTCTATATCATTATTGTAAAATTCCATTTACTTTTAAAATTTCTGTATATGATGAATTTACAAACTATAAGTATACTAGGGTCGGCGAATCAACGCAGTTACGTCACACGACGTAACAAACAATTGCATTGTTCCAAATAATACAGTCGTTTGTTACGTATTGTGACGTAACTGCGTTGATTCGCCGACGCTAGTATATTAATTATATGCCACTATATAATAAAAATTAAAAATAAATAAATAAAATAAATAAGCTACAAATTATAGATATTATATAAAACTAAAAAAATCTTCTTTTCATTTCAATAATAAAAAGCAATAGGTTCCATACGAAAAGTTTAAGTGAATTCTAATAAATATATGTTTTTTACTACTATACTAGAAAGTAATCAAAAAGTTCCCTAAATAAAGTAGTTACAAATATTTTATAATTTTAATGAAAATTAAATTTGGTGAATTTAGTTTATTGCATATATCTAGTGTGCTATGCATTTTATCAAAACAAATGAATTACCATTGGAATGCACTAGTTATAGTGATAATTTAAATATATAAGTCAGATAATAACTCCCACAATCCGCAGCCGAATGGTTGATTAATCTAGATATATATAGCACTGTAATGTACTTAATCTATTGTTATTGCATTTTATTTATTGATTTCATTTATTTATTTTGTTATTATACCCCAGAAATCATTTCATATAAAGTTAATATGAACCAAATTATGATTATGATAAAAACACAATTAATGAAAAAATGTAAGGATATTTATTTAAAAAATCAGCTGTGGCCACCACAGAACCGACCGCAACCACAAAAAGCGTACTTAATCAAGATACCTTTTAACCTGTTTTAAAATTTTGAAATTAAATCAAGAATTTTAGCGTTTACACAGGACGAGCGCTATATGTGGTAAATTTAGTAAAAAATATTTCAAAAATCCAAAAAAAAAAAAACTAAATAAAAAAAAACAATAAATAAATAAAAAAAAAAAACAAATAAATTTGTTATTGTCATGCTGTTCTGCAACTTTTTACCGACCGCCAACATATATAAGGGAGGTATTGTGATCATATCGATTTTGACGTTTCGAGATTTCGATGGATCTCTACGAATTGAGGTCCCTACATAACGTTTTGACTATTTTTAGCATGATGTTTGTCGGTCTGTCTGTCCATCTGTCCGTCTGTCTGTCCGTCTGTCCGTCTGTCCGTCTGTCTGTGTACACGTGTAGAGCAAATTCGGCTGAAAGGATTTTTATGAAACTTCATATTTAAGCTTTTGACATCAATGGCACGAGTTGATCAATTTTTGGTAAAAATCGGTTAACTAGAAATTGGAGTTTACTCATGTCGATTATAAGATTTTTGCGAATATCTGACTACTTTTTTACTTTTTTACTGACCGCCAACTTATATAATGGAGGTATTGTGATCATACCGATTTTGACATTTCGAAATTTCGATGGATCTCCACGAATTGAAGTCCCTACATAACGTTTCGACTATTTTTAGCATGATGTCTGTCGGTCTATCTGTCCGTCTGTCTGTCTGTCTGTCCGTCTGCCCGTCTGTCTGTCTGTCTGTCGGTCTGTGTACACGTGCAGAGCAAATTCGGCTAAAAGGATTTTTATGAAACTTCATATTTAAGCTTTTGACATCAATGGCACGAGTTGATCAACTTTTGGTAAAAATCAATTGACTAAAAATGAGAGTTTACTCTTGTCGATTTTAAGATTTTTGTGAATATTTCACAACAGAAAAATATTTCGAAAAAATGTATTGAACAAAAGTTGCTATAAAAGCAATAATTAATAACTTTTATTTAAGACGTTTTTTGATAAAACGAAAAATTTCGAATAATTTCTGTAAAATTTTTCGAAATTTTTTCCAAGTCTCAATTTTTTCATATTTATATGTAACGTTTCCATGGTCATGATAAATAATATCTCTGTTAGAAAATATTAGGTCAAGTTATTTCTACTCTGTTGCTAGAATGTAATTTATATAAGTACTTTATAAGGGCGATCGGTCCTGTGGTGGCCACAGCTGATTTTTTTAAATAAATTTTTATTAATCTTTCTCTGTTATAAAACAGTCAAATTAAATTAAAGAATTTCGATATACAGAAGTTCGATAAATGATGATCCTACTGTATTAAGTTAATATACCATATATCATTTTGGTTTTATTTAATAGTTTTATAATTTTTGAATTTCTTGTACTTGCTCCTTAAGATCAATATCAGATAGTTGATTTTCTATGTCGGTGCCTTTTAAGTGCATTGACATTTAGCATAAGCTATTCCTTCCAATTACACTACATGCTTTTCATATAATGCAGAATTACCCCGGCTTCACATTACTTATCCTATCAGATGACATTTCAAAACAAATAAAATTATATTCAATTTATAGCCTGTCAATAAGTTATGTTAACAAGCATCGTTAATTAAGATGTTACTGCTAAAATCATAATTAATATTGTGCCTGTGTTAACACTTCAACTTTGTGATTGTTGGCAATCAAAACGACGAGGAATCGATGAAATTATTACTTGAACAGTGCCTGATTATTATTTCTGGATTCTAAATAGTCTATGATGGACTACTCAAATAATCAAATCAATAGGGGATAGGCATGATTTTTTTATTTTTTTTATTATATTCCTCTTGTTGCATATAAACATAAAAAACAGTTTTTTTTTTTTTTTAATTTGAAGGCTTAAAAAAATCATAAATGTATGTAGCGCGCGAAAACGACGTGTGACGTCATACCCCTTCTAACTGACACATGACACTACTAGTCTACACAGCGTACATAGTCTGTTATGAACTTATTTGTTTGTATAACTTTTATAGGTTATGTAAAGTTAGAGTGATTTTAATTAAAATAAAGTTTAATTCTATAAAAACAATTTATACATGTTTACCGAATTAAATTTTATATTAAAATATATAAAATATGGAAGATCCAGGCCCCAGTACTTCGAAACATAGTCGAAAATATTGTTTAGTACCAATGTGCACAAATAGTTCAATTAGAAATCCAAAAAAATAATTTATATCATAACCTGATGACGAAAAACAACAGAAAAGCTATGAGGCGAACTAAAACCGATATTTCAGAAAAAAGTAAACTTTATGTTTGTGAAGACCATTTTAATGTGAGTATATATATTTTATAAATTATTTTAATAATAAATGCGTGAAAAATTGTTTAAAAACAAATACAAAACTCTCAAACAATAAAATATAAACACGTAAACATTATGTTTTGTCTGTATCTGTGACGTCAAACCCTTACAGTCTCAGTCGTATCTACTCGGCAACCTTCGCGGTGTGGTCGGTTTATTTCAAATTTACAATATTTTAATTAAAAAATTTGGCTATAATATTAATTAAAATGTGATTTTTGTTGTGTTAGGTGACATAACTAACATTAAAATATCAAAAATATGTAGTTTTAAGGAAATAAAAATTTTATGCGTATCCCCTATTCTGTAAAAAGTTACTATAATAGTTAGCGTGTATGTTACTACAAGATAACTTTTATAGTGACTTTAATAGTAACTTTAACATTTTTCGTATTCTGTAATATCCAACTGTAGTGACGTCGCTATGAAAGTTATATCTTATGGCCAGTTGCTAAAGTAAGAATTATCCCTAACTCAAGTTAAAATCATTTGTTTTTGTATGTTGTAGCATACAAAAACAAATGATTTTAACTTGAGTTAGAGAAAACTGTTACTTTAGCAACCCGCTACTAATGACAGTTACTGAGAAAAGAATGAAGTTAGTTACAGAAGCGCAACACGCATGCGCATTGGTGGTATACAGATGACAGTTGAGGTTAAAAATGTCAAAATATTGTATTGCTTACATTATTTTGTTGTTATATAATATATATTATGGTATATACATTTATAAAATATAAAAAAAAACAAAATGAGAAGAAATAAAAAAAAAAAACGGAATGCAAAGACAAATTCTCGACAATAGAACCAGTGGCGCAGGCGGGTGGGATTTGGGGGTTAGAACCTCCCATGAAGCTGGATTTTTTATTACTTCGATGCATTTTCCTTGTTTTGTCATTACTTCCATATGTCTCATTTTATAACCCTCATGAAACTATTTTTGCGTCACTGAATAGAACCTTTGTTATTTTTTTTTAAAACAAAAACTATTTTTTTAAATAATTTAAAAAAAGACTCGTATTAAAAATGAGGAATTGGAAAAGACTTTTTGATCTTTAATATATTTCATCTCCTGCAATATAAACATTTACCTACACTCATACATACATATTTGATATATATTTAATTTATATAATTTTCTTTACTAATCTTCTTCATTTTCTATTATATCTAAAAATTACACTTAAAATCAAATGTCCGCCATTTTTATCTTCATAAGAACTAAGTTATTACTTATAAACACCAGCATTTCGTAGTTACTATGATAGGAACTTTTATAGTAACATGTTACTAAATACAGTGTTGTAATGTATCTAGGTATTTGTATCTAGATACAGTAACTAGATACTGTGCAAGTATCTAGTTACTGTATCTAGGTACATTTTAAAATATGTATCTGTATCTGTATCTAGATATTTAAATCAGTATCTAAGTATCTGTATTTCAGGTACTTTTTTCAGATACTTTCCTATTTTGTCCTTTTCAAGGTCTTTTTACAAAATATGTCCTTACGATTTGTCAAGTTGGTAATACATTTAGCATCATTCAGATATTTGAATTTTAAGTGTAAATTAACCAATCAGCGACCAGTAAACTCTTTCTTGCTTGGTGGGAGTAAAAACATGCTTCACTCTGAATCTAAACATGAGTTTGATATGACGTAGTTTTGCAATACATAAATAAAAGGATGTTTTCCAAAATTTAATTAATTATATATAGAACTTGTATTTTATCATAATTCTCAAACTTATAATTTATTTATTTATTTAATTTATTTTTATCTATAAAATTTTAATAAAGTGTAATTGTATTTCCAGCTCTGAATAAATTTAAAAAAATAATAATTAAAAAAAATTAAATAATTTTATTAACAACGGTTAAGTAAAACAACCATTAAGTAATTATCTAATCTAAGAATAAGAATTAATTTTATAAATGTGAATTAAATAAAGAAATATAATAAATAAAATTGTTGTTTTATTTTTGTCATCCTAAATACTCATTTAATAATCAGTAATTTATTAGCGAACAAAAAATGTTCGAGATATCCGCTGAAATTGGAATAAAAAAGGGAGTTTTTTAAAGATTACATAGGTACATACAGTACCTAGACAAAATATTATAACCACTTAGAAAAACAACTGTTTATTAAAAATGCCGACATATAATCATATGCTACTTTATTTATTTCTTTAACATATCGTGTATTTATTAAAAGATAAGCTATTTTAAACATATTCAACTCTGTATTTTTATTCTGAGACTGATTTGCAAGAACAAAAAGTACCGATTTTGTCCTGGCCCAGGTAATTCGCCGGATATCAATTCTATCGAAAATGTTTGGAACCTCCTGAAAAGACTTATTTATGATTTAAATAATACTAATAAACAAGTTTTAATAGATAATATTAAAAAAGTATGGTATGTCTCTCCAGAAATTGAGAGTATGTCTCGAAGAATTGCGGCAGTAATAAAAGCAAAGAGGGGCAACACAAAATATTAAAAAATATTTTATAAATGTACTTAAATAATTTGAAATAATAAAATACAAAATAAAAATAAAATTGGTGTATTACTATTTTGTTGATTTTGTGCAAAACAATGAATTTTTAAAAAATCATAAGTGGTTATAATATTTTGTCTAGGTACTGTATATAGTTAGTTAATATTTCTGACACACAGCTTCAAAGGCTATTTGTGTTTATTTTAAGAGTAATAATAGTGCATAACTTATTTTTTATTGTGAACAAATATATTCCTTGCTCTAGTTATTTCTTATTTCTTAAAGTATCTAGATACATTGTAAAAAAAAATGTATCTGTATCTAGATACATTTTTCCTTAAGTATCTGTATCTGTATCTAGATATATTTTCAAATGTATCTATTACAACACTGACTAAATATTGTAGTAACTTTTGTCTTACGGAATACGAAATACCCCAAAGTTACTATGATAGTAACTGACCTTGCTCATAGTGACAAATTTAGTTACTATGATCATAGTAACTGAGTTACAGAATTGGTCTGATTATCTGGAGAAGATTTATTTTGTTACCTTTTAAAATAAATATTTCAAAACAGTGACAGAACATCATTTTTAAAAAATCACATCCTTTATCTATAAAATCTTGCTTAATTCTAACATTTAAACATTTATATGAACCGGAGGTTGCCTAAGTTGAATTTAATCTAAGATGATATTAAGTTTTATTGAAATTTCCCAGATGTCATCTAATAATTAACAATATTATGCAACATTGCTAAATTTACCAGTTGCTATTTTGAATTAATGATACTTTTGCACTGATGGTTTAATGATCCAAAATTAGGTCATAGGTAGAAATTATACTATTTGCTTTTCCGCGTTAAACATTATGAAGCAATTTCTATATCCTATCTAATATTTTAAATCATACAGTTTGCACCAAATTTGACGTTGACTTAAAAAATTGATGTGAAGTGTGAATATTCACACATTTCAGGGTTTCGCAGGTATATAATAAGTGAAGGCGGTATGTTGAGTGTGTAGGACAAATTTTACTTTATAGTAATCACGGCAAAATGAACGATATTTTTAAAATAATTTATCGTCTGTTAATCATATAATAAGACTGGTTATTAAATTTACGCTCTTAAAAATTAAATACAACATTTGTCAAAATATAACTAGAATTTTGACAAAATAATTCCAACATAATAAAAATGCAAAAAAAAACAGAAAAATAAAACTCACTCCGTCCCCGTACCCGAACTCGAAACCCTTCGTTTTCCAGAGAATTTTAGCTTCCGACACCAGCGCTCTAACCCGTTGCGCCATCGGACGCTTTGCGTATCAGTGTCTTACATTGGTATAACTTTTGTACTTTCTGAACCAAAAACCACAAAAAATGCGTTATTTTCCGAAAACATAATCTGATCAAAAATTCCTGTTGTACTATTTCGGTTCACACCAATATAAATTACTTGGAATTTTTTTAGATTTTTAGTTTAAACCATCTGGGCTACAGGGTGTGGGACAAAAATTTTTTTGCACAATTTTGGCAAAAATCGCATCAAAATAATTTATTTTGCAAAAATAAAAATTTGATCGTTAATCCACGTACTAAGGGCTTTCATTTGATACCCTACTCAGAATTTTAAAAAAATATATTTTTTTTCGTTGAGCTCATATTTGTTTATATTTTTAGGGTGATATGTTTTTTAGATGTTTTAGTATTTTTCCTATGTGCGGGTCAAAAAGTTGTACAAGCATGCCAATTTTCAACTCTCTAGGTTTAGCCGTTTGGCTACAATTTTTACCGAACAGACAGACAGACAGACAGACAGACAGACAGACGACAAAATGACGGTATAAGGGTTTTTTGGACATACCTACAAAACCCTTAAAATTGAGAAGACTCTGCTAGAAGTCTCACCAGAATTCGAACTCGGGACCTTATGGATTTTATGTGTAAAAAGAATGTATTCTTTTCGTTTCTAGATTATTTAGCACTTAGTTAGTTTTAAAATCTGCGTGAAAATGTGTAATTAATAACGCGGAAACAATTTGAAAACGAAATCTCGTGTTTTGCGATAAATACAACAGCACGAAAATCCATGAAGATGCTATCTCAAATAATACCTTAGACATTTACATAACCTACTTATAAACCCAGTAGTCTTACTACCAGGTTTAAACAACAAATAAAGATTAGTACCTAATCTAATGCTTGTTGGATCTACAATCTTTTCAGAAGACAAAAGTCCCAAAATTTTTATCATTTTGGCAATATTTGAATATTTTGCAATGTACAATAAACTTAGATTAAGTAGATTAAGCCCTTTTAAAAAGTGTTTACGATCTGATAACAGATTTTGAGTATTACTTAAGTGTATGCTGATAGCAAAACTGATTTCCGCTTATTTTTATTAGCTAAGGTTTTTGAACACCGCAATGTCAATGTAGCCTTTTTGTAGACTACTTTTTTACCGACCGCCAACATATATAATAGAGGTATTGTGATCATACCGATTTTGACATTTCGAGATTTCGATGGATCTCCACGAATTGAAGTCCCTACATAACGTTTTAACTATTTTTAGCATGATGTCTGTCGGTATATCTGTCCGTCTGTCTGTCTGTCTGTCTGTATGTCTGTCTGTCTGTCTGTCTGTATGTCTGTCTGTCTGTCTGCCCGTCGGTCTGTGTACACGTGCAGAGCCAATTCGGCTAAAAGGATTTTTATGAAACTTCATATTTAAGCTTTTGACATCAATGGCACGAGTTGATCAATTTTTGGTAAAAATCGGTTAACTAGAAATTGGAGTTTACTCATGTCGATTTTAAGATTTTTGCGAATATTTTATAACAGAAAAATATTTCGAAAAAATTTATTTGCTAATAAAAGTTGCTATAAAAGCAATAACTAACAAAATTTTTTCTAAGTATCTATTTTTTTTTTTTTTTTTTAATTATATTGTTTTATTGGCCATTATATCTATTTTTTCATACTTATGTGTACCATTGCCATGGTTATGATAAATAATATGTCTGTTAGAAAATATTAGGCCAAGTTATTTCTACTCTACTGCTAGAATGTATTTTATACAAGTACTTTGTGATGGCGGTCGGTCCTGTGGTGGTCACAGCTGATTTTTTTACTCTTTTTGACGAAAATGTCAAAATGTTAGACCGTAACTCAAAAGTGACCATATATTTGTGATCTAAGGCTGAAAATGTATAAGTATACCAATTTTGAACAAAATTTTAAAAAAAATATTAAAAAATTATTAAAAATTTTGGTCAAAATTTTTTTGACTCCGATTTTAGCCAAAATATAGTTTTAAGCTAAATTTAGGGTGAGGATTATGAAAAAAATATTTAAAAAAATCAAACATTCCTAGTTTTTGAGTTAGAACCGGTTTGTCTCAGTTTTTTGCCTATAATTCCAAAACTTTTGCCCAAACTTTAAAATGGACCAAATTTTCTTGATCTATGGCCAAAAATACATATTTGTACCAATTTTCAATAAAATCAGAGACAAAAGTTTTTTGCTTGAAAATCACGGTTTTTTTAAGGTCTACCCCTTACGGTTTATTCGATTTTTGGCCATTTTCAAGGGTTTTGGATTACTGCCCATACAAAACTTAATAATTGGTTTATTGAAGCCCGATTTTTTTTTTAGACTTATGAATGTAGGAGAATTTTAAAAATTCAAACCGCAGATTTCTATCCCTAACCATTTTTTAGTAAGGAATTTTCAAAATTTTCAAAAAAATTTTAAAAAAATGAAAAATTTTCAAAAATTTTTTTTGTCTAAAAATTTGATTACAAGTCAATTGATACCTCAGGATTTCAAAAATTTCAACCGCAGGTCTTTATCTCATTTAATTTTTGAGATACGTCCATGTAAAGGTGAAAATTTCTATAAAACACACCATATTAAAATTTGTCATAATTTTAAAATACGGTAAACGAAGAAGGCCTCAAATTTTTTCTAGACCAAAGAAACTATGAGAAACTCAAAAATTCTAATCACAGGCTGCTACCTCTAACCGTTTTTGAGTTATGCTTTTTTTTAATTCACAATATTAACAAATAATGTAACTTGTCATAAAAAAAAAAAAATTGTCATAATCTCAAAACGTGTTAAATGATTAAAGCCCCAATTTTTTTCTAGACTAAATAAACTACGTAGAATCCAAAAATTTTAACCGCAAGTCGCTATCCTTAACCGTTTTTGAGTTGTGTTTTTTTTTTATTCACAATTTTCACAAATAATGTAAATTATGTCATTAAAAAAATTGTCGTAATCTCATAACGCGTTAAAAGATTAAAGCCCCAATTTTTTTCTAGTCTAAATAAACTACGTAAAATCCAAAAATTCCAACCGCAGGTCGCTATCTCTAACCGTTTTCGAGTTATGCTTTGTTTTAATTCCCAATTTTCACAAATAATGTAAATTATGTCATTAAAAAAAATTTCATAATCTCAAAACGTGTTAAAAGATTAAAGCCCCAGTTTTTTTCTAGACTAAATAAACTACTTAAAATCCAAAAATTCCAACCGCAGGTCGCTATCCTTAACCGTTTTTGAGTTGTGCTTTTTTTAAATTTACAATCACAAATAATGTACATTATGTCATTAAAAAAATTGTCATAATCTCAAAACGTGTTAAAAGATTAAAGCCCCAGTTTTTTTCTAGACTAAATAAACTACGTAAAATCCAAAAATTCCAACCGCAAGTCGCTATCTCTAACCGTTTTCGAGTTAGTTTTTTTTTTTTTTTATTCACTAAAATTATTATAATATCCAAATAAAGTATTTATATAAAAATATTTATTTTTTTGGAAGTTATTGTAGGAATTATATAAATGAAAGTTAAAAGATAATTTTTGGATACACCCTGTATTACCTTGATCTATTTATCTATGGGCTAATGTTAACTACCGTTTAATCATCTGAATATTTGTTATGGCCCGTAGGCCGGATGTTGAGATCTAATGGTGTGGTCTAATTTCATAAGGCCATCCAACGCCCCGAGACGGGTCGTTACTCAAACACACGTGAACTAAAGATAATATGAAAATAAAAAGATTTTATGCATTAATTAATTAAAGAAGAATGTTCGGATGCGGTAGGTAGGTAGGTATGTACTAAGGAGGTCGATCTTGGGTCACGATTTTAGATTTAATTAATTTTCGATAAATTAATGGTAATAACTTATAATTAGCTATATTTCACTACATACACGTATGCTTCTATATTAAAAATTGATGTGAAGTGTGAATTTTCACACATTTCAGGGTTTCGCAGGTATATAATAAGTGAATGATGATTATTTGGGATGCCAAAACAAATTTTATGTTAAAATATTTTTTTGTTAATTTTAATTCGAATGCCTAATACCATTATTTAGGTTTCTAAATATGCGCAGTATTTTTTTTATATAGCAAGGTTCATTAAGCTTTTGAAAATTGCGCCTATGGCTTCCATTGGTTGTTTTACGTCATAAGCTCTGCCCCTCTGATTTCGTATACATTGAAACATAGAATTAAATTATAATTTCAACAATTGCCACTGGTTATTAAATTTACGCTTTTACAAATTAAATGCAACATTTGCCAAAATATAACTAGAATTTTGACAAAATAATTTAAACAATATAAAAATAATAATAATATCTTTATTAAATAGGTTTGAGCCTAATATATACACATAGCTATACATTCAATATGACAAAGATTTTTTTTTTTTTTTTTATAACAATATTGACATACACATAATATACAATGAACAATAAAAAAGTATAAATATACTGTAACAATTAAATTACACTACAATTAAAAAAATAAATAAACTATAAATTTGAAATTAATACAAAAAAAAAATAATACAAAAAAAAAAAACAATAAAAAATTGTGAAAAAAATTATCTTTTGTAAAGGTTTAATAATTTGACTTTGAATTGTTGCAAATTTTAACATTCCTTTACATCATCAAAATGCAAAAAAAAAACAGTAAAAATAAAATTGTCTTGAGACTGGACGCGAACCCTAGTTTGCAATTTAGAAAGCGAGATGTCTAACCACTACACCATGAAGGCATACTGGTTTACTGTCTTACATAACGTATTAAATATTTACATCGTCAAACAAAAAACACAAAAAATGCGTTATTTTCCGAAAACATAATCTGATTAAAAGTTTCTATTTTACTATTCCGGTTCACACCAATGTACATTACTCAGAATTTTTTCAGATTTTTAGTTCAAATCATCTGGGCTACAGGGTGTGGGACAAAAATTTTTTTGCACAATTTTGATAAAATAATTTCAAAATAATTTATTTTGCAAAAATAAAGTTTTGATCGTTAATCCACGTACTAAGGGCTTTCATTTGATGCCCTACTTAGAATTTAAAAAAAAATATATTTTTTTCGATGAGCACAGGTTTGTTTATATTTTTAGGGGGATATATTTTTTAGATGTTTTAGTATTTTTCCTATGTGCGGTTCAAAGATTTGTATAAGCATGCCAAATTTCAACTTTTTAGGTTTGGCTGTTTGGCTACAATTTTTACCGAACAGATAGACAGACAGACAGACAGACAGACAGACAGACAGACAGACAGACAGACAGACAGACAGACAGACAGACAGACAGCCTCAATTTATAATACGAAACTAGATCTGGTTACTTTGGTGACTGTTGTGGTGTAAACAGACTTTGGCGTATCCGTGTGAACCAATACTATGACAATATTATAAATTTATTGTCAATATACAACATAAAACATGAACTTTCCCTGTTAGTTGCGTATTACAAAATTAGACAGATAATATACAGATGACAGTTGAGGTTAAAAATGTCGAAATATTGTATTGCTTACATTATTTTGTTGTTATATAATATATATTATGGTATATACATTTATAAAAAAAACAAAATGAGTGAAGAAATTTAAAAAAAAAAACGGATGCAAAGACAAATTCTGATGCAAAACCAGTGGCGCAGGCGGTTGGGATTTGGGGGTTAGAACCTCAGAAGCTGAATTTTTTATTACTTCGATGCATTTTCCTTGTTTTGTCATTACTTCCATACGTCTCATTTTATAACCCTCCCCCCTCATAAAACTAATTTAGCGTCACTGAATAGAACTTTTGTTAATTTTTTTAAAGACGAAAACTATTTTTTTAAATAATTTAAAAAAATACTCATGTCAAAAATGAGGAGTTGGAAAAGACTTTTTGATCTAATATATGTCATCTCCTGCAATATAAACATTTACCTATACTCATACATACATATTATATATATATATATTTAATTTATATAATTTTCTTTACTAATCTTCTTCATTTTCTATAATATCTAAAAATTACACTTACAATCAAATGTCCGCCATTTTTATCTTCATAAGAACTAAGTTATTACTTATAAACACCAGCATTTGGTAGTTACTATGATAGGAACTTTTATAGTAACATGTTACTAAATATTGTAGTAACTTTTGTCTTACGGAATACGAAATACCTCAAAGTTACTATGATAGTAACTGACCTTGCTCATAGTGACAAATTTAGTTACTATGATCATAGTAACTGAGTTACAGAATTGGTCTGTATAAATCCTAAAAATGCACATTGGTAAGATTTCTGGAATGACACACTTTACAACAAAATGGAGATGTGGGGTCAAATGTCCCGATTGAGTACCAAAGAAGAGAGCGATAATAAAATAATATTAAACCATGTTTTAAGTACAGTGTAGATGTATTTTAGTGAGAGCATTATTGAGATATGAATCTCCATTTGATACTACGAATTTCCTTAACTCATAATCTCGCGTGTTTCTGCTCTTGAATATATTAAGAAGTGAACTTGATTGCGAAATACGGCCCTGATCTATTTCACCACTACAGCTTTGTACGAAAAACCTACATTTTAAATATATTTTGCCTACTCTTTAAACACTATAATTATTTTAAATAATTCATATTGTTAACGAGATATTTAATTGATTTTTAAACATTTCACATAGTTAAAAATTAATTTCTGTTTATGTTGAAATATATAAGCCTCTGTTTGTCTTATTTTATCTTTATCACGTGTTTTATTCACTGTTTAACTCTCATCAGGTAAAATATTCTTGTTTTATTTTGTACAAATTTGCTACAAAACAATTTTTGTTCCCACCGAATTTTACACGCGATTCTTATTATTTTGTTATTAGTAAAACATAGATATTTTTGGGAAAACCATAGATTAGAAGAATCTTTACATTTGAATGAATATCATCATCATTTCCGTTAATTGTAAGTAAATATTACTATTAATTAATCAACTTCCGCTTCAGAACAACAGAAATAATTACTTAATTATTCTTTTTACTACTTTTAAATGTTTATTAATGTTCTGTTTTTATAAGAATAGTGGATAGGCATGATTTTTAATTTTTTTTATTATATTCCTCTTGTTGCATATAACATAAAAAACAGTTTAGCATTTTTTTTTTTAATTTGAAGGCTTAAAAAAATCATAAATGTATGAAACGCGCGAAAACCACGCGTGACGTCATACCCTACTTAAGTGTACTGCGTACAGCCTACCCAGTGTACAGCGTACAGCCTACACAGTCTGTCGTGAACTTATTTGCTTGTATAACTTTTACAGATTGTGTAAAGTTAGAGTGATTTTAATTAAAATAACGTTTAATTCTATAAAAAAACAATTTATATATGTTTACCGAATTAAATTTTATATTAAAAATATAACCTATATTGCAGTATTTCAATTATGCCTCTAACGTTTTGTAGCTTCATGAAAACAATGTAGTAAAATTCTGACATCTAAATTACATAAATATTTACATTTTACAGACTTGCAGCGTTTATTGTTTACATAAAGTTATAGAATACATAAATGGTTACTACAAGTCTGCTTTGACACCACGTATTTCTTCAGCACTGTAGCATTCATTATTTTTCATATATTCCATGAGCATAAAAGCATCAATGTTGGGTAAATTATCACTCTGAGCCCAAACAAAATCTTTATCTGCCATTTTAATAATAAATGCGTGAAAAATTGTTTAAAAACAAATACAAAACTCTCGAACAATACAATATACACACGTAAAGATTATGTTGTAGTCTGGGCTGTCTGCTGGGGTTTGACGTCATGCTCAGTCGTATTTACTCGGCAACCTTCGCGCTGTGGTCGGCTTATTTCAAATTTACAATATTTTAATTAAAAAATTTGGCTGTAATATTAATTAAAATGTGATTTTTGTTTTGTTAGGTGACATAACTAACATTAACATATCAAAAAAATGTAGTTTTAAGGAAATATAAATTTTATGCGTATCCCCTATTGTCATTTGAAACTCGTGAGTGCTTAAAAATTTGTAATTTTGAAGTGGCCAGTCTCCATGGACTAATGGTCAATATACTGGTGTGCTGACTGTTAGATCAGGGTGCCTCGGGTTCGAACCCCAATGATGGCATACAGTTGCATACCAATGCATGCAGTTGTAAATTTGCAGTGCATGCAAATGTCATTGATTTCCCGTAACAATTTACGAAGTTTGTAAGTTTCAAGTGCATAAACAGTTTAAGCAATTAAAGTTGAGTGAAAGTTTTGGAATCGATCTCGGTCGATTACGCATTTATTGCGTGTGATAATCATGTATATATAGTTGTGACCTTGACAGAGTGGAAGAAAAAGAATTGAAAATTTGCATTGTCGTGACTAACTACAATGTTTTGGACCGCTAATGAATGCAGCTACTTAAAATAATATATAGGGCAAAATAGTCGATTTTTAAATGGAGAATTTGTGGTTATAGAGATGTTTATGAAAATACAGTGCCGTACGTGATTAAGACAAAATTCTCTAGGTCTTTTAGCTGATTTCTACATATTTTTATAACGACAGATATTTTTCTTCCTTTCCAGATCATCGGCGATTAGTCTCGTTGCAGATTTTTTTTTGTTTTGTCTAGTTTTTTTCTAAATGCTTCATTTCTTATTCTATCTAATTTTGTTTTGCTTTCAATTTTCCTTGTAAAACTCATTTCAGAGCTTATTTTGGACCTGTACTTCTCTGTACTGGTCCAGGATTCAGAGGCGTATGTTAAAATCATGTCAAAAGATGTCAAATATATCAAAAAGGTACTGTCTCTTTTTTGAAGATCTCTAGCTTGATGTTGGTTGGTATTTATTTTTTAGTTAGAAACGATATTTTGATGGTGTCTAGGTATTTCAATTTTCCTACCTGTTCTATTATTTTGTCATCTATTTTTATGTTATGTTATACTCTTATCCTGCAAAAAAAAGTAAATAAATATATAACTGTCACCCTGCTATAGGAACCATTTTAATAAACGGTTCTGTTGGGTAACCTAAAGTCACTAGATTATACAAAGTACCGCAACGGCGGCCATGCTGGGGTTAAAAATGTCGCCAACACAAATGATGTTCAGTGATTCCAACATTACAAAAATAAGAAACTAGTTTTTATTTTAAACATTGTAATAACGATTTTTTTAATCAAAGATGCTTTTAATTTTTATTATATAAAATGGATATAATATATAAATTTAAATTAAACTTAACCTTAAATATTCAAACCGCTGTCAAAGAAGGTTATTAAATGAGAGCGAGAGAGGAAGATGTGACAGCGCAGACGTAACCTTAAGAACGTAAAAATTGCTGCTTTAGTTAGGTTAATAGGGTAAGCAATGTTGCCAATCAAACCCTGGGGTCTGTCGGCTTCTTCAAAGGCTTGCGGTACTTTGTATAATCCAGTGACTTTAGGGTAACCTAATTAAAATAAATAAAAATAACTGTTAAATAAATAATTATAAAATATAATTATAATGTGATTCGCTACAAATTAAAACGACTTGAAAATGCAAGCCTGTGTATTGTTTTTTCGAGTGTTTTTTGGCAAATAAAAAATGTGCTAGTAAAAGGACTAGCTTTCTTTCATTTGTTATTTCATTATAAAGAATCTAAAATTAGAGCATGTAAATAATTATTTAAACAATCATAGTTCTGAGAAGGCCATACACTTAGTTTACAGTTGTTTGAACAGAAGCGGTTGGGAGATAATTTTTACAATCTGTCAACAATCACGTTTTATTAACACAAACACAAATTTTTGCGTCAGTTGTCGGCTTAACTCCATTTTTTCTTGAAGATATCGTCTGTTTTTTTTTTTTTTTTCACTTTCAAATAGATTTGAGAATATGACACAGGGAATAATATCAAATTTCTATACATTCCCAGGGCTGTAGTGGAGAGTATATGGCGGTGCGCGATGTATACCTTCTACTTTATTTCGAATCAATAGCATACACCCTGTGTTTTTACTTGCCCGACCTTAATATATAAGGGGCAAGTATTGTAATCGCGAAAATTTTCGATGTCGAGATTTTGACTGATGACCACGTTTCATGGTCCAGGGAATCCAAAAAACCTATTTTCGAAGTGCTGTCCGTATGTGTGTGTGTCTGTGTGTGTGTGTCTGTGTGTGTGTGTCTGTGTGTGTGTCTGTATGTATACACGATAACTCAAGAACGGTTCAACTTAGAGAATTCGTTTTGGTACAAAAAAATTCTCCTATTAAATGGGAAGAACCCTATTGTTTTTTATAAAAATCGTTTGAATAGAAATGGGAGTTTACTCGTGTCGATTTTAAGATTATTGCGAATATTTAGCAACAGAAAAATATTTCGAAAAAATTTATTGAACAAAAGTTACTATAAATGCAATAACTAATAAATTATTTAAAATTTTTAAAAGTCTCAATTTTTTCATATTTATATGTAACGTTTCCATGGTCATGATAATTAATTCGTAACAAGTAAACCAAGCCTTGGACAAAAATTTGTATAGAACATAATTTGAAATATTTTTGAAGATTTATCTAATTATTTAGAAAAAAAAAATTAAATTAATTTTTTTTTTTTTTATTTTATTTTTTGGGAGGGCAAGTCTAGCGGAGGTTTCCCTTCGCCACTGGTTTAATATTTCAATGAGACGTATGGAAGTAATGACAAAAGAAGGAAAATGCATCGAAGTAATAAAAAATCCAGCTTCATGGGAGGTTCTAACCCCCAAATCCCACCCGCCTGCGCCACTGGTTCTACTGTCGAGAATTTGTCTTTGAATTCCGTTTTTTTTTTTTTTTAATTTCTTCACTCATATTGTTTTTTTTTTTATATATATTTTATAAATGTATATACCATAATATATATTATATAACAACAAAATAATGCAAGCAATACAATATTTCGGCATTTTTAACCTCAACTGTCGTCTGTATACCATCAAAGCGCATGCGTGTTGCGCTTCTGTAACTAACTTCATTCTTTTCTCAGTAACTGTCACTAATACCCTTTTCATACTAGATCTTTAAGACGAGTGAACTTACAGATCACCGATGTTTAACATCGGTTTGCTTTCACACTTGATGTTTAAATCTCCGGTGCTGTCATCAGCTACAGTAATTTTGTCCTTAAGTTACCGTCATGAAATTACCAGTTTTGAACTGTCTGCGCAGACGCACATTTTGAATTATTATAAACAAATATGGATATTTCATTTCATTCTACAATAAAGACACTACAATAAAGAATATATGACACCTGTATTAACATGTAAGTCGATACATTTTATCTCAATTATTGTAGCTCTGTATTTTATTAAACACATTATTAAAATAAATAATTTTATTATAAAAATAAGTATAAACTTCTTATAACGTCGATATAATACAGTATTCTGGTTTATGATAATATAAAATGTTGACAGCACAAATTCAAAGAGTATTTTTTTATAATAGAAATTATGCTGGTAATGCGGACGATGTTTAAGACGCAGATCTCTGTCTTAAACATCGCTTGTATTTAAACGAGGCCATACGGTTTCACATTAGCGTTTAAAGACACATTCACTTTAACATCCGATCTTAAAGTTCTAGTGTGAAAAGGGTATAAGATATAACTTTCATAGCAACGTCACTACAGTTGGCTGAGTTGATCCATGGACTGATTTGTGAAGTATCGAATGAAAATTATTTGGGAATTACGCCCTTATACTTGGTAGGCAACTGTCTTATACAATAATCAGAAATATAGTGAATTCACTTGACTTCTTAACAGGTAAATTTACACAGCAGGGAGTATCCTTAACTTCTGTTAAGGGTTGTGTTTAAGTTAATATTTTAATACTCTTACCTGAGGAGACAAGAACTGTTTAATTTATTTTCTGTTATATTCCATGTACGAGTAATAGGTTAGGTATATTATGTCGCTTCATTATGTGTAAAAATAATTTCTTTATGAAATGTGTAATCGCAAATCAATGAAAATATGAATTTCTGATCTCTTAAGCGTTTTGTTCCTGCGAAAATTCTGGATAATCTCCACTCCGCCTTTTGCAATACCCCGTCCAATATCAGTTCCTTACATGCTTGGACAAACAATATTACAGAGCCCCGGTAATTTATATTTTCACATTTTGCCAATTAAAAAAACTTATTTGCGTTATATTTTAACCAAAACATATAATTAATTATAATTTTTTAAATAACTTGTCTTGATTTTGAAAAGGTCTTCACGAATTTTATGGTTCAAATGCAATTATATTGTTTATTGTTTTTATTTTTAGTATAAACATTTAATCTATAACCTTGTTTACAATTAGTTATATTTTTTTAGCCTTGTTTGATGTTCGCAAGGAAAATATCTACTGATAAATACGAATTTATAAACTAAAACTTGTACAATTGAAGGTTTATGTTATATAAAATACATTTTCTGAAGTGTTTTCTCAAGGAAATGCGAGAAAAATAATAATAGTGACTCATAAAAGAATAAAATATCATGAAAATTCTTTTGCGCTTCATAAGAAAAATAAATTCTGAAGCGTAATATTAATGCAAATAATGGTCCTTGAAAATCTTCATTCCTTCTATTATCTTGATTTATTAAGATCTCTTCTTTTTCTTTGGGTTCTTCTTTTTAATTTTTATTTTGTTAAAAATCTATTATTTATTATCTTCAAAAGTCCCTGCACTAAATTTTGGAAGATAAAGTAATTTTAATTATAAATTTACATAATAAGAAAATTTACAATCAGAAATTGGCAAAATAAATATCTGTTTACAATGTTCTGTTAACGATTAAGTTGTCACTGAAACGACAGTTAAATTACAATTTACTTTAAAACAAATTCTGATTTCTTAAAATTAAAACGTCAACCTGTTAATTGAACCATTAAGGAAGATCAGTTTACAATCTAAACTGGAAATTTTTTGATATAAACAAAATAAAAATAAAAAATTGATGTGAAGTGTGAATTTTCACACATTTCAGAGTTTCGCAGGTATTTAGTAAGTGAATGATATAAAAAAAAAAAAACAGAAAAAATTAAATTGTCTCCAGACTGGAAGCGAACCCTAGTTTGCAATTTAGAAAGCGAGATGTCTAACCACTACACCATGAAAGCATACTGATTTACTGTGTTACGTAACATATTAAATATTTACATCGTCAACCAAAAAACACAAAAAATGCGTTATTTTCGAGAAGTTTTTAGAGACATTATATTTTTTACGTCAGTACTATGCAAATAAAATTGATGTGAAGTGTAAATTTTCACACATTTCAGGGTTTCGCAGGTATTTAGTAAGTGAATAATGATTATTTTGGATGCAAAAACAAATTTTATGTTAAAATATTTTTTTGTTAATTTTAATTCGAATGTCTAATACCATTATGTAGGTTTCTAAATATGTGCAGTATTTTTTTTATATTGCAAGGTTCATTAAGATTTTGAAAATTGCGCCTATGGCTTCCATTGGTTGTTTTAAGTCATAACTCCGCTCCTCTGATTTCGTGTATTCAATTTCCACTGGTTATTAAATTTACGTTTTTAAAAACTAAATACAAAATTTGCCCAAATATTACTAGAATTTTGAAAAAATAATTTAAATAAAATAAAAATGCAAAAAAAAACAAAATCAAAATTTGCCTCGAGAGCGGAGGAACCTTAGTTTGCAAATTAGAACGCGAGCATGCTAGCCATTACACAATCAAAGCATGCTGGTTAAATGTTTTAGATAAGTTATTAAATATTTTACGTGATCAAACAAAAAACACAAAAAAGCGTTATTTTCCAAAAACATAATCTGATCAAAAATTCCCGTTGTGCTATTCCGGTTCACACAAATGTACTTAGATTTTTTTCAGATTATTAGTTTAAACCATTTGGGCTACAGGGTGTGGGACATTTTTTTTGCACAAATTTGGCAAAAATCGCGTTAAAATAATCTATTTTGGAAAAATAAAATTTTGATCGTTAATCCACGTACTAAGTACTTTCATTTGATACCCTACTCAGAATTTTAAAAAAATATATTTTTTTCGATGAGCATATATTTGTTTATATTTTTAGGGGGATATGTTTTTTAGATGTTTTAGTATTTTTCCTATGTGCGGGTCAAAGAGTTGTATAAGCATGACAAATTTCAACTCTCTAGGTTAAGCAGTTTGCTTACATTTTTTACCGAACAGACAGACAGACAGACAGACAGACAGACAGACAGACAGACAGACAGACAGACAGACAGACGACAAAATGACGGTGTTAGGGTTTTTTGGTCATACCTACAAAACCCTAAAAATGATGCCTTCCTCAAATATCTCTTCCCCCCCAGATTTTACTGAAATATTTCCTAGCCCCTCCAGATTTTAAGAGTTAGCGCCGCCACTAATTCAGTCATTTTAAGGCATGAAAAATAGGCTTCAGCATGCGGAAAGATTTTCTGAACACGTTGGGCACACCAGACTGTCGTACGATAATTAAGTACAAAGTACTTACCATTTATACGTTTTAGGAAATTTATTATACGGACAGACAGACAGACGACAAAATGACGGTATAAGGGTTTTTTAGTTATACCTACAAAACCCTAAAAATAAAAAAATAATAGCAGTCAATGTTTATTTAGAGAATGGGACAAACAGAAAGACAGAAGACACGTATTTATAACATGAAAAGTCAAAGTATAAACGCATTGCAAGATAATAAAATCCAATATCTAATTCTTTAAGTTTCAGTTAAGATTATGTGTACTACAATTTAAAATACAATAATAAAAAATCTATAAACGCATTGTAAGATAATATAACCCAATCTCAATCTCTAAATTCCAGTAGTCCTACTAAAATTTATCTTGGATTAAAAATAATATGTAAGTGCATTGTCTTAATTCATCTTGGGCGATAAGTAATCTTTAAGTGGTTACATGGTGTTAGTGCATTTTTATGTTTGCATGTGATAAAAATCAGTTATTTTCCAGTATTTATGTATTTTTTTCAGAGGTTAAATTGAATTAGTTGTCAGTCAATAACCCTGGAACAGCAATTATTACGGAGACTTCTAACAAAAAAGTATTGAATAATTTAAACTATCTGCCCTTATTAATCAATATGATAAAAATCTAATGTGTCATGGTAAGTAATCATATTATTGTTCTACGCGTAGATTTCTTACGAAAGGGAATTATTTTTTACTAGGTTATTAACCGGCAACAATGACGGATTTATAATATAAAAATTTCAGTTATTTGTATGTGTATTTGATTTTATTTTTGAACGTATCTTAATGTACAACTGTCCCCTGTCAACCAATCAAGAGACAGGGTGTCCCCAGTCAGCCAATCACAAGAACCTTAAGAAAAATTGACATCACAATGTTACCGACACTACATACAGACCAGTGGCGGCGCTAGCGGGGGGTCCGGGGCCCCCCCTAAAAGTTGCTCTGGCCCCCAGTTGGCTCCCCTAGAATTGCTTGGAAAAAATATATTTTAGAAGTGAGGACCTTTCTTTTTTAGGTCATTACTTGTATTTTCATATGTAAACGATAAAAAAATATTTCCTGGTCCCGTCAAATTTTACTCAACATTTTTTTGCCCCCCCCCCCAGATTTTAAGAGCTAGCGCCGCCACTGATACAGACACTTGGTAATTATATATGTCAGATTATTTATTCATAAACTTTTTAAGATGGGGAAACGATTCATTTTTACTCAGTAAATTACATTTATATTGTTGAAAAATAATTTGAGACGTTAATTTATGCCTACGAAACCCTACACATTTCTATATAATTATATTCGTAGATTCTTAGAGAAATAATCTGCAAAATATTTTTCATTTCGGTCAAAGGATATAGCGTCTAGAGTTTCTTGTTTATGCCTACGAAAACCTAGACATTTCTGTAAATAATTATATTTGTAAATTCTTAGAAAATAAATCTGCAAAATATTGTTAATATCAGTCAAAGTATATAGCAGTGTCTAGAGTTTCTTGTTTATGCCTACGAAATCCTGAATATTTCTGTAAATAATTATATTTGTAAATTCTTAGAAAATATATCTGCCAAATATTGTTAATATCAGTCAAAGGATATAGCAGTGTCTAGAGTTTCTTGTTTATGCCTACGAAATCCTGAATATTTCTGTAAATAATTTGTAATTTCTTAGAAAATAAATTTGCAAAATATTGTTCATATCGGTCAAAGGATATAATAGTGTCTAGAGTTTCTTGTTTATGCCTACGAAACCTTAAACATTTCTATATGTTATTTTATCCGCAGATTCTTAGAAAATAAAACTGCAAAATATTTATCATATCGATCTTAGGATATAGGAGTGTTTAGAGTTTCTTGTTTATGCCTACGAAACTCTAGACATTTCTGTATGTAATTATATTCGTAGATTCTTAGAGAATAAATCTGCAAAATATTGTTGATATCAGTCAAAGGATATAGAAGTGTCTAGAGTTTCTTGTTTATGCCTACGAATCCTAGACATTTTTATATGTTCAAAAGACTTGAACTTTTTGCAACAAAAATTAACTTTTTATTGAAATTTCCACAGTCTTTCTTGAACACAATGGTCTTTCGATCAAATTTCTACTCTTTCCTGTCAATTCTCCCTTCTGACCATTAAATTTCTATTTTTTCTCCAAATTTCAAGTCTTTTTGCAACAAGAATTAACTTTTTATTCAAATTTCTACTGTCTTTCTTGAACACAATGGTCTTTCCATCAAATTTCTACTCTTTCCTGTCAATTCTACCTTCTCTTCATCAAATATTTACTAATTTTCCTAAATTCTACTCTTTTCCCAGCAAAAAGCCACTCTCATAAAATTTCTACTGTGCTCTTAATTCTACCTTTTAATTAATCGAACTATACTCCTACCTCTCAGTTCTACCTTCTCTCCATCAAATTTTGACTCATTTTCCTAAACTCTACTTTTTTCCTATAAAAAAAACAGTCTATCATTAAATTTCTACTGCATTCCCTATATTTTAAATTCTATTTAATCAAATTTCTACTACTTCCTGTCAATTCTATCTTCTCCCCATCAAATTTTTACTGATATTCCTACTAAAATTACTCTTTTCCCATAAAAAAAAACACCCAAATCAAATTTTTACTGCTATCCCTTAATTCTACCTTTTAATTAATCTAATTTCTACTCGTTTCTGTCAATTCTACATTTTTTCCATCAAATCTTCACTCCTTTAACTAAACTCTATTAAATTCCCGTCAAAAACTGACTTTCATAAAATTTCTACTGCCTTCACAAAATTGTACCTTTTAATTAATCTAATTTCTACTCGTTTCTGTCAATTCTACCTTTTTTCCATCAAATCTTCACTCCTTTAACTAAACTCTATTAAATTCCCGTCAAAAACTGACTTTCATAAAATTACTACTGCCTTCACAAAATTCTATCTTTTAATTAATCTAATTTCTACTCATTTCTGTCAATTATACCTTCTTTCCATCAAATCTTCACTACTTTTACTAAACTCTATTACATTCCCGTCAAAAACTATCATAAAATTTCTACTGCCTTCCCAAAATTCTTCGATTTCATCAAATTTCTACTCTCAAAACTCCAACAAAAATACCCTAGTCTCTTTTTAATTCATTGTTTTCATTGAATTTCATACCTTCATCTCTTCAAATTCTAGTATTTTTCAAACAAAATACTTTCAAATTTCTACCCTTTTCCTTACTACTCATTCTCTTCAAATTTCTCCCCACCATCAAATTTTACCCCTTCCCCAATTCTACCCTTCCTAACAATTACTCCCACTATAATATCTCTACCCATTCCCAAATATTCACCCTATCCCCACCAATTATATGACACCCCCACCCTTGCAATTCATTGATAGTAATTTGGCGGACGCCTTACTGGGTGTGCTGGTACACTGTTAGCCTGTTGAGTTATATAACCGTTTCGCGGCCTATCGGACAAACACTACATATTGTTGCGTGCAGTTAACATATACGCTCACCGTCAAAATCACCGTATCACTCAACAACAATATACTGCACTTTCGGCTACTGTTTGTGTTTGTGTTGTGTTTTAGTTTGTTTTTTGTTTAGTTTATTTTTTCAAAATGAGTAAAGAAGGTAAGGGTGCATGCATTTTTTTATTTCTTTTTTAGTTTTTTAATTTTACTTTAAAATTAAGTAAAGCATACCATAAAGTAGCAGAATAGCAGTGAGTTAATTAAGTTAGTTATTGTTATTATTATTTATTATTATTATTTTTTTTTGGTGCACTACATCTACAGCTATTAGTGCCTATCACAGTCCATTCATCATAAATAAAGTGGTTGTTCATATTATCCCTTAATAAAAATATTAATGTCTTTTGAACTAATAATTATTTTTAGGATTTTGTAGGTATAAAAACCCTTATAATATTAAACCCTATTAAATTGACGTTTCGATAATCACAAGAGTGAATTTCAAAGGTATTAGAAAAAACCAAATCTTTTAAAAAATAAAGCAAATATAGTCCTTTTTAGAGTTTAATAATAATATTAATAATAATGTTTATTGCCTTATAGAAAACAGTACAGTTTTAGAGGAATGGGTATGACCAACAAAAACGTAAAACGCCACTCATTTGTCTGTCTATGTGTCTGTCTGTCTGTGTGTCTATCTGTATTTAATTGTAGCCAAACGGCTGAACATAAAAAGTTGAAATTTTTGCAAAATTTTGATGCGAAATTTGGCATGCTTATACAACTCTTTGACCCGCACATAGTAAAAATACCAAAACATCTAAAAAACATATCCCCCTAAAAATATAAACAAATATCTGCTCATAAAAAAAATTTTTTTTTTTTTAAATTCTGAGTAGTTTATCAAATGAAAGCCCTTAGTACGTGGATTAACGATCAAAATTTTATTTCTACAAAAGAAATGATTTTGAGGCGATTTTTGCCAAAATTGTGCAAAAAAATTTTGTCCCACACCCTGTAACCCAGATGGTTTAAACTAAAAATCTGAAAAAAATTTAAGTAATGTACATTTGTGTGAACCGGAATAGTATAACAGAAATGTTTGATCAGATTATCTTTTCGGAAAATAACGCATTTTTTGTGTTTTTTGCTTGACCATGTAAAATATTTAATAACTTATGTAACACAGTAAACCAGCATGCTTTGATAGTGTAATGGTTAGATGCTCGCGTTCTAATTTGCAAACAAAGATCCGGTCTCGAGACAATTTTATTTTTTCTGTTTTTTTTGCTTAAATTTGAATTATTTTTTCAAAATTTTGGGTAAATATAACTAGAATTGTATTTAATTTTTAAAAACGTAAATTTAATAACCAGTGGAATTTGTTGAAATTGAATACACGAAATCAGAAGGGCGGAGTTATGACTTAAAACAACCAATGGAAGCCATAGGCGCAATTTTCAAAACTATAATGAACCTTGCTATATATAAAAAAAAAATACTGCACATATTTAGAAACCTAAATAATGGTATTAGACATTCGAATTAAAATTAACAAATAAAAATATTTTAACATAACATTTGTTTTGGCATCCCAAATAATCATTCACTTACTAAATACCTGCGAAACCCTGAAATGTGTGAAAATTCACACTTCACATCAATTTTATTTATAAATTTTCCTTAGTATAAATATTGTTTAAAAAAAAAAAAACAGAAAACATATCACAAAATGTTATCAACATTGTAATCTGGCTATAAAAATACGCATTATAATTTTGTTTACAATAGAAATTTTGCAAAATGCATAATCTTTATAAAGCGTCAAATTTAGCAAATTAAATTTGCATAACATATGTAATTTATATTAAATAAATAAATTAAAATTATGAAATTATTAAAAGCAAATTATATAATATTTAAAAATTCTTAAAAATGTTTGTTTTTCGATTTCTCGATAGTTAAATTTTGAAATGTTTTAAAATTTCAAAAATTAGATAACTATTTAGTATTCCAAATTATTGAATATAATACATACATTCTAAAAGCATGTTAATTACCAATTTTGCCCTGTCAATACGAGATTCAGAAATAGATTAAAGTAACTCAGAATGAATACTGCACCTAGAGAGTTGAAAATTGGCATGCATATACTTGACTCGCATATTGGAACAATATTGAGATTATATGTAGTCGAGAAAAAAAACCGAAAATTATGTATCATTAATATTAAATGAAAAATCTTAGTACTTCAATGAAAAAATAAATACACTCATACCTCGCTTTACGGCCTAGATACGTTCCGGAAAAGTTGGCCGCAAAGCGAAAAGCCGTATAACGAATCAATTCCGAATTCTCAAAACCAAGATCATTTGCTAGGTTCAATATGGTTTGTCGAAGTTCAGAAATAGAATCAACTTAAGGATCATTAGTTTTTATTCTTTCTGCCCATATTTTTTTCACATTTATTATTTTTTTGGCCGTTTAACGAAACATTTTGGGCCGAATATCGAAAAAGTGCCATAATTAAAGAAGGCCGTTATAGCGAAAAACCGTATAAAGAGCGGCCGTATAGCGAGGTATGAGTGTATCTTAAATTTTGAGTGATAAACAACTTTTATCTTTGAAAAACTTTTTTTTATTGGTTTTTGTATATTGATAGGAACCGAAATAGTTCAAAAGAACTTTTTTTGTCGTTTAAAAAAATTATATATTATTAAAAAATTATTTTGTGGTGTTAAATAAAGCACTTTAGACGTAAATTAAGGTACATTTTTTTTTTCAATAATGTACCTAAAAAATTCTGTCAGGCACCCCTTAATCCAAAGGTGTTTAATTAAAAATTTTGAAAAAATTCTATATAACGAACATTTATCTGAATCGAAAACTAAATTATGATAATGTTTAGGATTTTTTGAATTTATAGCTCAGGTAGTGTCTGCCTTTTTTTGAAATATATCAAAAAAAAATATAGTCTGTTCCAAACGGTTAAGCGGAACTAAATGGGAATTTAGTTCTTTTAGGTTGTCACGAGAAGGGACCTTGCTTGGGTTATTTCATTTTTCATGTTGGGATGTCAAAATTTAAAATTCCAACAATGAAACCATGAAAACGAATGACATATGTCAAAATTAAATATTTTTTTTTTATATTTTAATAACAAAAAAATAAATAAATGGGAAATTTGTATTAAGAATGACACAAAAAATCAAAATATAAAGAAAATGACATTTTAAAATGATATTAACCTTAACCAAAAAATGTTTATTGTAAGTATGATTTACAAAGCTTAAACAAAACGGCCGAAAGGCACATTTAAACGATGAAAGTAACTAGATTGCAAAATCTAGTTCCGCTTAACCGTTTGGAACAGACTGTATAATATATTTATGTGTGTAAGCTTCACCTATTATTAAACGTCTTGATACAACATTCTGTTTGAATTATTTTACTCTTTTGTTTTTTACGGTATCAAAGAGAAATAAATTATTTATAGTAGTGAAATATTTATTAATCAAATACATTGTTTATAGTGAGAAAATCGTTAATGAAATTGAAAAAAATTATCTATTTATCAATATATTTCTTATTAATTTAATGAAAAAATCGCAGGGATTTTTTAAGTTAAATTTTATTATAATATTTATATAAACATCGCATAGTTTTTAAATTACGTACCCATACTTTCGGACCATAAAACGCATCCCAATTTTAAGTGGATTTTTCTGCGTAAAAAGGTCTTATGACAATCGGTAAAAAAAGTGAAAATTACCAATTTGATCTAGCCAGTTATTAATCATAAATTTTACATTGTAATTTTGAGAATGACGAGATTAAAATATAATCGATGAAGATTTTACATAATTTCTTTATCATAAATTCTTGATTATAACATTTCAAGATGGTGACGCAAATGTAAAATGGTTATAAATTTTAATATTATACATAATAGATGTGTCATATTTCAAGATAAGATTATTATGTGGCCATTGATGCATTTTGTATTCATATTGCAGAAATCTCAATAGCGACCCCACGCCCCATTCAAATTCCACACTTCTTAGGAAACATATTTATATTAATCAGAATAGCCTAAACCAATGTTTCTCAGCCGCCGGTCCGTGAACAAATTTGTTTGGCTAGTTGAAATTTTTGAAAGATTTTTCGAATTAAAGTATATATTTTTTCATATTTATATGTAACGTTTCCATGGTCATTATTAATAATATCTCGGTTAGAAAACATTAGGCCAAGTTATTTCTAATCTGCTGCTAGAATGTATTTTATACAAGTACTTTGTGATGGCGGTTGGTCCTGTGGTGGCCACAGCTGATTTTTTTTCTGTAAATGTCAAAAGCAGGGCTTCGAACCGGTACTGAACCGAAAACCGAAAAAAAAACGTTATTTTTGTCGGAATGAAAACCGGAGCTGAACCGAAAAAAATATCGGTTTATGTTTCAGTAATGTTTATGAGTGTGAATTTAAAATACATTTTATTTAAGATTATTTTTTAAGCTGATGAGCAGAAAAAAATTGTAATTTTTTTAACTGATGAGTAAAAAATGCGCTTCTATTATTTCGGGGGGTGGGGGGGACCAGAACCCTCCCCTTGGCAGCAGCCTTGGTATGATTAGTACAAAATAAGGAATAAAATGTAAACCGAAACGAAAAAAATAACAGTTCGAAGCCCTGGTCAAAAGTTATTCTATCATTTTCTTTTATGATTATTTTGGTAATTGTTTGTTTTTCTCAAATTCTGTAATAAAATTGATAGTAAAATGAATAAAATATAGTTGAATATAGCTAGTAGGTACTGATGTAATTTTGGAGCGCTCGGTACTAAAATAAAGATTAATAGATCAATGGAAACGAGTGGAACCAGGTGTGTTGCAATTCTAGAGCTACGTTGTCTAAAATCTAATACGGCGAACATTGGTAATGTAATGTCATTTTACCATTTAGGAACACATGTGAATGGACAACTTTGAAATAAGATCGAATACACGAGCAGATGGATCTATCTCACACAATTTAATATCATTCAATATCGACAAATCAAATGTTTAAATTAAATAACTATAGGTAGTTATTTTTGTAAAAAATGGATTTGAAGTCTGAATTTCACACATTTCGGGGTTTTGTAGGTATTTAATAAATGTCAGAAGCCAACAGAATGCTAGATATCTAGGGTAATGTTTTTTTATAATCAACAATTTTTTTATATTCATTTTTACAGACTGCCAACATATATAAGGGAGGTATTGTGATCATACCGATTTTGACATTTCCAATTTTCGATGGATTTTCACGAATTGAGGTCCCTACATAACGTTTTGACTATTTTTAGCATGATGTCTGTCGGTCTGTCTGTCCGTCCGTCCGTCCGTCCGTCTGTCTGTCCGTCCGTCCGTCTGTCTGTCTGTCTGTCCGTCCGTCCGTTTGTCTGTCTGTGTACACGTGTAGAGCAAATTCGGCTAAAACGATTTTTATGAAACTGCATATTTAAGCTTTTGACATTAGTGGCACGAATTGATCAACTTCTGGTAAAAATCGATTGACTAGAAATGGGAGTTTACTCGTGTTGATTTTAATATATTTGCGAATATTAAGCAACAGAAAAATATTTCGAAAAAATGTATTTAACAAAAGTTGCTATAAATGCAATAACTAATAACTTTTATTTGAGACGTATTTTGGTAAAACGAAAAATTTTTGTAAAATTTTTTCATACTTATATGTAACGTTTCCATGGTCATGATAAATAATATCTCTGTTAGAAAATATTAGGCCAAGTTATTTCTACTCTGCTGCTAGAATGTATTTTATACAAGTACTTTATGATGGCGGTCGGTCCTGTGGTGGCCACAGCTGAATTTTTTATATTCAGTTTTACCGACCGGCAACATATAACGGGTGTTTTTTTTAGAGGTATAGAACTTTAAATTGCAATAAAACAACGATGGATTATTCGATTGACATGAATTTTTTTTTTTATTCGAAAGATAATCTTGTGGCATTACATTAAATCATACCAACAAGACGGCGCAACATGTCACACAGCTCGTGCCACAATCGATTTATTGAAAGACACGTTTGGTGACCGCCTAATTTCACGTTTTGGACCTGTGAATTGGCCTCCAAGATCTTGTGATTTAACACCGCTGGACTACTTTCTGTGGGGCTATGTAAAGTCATTGGTCTATGCGGATAAGCCACAAACGCTTGACCATTTGGAAGACAACATTCGCCGTGTTATTGCCGATATACGGCCACAAATGTTGAAAAAAGTCATCGAAAATTGGACGTCCAGATTGGACTACATCCGAGCCAGCCGTGGCGGTCATATGCCAGAAATCATATTTAAAATGTAATGCCACAAGATTATCTTTCGAATAAAAAAAAATTCATGTCAATCGAATAATCCATCGTTGTTTTATTGCAATTTAAAGTTCTATACCTCTAAAAAAAAACACCCATTACAAGGGAGGTATTGTGATCATACCGATTTTGACATTTCCAGATTTCAATGGATCTCCGCGAATTGAGGTCCCTACATAATGTTTAGACTATTTTTAGCATGATGTAGTTGGTTTGAAAAAACATAGATGTCACAACATTCGTTACACATTAATTTTCATAGCTGTGAACACTGTCATTAAACGTTAAAACTGTCTATTAAATTTATCCACAACGCACAGTCAACTAATTTTAGAGCTGTGAACGCAATTTTAGGCAATTATTTGTGATGTTAATCTTTTATTAAAAAATACGATTGCAGATAAAAATTTGCTGCAAAATTTGATGTTGAATTTATAAGTTAAAACTTTATAATTGGTGAAATAGTTATGGGAGCTATAAAAGTCATAATTAATGTTTTAAAATCATCAGTATAAAGTTCATCATAAACAAATTATAAATTTACTAACGGATCAAACCTGTTTCTTACTACAAAAAATTACTATTAAAATAAAAAAAATCCATACTCTGACCGATATAACTGTTAAAAAAAAGTCAGGAAGTACATAATAAATTTTCGCGTGCTTCCAGATGAAAATCAGGTTTATTTATGGAATATATGCAGATCGCAACCTTACTGCTTATCCACAATGAATATTCATAGATATGACCTAACAAGATGCAATAGAAACAATTAAAACACCGTGCAATTTTACTTGCAACTTTTGCAATTGCACGTGCAATTTTTCATGCAATTATTGCAGGTGCGACAGGAAAAAAATTGCACCTGCAATTTTACACAAAATAATCTAGGTCGTATTAATTAATTTTCAAATGTTGCCATTTTTGTTAGTGAAATAATTGGAGTTAAATGGAATATATAGGTGAAAATGCGACCTTTAATTTATCAATAGACCTTTAGTTAATTGATTTGATATATCAAAAAAATGGCTAGCGCGTGACTTTTATTGAAAAAAAAATATTAATGATATATTGCTGGAATTGATGTGTTAACTTTATATTGTTGTTAAATTAACACAAATCCTAGCAATGCAGTTAATACAAGGTGTCTCAAAAGAAATTTTATATTTATTTAGCTTACTGCGTGAACGCAACGTATCCGAGGGGCGCGGGGGTTATGTCAATCGGTAGCCTGGCTCTTGGGAATTCAGTCGCTATGGAGCGTTTCTCGGGAGCAGACCACGCGTTATGCGTGCGAGAATTTTACAAAAACGGTGATTCGGCGACTGTAGCGCGTAGGAAATTCTGCAGTATTCGAGGTTTTCGCCACTTAAATGATGCGCCAAGCATTCCTCTCATTCGACATTGGGTTAAAAAGTTTGAAGAGACTGGTACAACGCTGGATAAATCAAAATCCGGGCGACCTAGGTCATCAAGAACGGTAGAAAACGTGGAGAATGTTAATCAGTCTGTTCGTGACGACCCGAACCTTTCAATTCGGAAGCGTGCAAGTGCTTTAAATGTGCATAGATCATCATTACATCGCATTATGCACAAAGACCTAAAGCTGCACCCCTACAAAATTCAATTGGTGCAAGAATTAAAGCCCCAAGATGCCAGTCAGAGGCTTAATTTCGTAAATCAGGTGATTGAGCGATTTTCAACGTTTACCAACATTTTGTTTTCGGATGAAGCTCATTTTCATCTTAATTCCTATGGGGTTATCTTAAATCTAAAGTTTACGCCAATCAACCGACTTCACTGGCGCATTTGAAAGAAAATATCCGTCACAAAATGGCAGCCATCCCTGAGTCCACCTGCCGAGACGTCATAAGTAATTTTACTGTTCGATTAAATGAGTGCCGAGAACGCGAGGGTCTACATTTAGACGATATTATTTTTAAGAAATAAATCCCCAAAAAGTGTATTTTAATAATTAATAAACATTTTTTCTATATACGGCTTACTTTTTTTTTAATCGATCCACTAAATATAAAATTTCTTTTGAGACACCTTGTATGATTATAGGATAAATTATATTAAATTAAATGTGCAGTACGTTCTCCGTATCCGCGGATTCCGCAACCGCGGTCTCAGTTATACGCGGTTCAATCTCGTGATATTTTTTAGGCTTTTGTAGGTATGACCAAAAAACCCTTATACCGTCACTTTGTCGTTTGTCTGTCTGTTCGGTGAAAATTGTAGCTAAACGGCTAAACCTAGAGAATTGAAATCTGGCATGCTTATACAACTCTTTGACCCGCATATAGGAAAAATACTAAAACATCTAAAAAACATATCTCCCTAAAAATATAAACAAATATGTTCTCATAAAAAAAAATAAATAAATTCGTATCGAGTAGGGTATCAAATGAAAGCCCTTAGTACGTGGATTAACGATTAAAATTTTATTTGTAGGTATGACCAAAAAACCTTTATACTGTCATTTTGTCGTCCGACTGTCTGTTCGGTAAAAATTGTAACCAAACGGCTAAACCTAGAGAGTTGAAATTTGGCATACTTATACAACTCTTTGACCCGCATATAGGAAAAATACTAAAACATCTAAAAAACATATCCCACTAAAAATATAAAAAAATATGTTCTCATCAAAAAAAAAAAAAATTGTATCAAGTAGGGTATCAAATGAAAGCCCTTAGTACGTGGATTAACGATTAAAATTTTATTTTTGCAAAATAAATTATTTTGACGCGATTTTTGCCAAAATTGTTTAAATATTTTTTTTTTTACTACACCTTGTAGCACAGATGGTTTAAACTAAAAATCTGAAAAAAATCTAAGTAATGTACATTGGTGTGAACCGGAATAGTACAAAAGGAATTTTTGATCAAATTATATTTTCAGAAAATAACGCATTTTTTGTGTATTTAATTAAAATGTGTAAGCTATTTAATTCGTTATGTCTAATGGTTAGCGTTCTTGCTTCCTAAGTTGCAAACAGCGGTTCACTTCCTGTCCAATTTTATTTTTTCTGTTTTTTTTTTACATTTTTATTTTGTTTAAATTATTTTGTCAAAATTCTAGTTATATTTTGGAAAATGTTGCATTTAATTTTTAAAAGCGTAAATTTAATAACCAGTAGGAAGTGTTGAAATTATAATTTAATTCTGTGTTTCAATGTATGCAAAATTAGAGGGGCAGAGTTATGACTTAAAACAACCAATGGAAGCCATAGGCGCAATTTTCAAAATATTAATGAAAGGTTCATTAAGATTTATATATTTAACCATATAAAAAAAAAAATACTGCACATATTTAGTAATTCACTTCGTTTCATCTCTTCACGTAGGCGTTATTACATTACCGCAACAAGAATACATTATATAATTATTTGCATTTATTTATTATTTAAATACGGTAACTAGTGGCCAAATTATTGTACTAAATACTGCAATAGTTTAAACTTATTACGTATATATATGTATTTTTAAATTAATAGCATTTGCTTCTGTGGCAATCAGCCAGGACAATGTCTGTCTGTCTGTCTGTCTGTCTGTCTGTCTGTCTGTCTGTCTGTCCGTCCGACCGTCCGTCTATATATAATAATATATAACGTAATATATAACAGAAAAATATTTTGAAAAAATTTATTTAACAGAAAAATCTTTTGAAAAAAATTATTTGACAAAAGTTGCTATAAAAGCGCTAATTTACAACTTTTATTTGAGATATTTTTTGATAAAATGTAAAATTTTTCAACAGTTTTCTGTTTTATCAAAAATTTTCTATGTATCTATTTTTTCATACTTATATGTAACGTTTCAATGATCATGATAAATAATATCTCTGTTAGAAAATATTGGGCCAAGTTATTTCTACTCTGCTGCTAGAATGTATTTTATACAAGTACTTTGTGATGGCGGTCGGTCCTGTGGTGGCCACAACTGATTTTTTTTTCTTCAAAATATAGTCTAAGGCCATTTAGATCATCAGGATTAAAAAAATCCCAACCGCAGGTCTTTATCAATTATACCATGAGTTCAAAAAGAAATTACATAAGGGTTGGCTGTGGAAAAATAAAATAATCTCTATTGCAATCTTTATATAACAATTGACTATACTCTATCTCAGAAAGACTGATACTAATAAAATTTATTATTTGTAAAGAGTTATTGTTTTTTCACACAGAAGCGGCAAAACAAAAGTGACAAAATATGAATAGTTCGAAACGAAATATTGTTAAAAACAACCGAGTGTGCCGCACATATTATATGGGAATACAAACTAGGGTTAAACACAATAGATCATAAAAATGTGACCCTAAAATTTTCAGGAAAAATATTGTCACAGGCGTGTGTTTAATGATATGATAAATATGGTCACAGGCGTGCGTTTAATAAAATGATAAATAGTAATATAGAAATACACAAAACCAGTTTAAACGTGTTTAAAATGTGCACGCCACTGGTAACTGCCTGACAAAATGATTTATTACTATCAGTCTTTCTGAGATAAAGTATAACGAATAATATTAGAAACTTATGACAACAATACTGATGACAGTTAATTAATTGACAGTTAAAGTTTGCAGTACTCATTATTTTATTTTTCCACAGCCAACCCTTATGTAATTTCTTTTTGAACACATGGTAGTTTTTAAGATACAATCACGTGAATATCAAATTTATTGTAAACTTTGCCTATTTTGAAATATTTGTTATTAGCAGGGTCATTCGTTAGTCGAATTAATACTATATATTTGAAATCTATTGTTTAATCTAGATAGGAATGATTGACAGTTTAATCTGATTTTGATTAAAGTAATTGGTTACCGTATTGCTTAGGTCAGTAAATAATAAAAAAAAAATCTTAACTCAGAGTAAAGATTTAGTAATAAAAATCAAAATTCTCTTTCTTATCTAAAATATTCCGCGATTGCACAATTTATCGCAAACACAATTATATATATAAAAGAAACAAAAGGCTTATCGATTGTAGTAGGTTGATTTATAGTGGCAACACCGGAGAAAATATTAATAACAATTTTTACGTTCACTATTTTATCATGGCAATTCTACCGAGCACTCGAAATGATACTAAAGTTGCCAAAAAAGGTATGTAACATTATAGACAATTATAATCCATTCATGAAATTTCCTTAATTTAGAATGCCAAGTTAGCATGGCATTTTTTTTTGGTAGCCACAAAAGTTCATTTTTTAGTGTACCACAAAGTCCCTTTAACACTTTTTTAGAGTGTATGTACACACGTTGTCAGATTAATTTATTTATTATGTTCTTTCCGTGATTACTCCTACTCTGTAAATCGTAGGTATATAGGTTAAAAATCTTTTCTTTTTACCGATCCCCAACATATACAGTCTGTTTCAAACGGTTAAGCGGAACTAAATGGGAATTTAGTTCTTTTAGGTTGTCACGAGAAAGGACCTTGCTTGGGTTATTTCATTTTTCACGTTGGGATGTCAAAATTTAAAATTCCAACAATGAAACCATGGAAACGAATGACATATGTCAAAATTAAATATTTTTTTTTTATATTTTAATGACAAAAAAATAAATAAATGGGAAATTTGTATTAAGAATGACACAAAAATCAAAATATAAAGAAAATGACATTTAAAAATGATATTAACCTTAACCAAAAAATATTTATTGTAAGTATGATTTACAAAGCTTAAACAAAACGGCCGAAAGGCACGATTTAAACGATGAAAGTAACTAGATTGCAAAATCTAGTTCCGCTTAACCGTTTGGAACAGACTGTACCGGGTGAATTATTTAAGGAGCAACATACATGTTTCACATATAATGTTAATGAAGTGAGTTATTTCAAAAGCAACATAGCCATAAAAGCTTATCGTAACCATAGAAAAGACAAAATTTCATTTTTTAAAATATTTTTTGGACTTAACTACTAAGGACATTATTATTTTTGTTTGTATGTAAATATAAACAAACTAATAAAAATTCATTTATCATTTCTAATTTACTATTTTTTAGCCGTCTAGGAACTTTATAATGTCAAATAACTTTTATATCTAATCACCATTGCATATCTGTTGCCATGGATATGAGCTTGCTTTCATAATTTGCTATATTGCAAATGAAATAACTCACTTTGACATTATATGTGAAACATGTATGTTGCTCCTTAAATAATTCACCCGGTATAAGGGAGGTATTGTGATCATACCGATTTTGACATTTCGAGATTTCGATGGATCTCCACGAATTGAGGTATCTACATAACGTTTTGACTATTTTTAGCATGATGTCTGCTGTCTGTCTGTCTGTCTGTTTGTCTGTCTGTCTGTCCGCCCGTCTGTCTGTGTACACGTGCAGAGCAAATTCGACTAAAAGAATTTTTATGAAATTTCATAGTCAAGCTTTTGACATTAATGGCACGAGTTGATCAACTTTTGGTAAAAATCGGTTGACTAGAAATGGGAGTTTACTCGTGTTGATTTTAAGATTTTTGCGAATATTTCACTACAGAAATTATATTTCGAAAAAATGCATTTAACAAAAATTGCTATAAAAGCAATAACTAACAACTTTTTTTTGAGACATTTTTTGATAAATCAGCATAAATTAAACAAATACTTTGTGATGGCGGTCGGTCCTGTGGTGGCCACAGTTGATTTTTTAGTATACCATGAAGTCCCTTTAACACTTTTTTTTAGAATGTATGTACACACGTTGTCAGATTAATTTATTTATTATGTTCTTTCCGTGATTACTCATACTCTATAAATCGTAGATATATAGGTTTAAAACCTTTTTTTAAAATTATTAAATGCTATTGCTTTCGAAGTATTTTTTTTTTTATACATCTTTAACGGTTAAGATAATATTCAACAGTAAACTGAATTAATCATTAATCTTATTTTGTATATTTCTATTGACATGGTTTTATGTACATTTTTTGTATTTGTCAAACTTAATAAAGTATATATTAAGTATATTATATAATCAGAGACATATGCCCTCGTAGTTTTAAGTTAATCATATGAATTTAATGTAGTTACGGAAGTCAAAAAATAGGGAACAATTTTGTGGAAAATAATGCCTGATAAATAAAAATATTGTACTCAATACATATTTTTACTAAAGAGTAATTGACCTAAATTTGAAGATATAAACAAGATTAATAAAAGATGTTGACTCTAATCCTGATTTGAAGGCTGAATTCGGAAATAAACAATTATATATAATCAACTAATCCCATAAAAAATTATCGAAAAATAATACTGTTAAGCGGATGTTTTTATTAAAAAAAATATCATTTCCGATGTATTTTCCCATAGTTAATCTGGTTTTAAAAAAATATATAAAATATTGTTATACTTATTAAAACCAGGGGAAACCATTAATGTTGGTATATTGTCAACAATTAGACTCCAAATCAGAAATTAAAGGAAAAATCAGCTGTGGCCAACACAGGACCGACCGCCATCACAAAGTACTTCTATAGTATAAAATACATTCTAGCAGCAGAGTAGAAATAACTTGGCCTAATATTTTCTAACAGAGATATTATTTATCATGACCATGGAAACGTTACATATAAGTATGAAAAAATAGATACTTTGAAAAAATTTCAAAAAACTTTACAAAAATTGTTAGTTATTGCTTTTATAGTAACTTTAGTTTAATAAATTTTTTCGAAATATTTTTCTGTTGTTAAATATTCGAAAAAATCTTAAAATCGACACGATTAACCTCCCATTTCTAGTCAACCGATTTTTACCAAAAGTTGATCAACTCGTGCCATTGATGTCAAAAGCTTAAATATGAAGTTTCATAAAAATCCTTAACATTATTATATTACTTTATTAATTATAATACAAAGAAAACATTTTACAACGTCCACGTAGTTCGTTTAAAGACACACAGATGTCAAACTATTCGTAACAAATTAATTTCTAACTTGCTGTGAAAGGTACGTTGAACGTTAAAACAATGCATAGAAACATAACTTACAGCGTAACAACGAACAGTCTACAACGTGTAAATTAAAAGAGCTCTGAATGCGGATTTACCGTTCTCGATATTCCCATACTTAACAAGTTATTTGGGACGTTTCCGTAGATTAGTTTGGTTCCGTTGGTAACAATTTCGAAATCAATCTGAAAAACAAATCTTATCTCGCCGTCTATTATTTCTTAATTAAAAAATTCCAGATTACAAAAAAAAATCAGTTCAATGTTTCCAAATTAAAAAACACTTGAAATTATCAAAAATCTTTTGGAGATTTTTATTTTTTTGTATATAGCATAGCAACTGAGGTTAATGGCCTAAACTTTTTAGATACAGATTTAAACAAATGTTATACTCTATAGCAGCAGTT
Organism: Liopterus haemorrhoidalis; assembly: GCA_963971575.1. Lineage (NCBI taxonomy): Eukaryota > Metazoa > Arthropoda > Insecta > Coleoptera > Dytiscidae > Liopterus > Liopterus haemorrhoidalis. Next base: position 64,629,220 of record OZ020615.1, read on the forward strand.
TCCCAACCTTTTTTCTCTTACGTACCCCTTGATTAAACTTTTTATTTATGAGTACCCCATCTTCAAAACCCGTACCCATCCCTTAATTATTTTTTTTTTAATGTTCTAAGGCAGCGGTTCTCAAACTTTTTGAGCTGCGGAGCCCTCCAAAGGCATACAAATTTCCACGGAACCCCACTGGTTCACTAATTATGTGTATGTGCCACTCGACGATACCTAACATCGAAGAGTAGATATATTTTTATATATATAAAAAGAAAGAATTAAATTATTTGTACTTCAATAAAATCATTTATTTATCAGAAAATAATTGCAAAATATTATAAAAGACCAACATTTTTAGTGGGATGCATGGGCTTGTTTCCTATTTTTACATAATTCTTTTATGTCTGGCTTTATAGAGGACAGTTGAATCCTCATATCAGCTGCTGCATCGAGTCTGTTGCGGTATTTTGTTTTTGTTACAGCATACGAAGAAAATCCAGATTCGCACAGATAAATCGTAGCGAAAGGAAGAAGTATTTTAACAGCTTTCATTGATAAATCTGCATATTCTTCTCTCAAAGTGCAACAAAATTCTGGCAAAGATAGTTTTTCAAATATGGCCTGTAGTGAGGAATCTGAAATCATGTCAATGAAAATTTCGTACTTCTTAGCTGTGAATGTTTCTGGCCTTTTCTGAACTATGAATGGGTTTCTAATCCATGTATAATTTTTAAGCTTTTCATTCTCTTCATCTGGAAAATATTGTTTGACCGAGTTTAGAATATCTTCCAAATGTTGACAAATTTCATCACACAACATAATAAGGTCACTTGCATCAATGTCTCCATTAATTTCATCGCCGAAATCTTTAAATATTGTGAAGCTATCTAGCTCACGAAAGCAATCATCAGTCCGATCTCAACAGTCAAACTCAACTAGTCTTTCTGGACCGGAGCATTTTGCGTTGCAACAAAAACTCAAATCGTAAAAACTAATTGAACAATTGAAGAACTTACTTACTGTTTTTATCGAATAGGCGAGTGCACTATATTGAGTTAACCGTTACAGATTTTTTTAGTTCATTAATTAAATAAATCTAAACTTTTCAGAACAACAAATTAACTTTATGTAAATTAATAATAATTATAATTTTTTGTTAATATATATTAATTTTTAGCGGATTTATATTTATAATTCACGGAGCCCTTTGAGGTAGCTCGCGGAACCCCAGGGCTCCGCGGAGCACACTTTGAGAACCGCTGTTCTAAGGTTAGTTTATGTTAGACAATGCCATTTATATGCTTTTATTATTATTTTTTATTTTTTATATTAGTTCAAATGAAGACAGATATAACCTGAAATCGGGAGCTGCGTCAAGCTTATTGTCATATTTCTTTTTAATGTTCGTGAAATATAATAAATATTTTATTGCTTTGTCACTGAGTTCTTGGTAGTCTTCTTTCACTACTGCCCAGAAGTCAATGAGATTTCTTTTTTTGAAATCAGATTCAAAATAAGAATCATTCGACAGTTCATCTGTTTTTCTTTTTCAAATTTAACGTAAGTCTCTGTAAAATTCTGGTGTTTTTCGCCATTAGCTATATTATTTTCGCCTACCCCCAATGGGTCCTCCGCGTACCCCCCAGGGTACGCGTACCCCAGGTTGGAAACCGCTGCTCTATAGTATCTATTTTTTCATAATTATTTTTTTTTATTATTTTTTTTTATTTCATAAGTAACGTTTCCATGGTCATGATAAATAATATCTGTTAGAAAATATTGGACCAAGTTATTTCTACTTTGCTGCTAGAAGGTATTTTATACAAGTACTTTGTGATGGCGGTCGGTCCTGTGGTGGCCATAGCTGATTTTTTTTTTTTCTCATCTAATAATAGCTACCAGAATTCGAACCGGAGACCTTTACACGTAAAGCAGAGTTGCTACCTCTATGCTACCGAGGACATTTTTTTTTTGTTTAATTTGAAATCTGGAATTTTTAATTGAGAAATAATAGGCGCCAAACAAGATAAGATAACTACTTACTTGTTACCATCGGAACAATATTTATCTTGGGAAACGAAATAATTCTGATAATCCTATATAAATCTAGGTGAAGTGTAAACGGAATTACGTCAATAATTACAAGTGTTAATGTTTTCAGAAGTGGAAAACACATAATTTGTAACAATAGGTGATAACTCTTCGAACACAGTCACTCTAGTCGTAAATTTATTTATTGAAATTAGAAGAATGGTAAGATATCACGAAATGCAGAAAAAAATTGAATAGTTAATTTTTGCATTCTAAAAATATATTATTTATTTCAAAATACTTTTTTTCTGGTGACGCAGTTATTAAATAAATGTAATATTTCTGTAATAGTACTTGTATGTATTTTGCGATTTTCTTTTGGCTAACCCATTTGCTCCTAGTGCCGTCGAATAACAACGTATGCAGTGTAGTAGTGTACGCATATAAAATAGGGAAACATTTCTAAGCGATATGACATCTGGTGGGATTTTAGGAACTACAGAAATAGACATTCTATCGCGCTTTTTTTTATAAAAAATGTTTGCATAAAAACAAGTATTAATATTGTAGCAAAATTACAAAAACCACCAGTAAACATTAAAATTCACGTTGTTTATATGTAACGAATGTCTATTTTGAAGGTTCCAAGTTTGCCGAAATAGCGCTGCGATCTTAAAATACTTCCCCTATTAAGTCTGTTCTACATTATTTTTACCGACCGCCAACATATATAAGGGTAGCAGCGGCCTTGGGGGGGGGGGGAGCGTTTGGGCGACCGCCCTGGGGCGCTAGGCCAGAAAGGGCAGCGGACGGTCAGGTCATCACTTGTATTTTAAAAGTGAGGACTTTTTTTTGCTCTTCACTTGGATTTGGTAGATGAAGACCTTTTTTTTTGCTCATCACTTGAATTTGAAAGGTGTGGACCTTTTTTACTCTTCTCTTGGATTTTTATGAGGGCGGGAAAAAAATCTCGCCCGGGGCGCCAGATTTGCTAAGGCCGGCTCTGTATAATGGAGGTGATCATACCGATTTTGACATTTCGAGATTTCGATGGATCTCCACGAATTGAGGTCCCTACATAACGTTTTGATTATTTTTAGCATGATGTCTGTCGGTCTGTCTGTCCGTCTGTCCATCTGTCTGTCCGTCTGTCCATCTGTCTGTCTGTCTGTGTACGCGTGCAGAGCAAATTCGGCTAAAAGGATTTTTATGAAACTGCATATTTAAGCTTTCGACATCAATGGCACGAGTTGATCAACTTTTGGTAAAAATCGGTTGACTAGAAATGGGAGTTTACTCGTGTCGATTTTAAGATTTTTGCGAATATTTAACAACAGAAAAATATTTCGGAAAAAATTATTTAAGAAAAGTTGCTATAAAAGCAATAACTTACAACTTTTATTTGAGACATTTTTTCATATCTATTTATTCAATCTATTTATTCATACTTACATGTAATGTTTCCATCGTCATGATAAATAATATCTCTGTTAGAAAATATTAGGCCAAGTTTTTTCTACTCTGCTGCTAGAATGTATTTTATACAAGTACTTTGTGATGGCGGTCGGTCCTGCGGTGGCCACAGCTGATTTTCTTAAGCCTCATCTAGAATAAATGTACGTTGTTTTTGAGTAATGCTATTGATCTGAGATGGAGTTGATATCAGTGATACCATATTAAACACCTGTCAGAGTCGTTTATTCGGTCAAGGTTGGTAGCAGTATGCATCCATACTGCATGTTACGTATATCGCACTAAATTTCGTGAAATCCGCCCTAGGCGATCGGTCCAATCAATTTTAAAATAGACACTATATTACGCAAAAAATAAGTTATATGTCTCACTTCAAAATTACTAGACATAACAAACCAATCCTTCTGCTTTATAGGCTATTCCAAACGTTTAGGCGGAACTAGATTTTGAAATCTAGTAATTTTTATCTATTAATTCTTTTGGTCAATGTGTAAATTAAGTAACCGGACTGGCAACATACCGTTTGATCTGGCAACATTTGGGATGCGTGACTTGCAGGGGCAGTAGGTGAACATGTGATACGCCTTCAGTACGAGTTTGAACTCGCTAGAGTAATTTTGTTGTCCGTAGCGATTTTTTTCGTGAGACATTCATTTTGAGCAACGGTGTGCTATTAGACCGGGAGCTCATGACAGTTTTGGTCTCCGATTTCATACAGCATGCCTTTTGGAGGAGAGAATATTTATCCTGTGACAACAAAAAAGGGATGGTACTAAACCCCTGCACGCTTTCCGGTCATAGGGAAAATTGCATTTCCACTTAAACACAAAATTTTTGTGCTTTTCTCTGATTTAATATTGCTTGCCCTTTTGTCAAAAGAAAGTTATAAAAAATTTTAAGTCTTTTAAATATATGCATGCGATTCGGAGGGTCCCAAAGGGCTCAAACGTTCATGTGATCTTGTAATAAAAAAATATGATTTTCCGCGTTTTCATACAGTATGCCTATAATTAAAAGACTTTAAATTTGTTATAACTTTCTTTTGACAAAAGGGCAAGCAATATTAAATCAGAGAAAAACACAAAAATTTTGTGCAAGTGGAAATGCAAATTTCCCTATGACCGGAAAGCGTGCATGGGTTTAGTACCATCCCTTTTTTGTTGTCACAGGGTAAATATTCTCTCCTCCAAAAGGCATGCTGTATGAAATCGGAGACCAAAAATGTCATGAGCTCAGTAAAAACATTCCTGTGGTTCCTCGACCTCCTTATTCGCCTGACTTGAGTACTTGTGACTTTTTCCTCTTCTCAAGATTGAAAAGTCATCTCAAGGGACGTCATTTTGGGACACTCGAAAACATTCAAACGTCCATAACCGACCAGCTTAAAGTTATTCTTGTATCCGAGTTCCAGCACTGCTATGAGGATTAGAAGAACCGTCTCCAGCGCTGTGTGGCTTCCCAAGGAAGTTATTTTGAGGGAGACAATATTGAATTGTAATTCTATACGAATAAAAAAAAAAATTAAATCTGTCATCTGAAAAATGTGGGTTTTAAAAATTTTATTTAAATTCCTTCTGAGAATTTTCTTTTATGACATCCTGGAGAATGTACTCATCTAACCTTTGCTTATCTAAAACTTTCTTTGAATCATAATTTTTTCGATTAGAAAAGTAGCATTTTTGCACGGATACACTGTTACACAAAGATTGTTCAAAACTCAAATTTGCAACGATTCAAACTTTATTTTCAAATTTTTGTTAAGAACAATCTTTAATTTAGAAATAAAACACGCACATTCACCGTTCAAATTGAATTTTACTGATTGCAGGATTGGCGAGAGATATTTTTCAAAAGGGCGTCAAAGAACTCAGTCAAATAGATCCAAATACACTCGCTATCAATATGAAAGAATGGATAGAAATAAAATGTAAACACTTACATACTTATTTACACACATCCATTTTTTATTTATTTTTACACAAACAATAATTATTTGGAGTGCGGTACAATGGACAGCAAAAATTATCATAACATTTGCCAAATTACATTTAAAAAGAATACTTGAATGCCAGTAAACTACCGTCCAATGCCCCGTGCTCCTTTACTTATACAACTTCTTTATGCCAAAGGAAAATTAAAAAAAAAATGCTAAGCGTTCAATAAAATCCATTTAATCAGAATATTCGTTAATCAAATGATTTAGAATTTTGATGTCCAACATACGGCCTACGGATTCGTCCTGAGATTAATTTTTAACCCCTTTAGTAATCATTAAAAAATTTAAAATGGAAAAATAAAACAATTTTTTTTATGAATGAATTTTACTGAACATACATATCCTTCATAAAAGTCATTTCGGGCCCAAAATGGGATTGGAAGTTGATATTATGGTGTATATTGTGGGTCGAGAAATAAAAGAAATTCTTAAAAAAATATTCATTTTCTCTCGTACCTCGTTTGAATCATCGTAGCTGTCTTTTGTCTCGCTTCCACATACCATGAATCGTATTTATTTTCGCCCGATTACATTCGGGAGTAATCTTTTCTGCAGGTAAAGCTTGCCCGAGTTATCTCGGGTCTGGGAATTTTCGCACATAATAGCCGCCCGAGTATACTCGAGCGTAGTCCTTAAGCGGTTAAACAGCCTGCATACAATTTCTATTCCCCCTCTTCAAATAATTTTCTAAAAGACTAGCCCCCTTCATCCTGATGTAGTTTTTACCGACCGCCAACATGTATAAGCAGTGGCGGATCTGCATACGGGCTAATAGGGCTTAAGCCCTAGGCCCCAGGTCCGCAAGGGGCCCCCAACCTCTCGGACATATACCTATTATATTCTATACCAAGCACGGCTTATAAGAGAAAAGATCAAAACAAAAATATTACTTTAAAAAACAACACAAAAAAATTAAAAACACAAATTTACTAATATTTATTAAAAATTAATATAAGTAAAGCGCATGTGTAGGGCCCCTTGGTATTTTAAAGCCCTGGGCCCCCAAAAAGCTAGATCCACCACTGTATATAAGGGAGGTATTGTGATCATACCGATTTTGATATTTGGAGATTTCGATGGATCTCCACGAATTGAGGTCCCTACATGACGTTTTGACTTTAGTATGATGTCTGTCGGTTTGTCTGTCCGTCCGTCTGTCTGTGTACACGTGCAGAGCAAATTTGGCTAAAAGGATTTTTATGAAACTTCTTATTTAAGCTTTTGACATCAATGACTCAAGTTGATCAACTTTTGGTAAAAATTCGTTGACTAGAAATGGGAATTTACTTATGTCGATTTTAAGATTTTATTATTTTTTTTTTTTATATGTATGTAGCTGTATGTATGTATGTAGCTGTATGTATGTATATATGTATATACTTATATGTGCATGTGTGCACATGTATGTTATAATTAAGATTTTTGCGAATATTTAACATTAGAAAAATATTTCGAAAAAATTTATTTAACAAAAGTTGCTATAAAAGCAATAACTAACAACTTTTATTTTTACATTTTTAACAGCAAGTAAAATACACATATGAGATCAAAATAACATTTTAACACCTGGCCAATGGTCTATAGTTACCAAGGCCAAAGAAAGAAGAAGAAAAAAAAAAAAAAACTAACAACTTTTATTTGAGACATTTTTTGATAAAACAAAAAAAAAAAATCGTAATTTTAAACGTTATGTCGATTCGTGGAAATCCAAATCTCGAAATGTCAAAATCGGTATGATCACATACCGCCCTTATATATGTTAGCGGTCGGTAAAAATAATTTAATTTTGACATATGTCATTCGGTTCAATGGTTTCATTGTTGGAATTTCAAATTTTCACATACCAACGAAATGAAATAACCCAAGCAAGGTCCCTTTTCGTGGCAACCTAAAAGAACGAAATTCCCATTTAGTTCCGCCTAACCGTTTGGAACTCTAATTCACACCTCACATAATTTTTTTCCGAATTTTTGTCTTCGGATACATTCGTCAGAAATCACAATATTATTCCAGTTTTCATATTTTCGTATATTTTTTTCCACATACTAGCACAAAAAATATATGTTTCAGATGATTTTAAGAATTAAAATCGAGATTAAAGAGAATGTCAAAAATAAAAGTATACCCGAGTCAAGAAGCAATAGACGGTATACTTTTGAACCTATTTGCTTCAATGGCATATTTTTATGGTTTTTTGATTTTAGGTAGTAAAAATTTCCTGGGCGTCTCCGACATAACAGACAACAGGAACATATGGCGAATGCTAACAGCCGAATTCCTGGGGACTCTCATCCTCGTAATGATCGGATGCGGTTCCTGCATACAATGGGAAGCGACTCCACCTACAATTGTACAAATAGCACTCACATTTGGACTTCTTGTTGCCACATTAGCCCAGGTAAGATTCCAAATAACAGTGAGACATCTGGTGGCGGCTTCGTAAATTAAACAGAAGCGTATATTTGTATAATATTTGAAGTGTGTTGTGCTGAATTAAGACATATTTTTAAATATAGTGACTTAAATACAGTGCTTTTTTGCCGAAATATTGTTTGAAAAAACTTCTGACATATACGCTTCTCGTCGGCCATCAACTGTCGTACGCAGCGCCGCCAACATTAGTTTGAGTTGCGAATTGTGTACAAAATACCTGTGGCTTAAGCCCCCCCCCCCCTGTGTGTATACACGATAACTCAAAAACGATTTAACTTAAAGAGTTCGTTCTGGTACTAAAAAATTCTCCTAATAATTGGGAAGAACCCTATTGTTTTTTATTAAAATCCGAAACCGGAAAAGGAAGTTAATGAACTTTAAAATTTAAAAAAATTCGTAACTAGTAAACCAAGCCTTGGACAAAAATTTGTATAGGACATAATTTGATGTATTTTTGAAAATTTACCTAAATATTCTTTTAAATTAAAAAAAAAAAAAAAGTATGTATTTTTTTTTATTATTATTTTTTTTATGTGAGGGCAAGTCTAGCGGAGGTCTCCCTTCGCCACTGGTTTGCCTATAATTCTAAAATGTTTGAACTTTAAAATGGACCAAATTTTCTTGCTCTATGACTAAAAATACATATTTGTACCAATTTTCAATAAAATCGGAGACAAAAATATTTTTCCTAAAATTTTGAGCAAAATTTTTTTGACCGATTTTAGCCAAAATATAGTTTTAAGCTAATTTTTGGGTGAGGATTATGAAAAAAATATTTAAAAAATTAATGCTTTCCTAGTTTTTGAGTTAGAGCCGATTTGGGTCAGTTTTTTGCCTATAATTCCAAAACTTTTGCCCAAACTTCAAAATGGACCAAATTTTCTTGATCTATGACTAAAAATACATATTTGTACAAATTTTCAATAAAGTCGGAGACAAAAATTTTTCTCATAAAATTTTGAAATTTTGGTCAAAATTTTTTTGACTTCGATTTTAGCCAAAATATAGTTTTAAGCTAATTTCGGGGTGAGGATTATGAAAAAAATATTTAAAAAATTAATGCTTTCCTAATTTTTGAGTTAGAGCTATTTGGGTCAGTTTTTTGCCCATAATTCCAAAACTTTTGCCCAAACTTCAAAATGGACCAAATTTTCTTGATCTATGGCCAAAAATACATGTTTGTACCAATTTTCAATAAAATCGGAGACAAAAATTTTTTGCTTGAAAATCACGATTTTTTTAAGGTCTACCCCTTACGAATTTTTCGATTTTTGGTCATTTTCTAGGGTTTTTGATTACTGCCCATACAAAACTTAATAATTGGTTTATTAAAGCCTAAATTTTTTTTTAGAATAAACAATGTAGTAGAATTTTAAAAATTCAAACCGCAGATTTTTATCCCTAACCATTTTTTAGTTAGGATTTTTCAAAATTTTCAAAAAATATTAAAAAAATGAAAAATTTTCAAAAAATTTTTTTGGTTAAAAATTTGGTAAAAAGTCAATTAAGACCTCAGGATTTCAAAAATTTCAACCGCAGGTCTTTATCTCATTTAGTTTTTGAGATACATCCATGTAAAGGTGAAAATTTCTATAAATCACACCATATTAAAATTTGTCATAATTTTAAAACACGCAAAATGAATAAAGCCTCAAATTTTTTCTAGACTAAATAAACTATGAGGAATCCAAAATTTCTAACCTCAGGCCGCTATCTCTAACCGTTTTTGAGTTATGATTTTATTTAATTCACAATTTTTACAAATGATGTAAATTATGCTTTTAAAAAAATTGTCATAATATCAAAACGCATTAAACGATTAAAGCCCCAATTTTTTTCTAGATTAAATACTACGGATAATCAGTGGCGGCGCTAGCTCTTAAAATATTGGAGGGTCAAAAAAAATTTGAGTAAAATTTGGGGGGGGGCAGGAAAAATTTTTTTACATATGAAAATACAAGTAATGACCTAAAAAAAGGTCCTCACTACTAAAATATACTTTTTCCAATCAATTATAGTGGGGGGGCAACTGGGCCAGAACAATTTTTAGCCCCACCCCCACCCCCGGACCCCCACTAGCGCCGCCACTGCGGATAATCCAAAAATTTCAACCGCAAGACGCTATCTCTAACCGTTTTTGAGTTGTGTTATTTTAATATCAGTTGTAACTACAGTCTATTCCAAACGGTTAAGCGGAACTAGATTTTGCAATCTAGTTACTTTCATCGTTTAAATCGTGCCTTTCGGCCGTTTTGTGTAAGCTTTGTAAATCATACTTACAATAAACATTTTTTGGTTAAGGTTAATATCATTTTAAAATGTCATTTTCTTTATATTTTGATTTTTTGTGTCATTCTTAATACAAATTTCCCATTTATTTATTTTTTTGTCATTAAAATATCTAAAAAAAATATTTAATTTTGACATATGTCATTCGTTTCCATGGTTTCATTGTTGGAATTTGAAATTTTTACATCCCAACGTGAAAAATGAAATAACCCAAGCAAGGTCCCTTCTCGTGACAACCTAAAAAAACTAAATTCCCATTTAGTTCCGCTTAACCGTTTGGAACAGACTGTATATTTTAGTTTTTTGGCATTAGGTCATATGTCCTTTTGTTGCCTTTTACTTTGAAATATTTGTTAATCGGTGCTCAATAAATAAAACTATTTCTTAATATTTTACAAACAGAGATTTATTTAAAAGATTTCTGTATATTTTAGAATTAATTGGATATTTTATAATATATTTAAATAAAATACTTTCTCTGAATGTTCAATTAAAAAATTCAAAAACTACATAAAAAATGTTGTTAAGGCTAGGGTCATGGACCTTAAAGGTCAAAAATAAAGGTGACGTGTAACACAGTTATTGCAATTGAGCCTTAAATATTATTTCGAAAGATAGTTGCAATATTGTTTATTGCTGTCCCATGTATTTATTGCGATCTTTTCCGTTTTTGGATCCAATAACCCGCATTACAAAATAATTTGATCTATTGCAAATTTCAGATTCGACCATACATGGAATCATGTGAACGCGTTTCGGCACGATTAAAGAAAATCGTGATAATAGGCGTGTTAATAATTTCCATTGGTCAGATCTAAAGTCGGTTCAACACTCTACTTCAGTGTTTCTCAACCGGTGGTCCGCGGACCACCTTAGCAAAATTTTCCACCGCGAAAAGTTTATAAATTATTATTTTTGAATTTTTTTTATGATCTTTTGTTCATTTTTCAGTGATTTTTAAGGTTTTGTAGGTATGACCAAAAAAACCCTTATACCGTCATTTTGTCGTCTGTCTGTCTGTTTGGTAAAAATTATAGCCAAACGGCTAAACCTACAGAGTTGAAATTTGGCATGCTTATACAATAAAAGTAATGTCAACGTTTAACAACTCTTTGACACACACATAAGAAAAATACTAAAACATCTAAAAACATATCCCCCTAAAATTATAAACAAATATGTGCTCATGAAAAAAAAATATATATTTTTTTAAAATTCGAGTAGGGTATCAAATGAAAGCCCTTAGTACGTGGATTAACGACCAAAATTTTATTTTTGCAAAATAAATTATTTTGAAGCGATATTTGCCAAAATTGTGCAAAAAAAAATTTGTCCCACACCCTGTAGCCCAGATGGTTTAAACTAAAAATAGTAATGTAGATTTGTGTGAACCGGAATAGTACAACAGGAATTTTTGATCAGATTATGTTTTCGGAAAATAACACATTTTTTGTGTTTTTTGCTTGACCATGTAAAATATTTAATAACTTATGTAACACAGTAAACCAGCATGCTTTGATAGTGTAATGGTTAGCATGCTCGTGTTTTAATTTGCAAACTAAAGTTCGATCCGCTCTCAAGGCAATTTTATTTTTTGTGTTTTTAACTAAAATATGTAAAATATTTAATTCGCTATGTAAGACAGTAAACGAGTAAACGTCCGTAGTCTAATGGTTGACGTTCTCGCTTCCTAAGTTGCAAACTACGGTTCGTTTCCTGTCAATTTTATTTTTTCGTATTTTTATTTTGTTTAAATTATTTTGTCAAAATTCTAGGTATATTTTGGCAATGATATAATATTGTAAATTACATAAGGGTTGGGTATGGAAAAATTAAATAATGTCTACTGCAAGATTTATATAACAATATAAACTTATGATAACAACAACAGTGATGACAGTTAATTAATTCAAAGCTTGCCGTTGACATTACTTTTATTTTTCATATCCAACCCTTATGCAATTTCTTTTTGAATTCATGGTATATTTATTTAAATGTTATTTTATTTTATATTAAGGGGGGGGGGGGTATGGTCAGAGCAGCACATTTTATACCCATTTTCAAGATTTTTTTTTAGAAAACTGTTAATAGTAACTTGATTGGGATAATACCTACAGTAAAGAACAACCTTTGAAGAGTATCCAAAAAATATTTTATTGAAAAATATCGAAAATTAAGCTCGTGACATGAATTTGAAATTTTCGTTCAGGACAAAGAGTTGATTGGCGGTGAGACACATAACTAATGACTGGATCATCTAAAACAAAAAGAACAAAAATATTTCGTTATTTTATGAGTTTCTTGAGGTAACGCTGTCGAGATATTTTTTTTTCTTGCTTTCTTTTTTTTTATGGAATTTTTTACAACTGAAAACAGAAATTTCGAAAAAAAAAAAATCCGTTTTTTTCGTTTTTTTGACTTCAAACTTATACCAAAAATTAAATAATCTAGATATTTGAAAAAACTCGACAGCGTTACCTCAAGAAACTCATAAACTAACGAAATATTTTTGGTTTTTTTGTTTTAGATGATCCAGTCATTAGTTATGTGTCTCACCGCAAATCAACTCTTTGTCTTGAACGAAAATTTCAAATTCATGTCACGAGCTTAATTTTCGATATTTTTCAATACAAATTTTTTTGGATACTCTTCAAAGGTTGTTCTTTACTGTAGGTATTATCCCAATCAAGTTACTATTAACAGTTTTCTAAAAAAAAATCTTGAAAATGGGTATAAAATGTGCTGCTCTGACCATACCCCCCCCCTTAAGTTAATTATAATTAACTGTTATCAACATATCTACAAAACATTAAAAAGAAACAAAGATTGGAGCAAAATAGAGAACATGTTTTCTTTACTTTGGCCTACTTTTTGGGTCACCCTGTATATGATACTGTGACAGTGATGCTTAACGATAATCCAGATTAAATATAATCTGATCACAAATGAAAAATGGTAAAAGTGAAGATCTCAAACAAGTTTACTAGTCATCAATTTAGCTTTCAAGGTCCGAGTTAATTACTATATATTTGTTACATAATATGGCACAGATTTGGCCTGATAATCATTGGTCTGGGGGGAGTCGGGGGGCCGAGAGGGGGGGACTTAGAGTTGTCCCAGACGGCCGGGCACCAGCTAACACCAAATTTACTGGCACATTCGCTTAACTCAAATACTCTACACTTAAAAGTGAAATTTATGCCAAATTACATTGTCTATAAAATTTGCTAACGAAATTTAGGAAATGTCATGTTAAGCAATAGTTACACTTATTACTAATTATTTTCAGGTTTTTTAAACAAAATTTTAACTCCCATACACTTCACTATACTCGACTATAACTAGAAGAATAATGAAAATTGATGTGAAGTGTGAATTTTCACACATTTCAGGGTTTCGCAGGTATTTAGTAAGTGAATGATAATTATTTGGGATGCCAAAACAAATTATATGTTAAAATATGTTTTTTGTTAATTTTAATTCGAATGCCTAATATCATTATTTAGGTTTCTAAATATGTGCAGTATTTTTTTTTTTTATATAGCAAGGTTCATTAAGTTTTTGAAAATTGTGCCTATGGCTTCCATTGGTTCCCAGCAAACATTCAACTAACGGCCGAATGCCGGCAAACTGCTTTTATGCTGGTAAATTACTGGCACCAAAAGTAAGTGCAACGCCAGTATTAATAATGTACTTCACATTTGTATTTCGCATTCCGCCTATACGAAGTACTTTACCAGCATTTTATAAGCACTCTTCTTCACTCATACTTTTTACTTAAAACCATCAGAAATAAATCTTGCAACTAATGCGATTATTTTGCACTTTACCGTTGCTGGGCCGGCAACTGATACATCAATGGGCCAGTAACGGTCACGGGGACACCGGGGTACTGGCCCATTACTTTCAATGCCGGGGAGTATGTGCTTTACCAGTACTGGCCCGTATAAAAATGTTTGCTGGGTTGTTTTAACTCATAATTCAATTTCAACAATTTCCACTGGTTATTAAATTTACGCTTTTAAAAATTAAATGCAACATTTGCCCAAATATAACTAGAATTTTGAAAAAATAATTTAAACAAAATAAAAATGCAAAAAAAACAGAAATAATAAAATTGTCTCGAAACTGGATCGAACCTTAGTTTGCAAATTAGAACGCGAGCATGCTAACCATTACACTATCAAAGCATGCTGGTTTACTGTGTTACATAAGTTATTAAATATTTTACATGATCAAGCAAAAAACACAAAAAATGCGTTATTTTCCGAAAACATAATCTGATCAAAAATTCCTGTTGTGGTATTCCGTCTCACACCAATGTACATTACTTAGAACTTTTTCAGATTTTTAGTTTAAACCATCTGGGCTACAGGGTGTGGGACAAAATTTTTGGCAAAAATCATGTCAAAATAATTTATTTTGCAAAAATTATGATCGTTCCACGTACCTACTAAGGGCTTTCATTTGATACCCTACTCAGTATTTAATTATTTTTTTTCGATAAGCAGATATTTGTTTATATTTTTAGGGGGATATGTTTTTTAGATGTTTTAGTATTTTTCCTATGTGCGGGTTAAAGAGTTGTATAAGCATGCCAAATTTCAACTCTCTAGGTTAAACCGTTTGGCTACAATTTTTACCGAACAAACAGACGGACAGACAGACGACAAATTATCGGTATAAGGTTTTTTTTGTCATACCTACAAAACCCTAAAAAGCTCTTAAGACCAAGATTAAGGAACAAAATGTAATTTATTTTAATTCCTTTATTTTAACACGATTTTTTGCTATCAGTCTTACATTTTTTGGGTCATTACTTCAATTTGCACTTTTTTTTATCATTCGTTATTTTACGACTTTTTTTAAAGTCCCCTCTCTCCATGAAGACATCCTGGCTTTGCCATTGTTGCTTCTTCAGAGACACAGAAGTTCATTTTTCACAACCCCCCCCCCCTATTTTGCCCTCTTTCATCCTCATACGTGCCTTATCCTCTATAATCATCTTTCATTAAAACATTTTCTACTAATGAATGAATGTTATTATATAACTTCCTAGATTCATAAAATTCATTAACACCTTTCCAAATTTTAACCTTTTACGAAAATTTATAACTTAAATAAAAATTTAAATAAATTATAAACTATTATTTGAAAAACGTGGGAAATATTTAATAAATTCAGCTAATAAATTATTTAGATATTATATCTTTGTCGTCTGTATAAATAAAAGTAAAGACCTTACCTGTCATTTTAATTTTCCAACTTCATACATCTTTTATGTTGGATATAGGACCGTTCAGGCGCGCCCCCCGGGGGAGGGGCACGGGCTTAAACGCCCCCTTCCCAAGGAACTCAAAAAAACACGTTTTTAGTTTTTTTAAGAAATGCATTTTAATTCTACAGCTCATGAGCGTTTTTTTAGTCATCACTTGTATTTTAGATGTGAGGACCTTTTTTCGGTAATCACTTATATTTTGGACGTGATGACCTTTTTTTTGGGTAAACACATGCATCATGAAAGTGTGTTTTGTATATGGAGCGTTTCTATTGCAGCTGTAAGTAGAGCGAGTGTAACAAGACAATATTTTTATATCAACTTTACTTACCTAACAACAAACTTACTTAACAACAAAAAATATAGTACAGAAGAACCCAAGCGGCTCTAATTAAACTCCAAAAATAGTTTGAACTAAATTCTTAACATTAGAGCCAACAAAAACTACTGTACATGAATAAAAAATAGAAGTTCAGGTTGTTTAGTCAAGTTTTACAGTTCTTTCTCACCATACAAACCAATAGTAACTCTTAATTATTATGACCTTACCATTGAACCTTACCATTTTCCTGGCGGGCGTCGGCCAAGTCCACTCCGGGTGTACACTCAAAGCCAGTGACGGAGATGACAGGGGTAGGGGGAGAGAATAAGCTAATTCACTTCACAACCACTAAAAGAATAAGTCAACTCACCTCATAATCCCTATAAGAATGAGTCCAGTCCACTTCTGATGTTAGCGTTTAGTAAAATAACAACAATAATTGTTTAAATAACACACTTTTCTCCATATTCGTTGGTTTATACCTCGTGTGCACTCGTACGACGCAAGACGACAACTGATTACCTTATCAGATTAAGAGAACAGAATCTATCAATTAACGCTAATGAGTTTAAGTGTGATGTAACCTAATGAATTCTTTACATGATAACAAGGGCTTCATGTTAATATATATTTTTTTGTTTATGAATCAAAATATTATAATTTTCGTTATTAAAAATTAACAGTATTTTTTTTTTCAATTTTAACTTCACTTTTACAAATGTATCAATTATTACTGAAAGGGCACATGCCCACTTTCAGACAAAAATATGTCAAAAAACTTTGGTCTCCCATCCTATATCTCAGGGTTGCTCTAAACCAGTGGTGCGCAAACCGTGGGTCCAGACCCCCAGAGGGGTCGCGAGAAAATTTTTTAGGTTCGCCAAATTCGAAGAAATTTGTATGACATTAAAAAATATAAGGCTTTTCTTCAATAAGTATCAGGTACCAGTAAAATAGTGATATGAAATTTTATTCTGTATAAAAATAGAACTATATTTTTTTACGAAAACAATTGTCTGTATTAAAATCTCTTTAAACGCTCTTTTAAAAACATCCTGTAAGTGCAAATCCCAAAAAGAATTTCACTTTAACTACGTTGACGATTAAAAAAACGTTTATTGTCTATTCAGGGGTCGCGACAAAATTTTACACAAAATGGGGGGTCGGAAATGAAAATAGTTTGCGCACCACTGCTCTAAACATCTGAAAAAAATCAGCTTTGACTACCACAGGACCGACCGCTATCACAAAGTACTTGTATAAAATACATTCTAGCAGCAGAGTAGAAATAACTTGGCCCAATATTTTCTAACAGAGATATTATTTATCATTACCATGGAAACATTACACATAAGTATGAAAAATAGAAAAAAAATCGAAAAATTTTTCAAAACTTTTCGTTTTATCCAAAAATGTATTAAATAAAAGTTGTTAGTTATTGCTTTTATAGCAACTTTTGTTAGATAAATTTTTTCTAAATATAATTTCTGTTGTGAAATATTCGCAAAAATCTTAAAACCGACACGAGTAAAATCCCATTTCTAGTTAAACGATTTTTACCAAAAGTTCATTAATTTATGCCACTGATGTCAAAAGCTTAAATATGAAGTTTCATAAAAATCCTTTTAGCCGAATTTGCTCTGAACATGTACACGGACCGACCGACAGACAGACAGACAGACAGACACACAGGCAGACAGACGGACAGACGGACAAACAGACCGACAGACAGCATGCTAAAAATAGTCAAAACGTTATGTAGGGATCTCAATTCGTGGAGATCCATCGAAATCTCGAAATGTCAAAATCGGTATGATCACAATACCTCCCTTTATATGTTGGCGGTCTGTAAAAAATCATTTCAAGGTCAATGACTTATAAAACACCCCTAGTATAATATCTAATAGCAAATTGTTAAACTGGACACAATTTACCCAATAACGTTCCATCCGATACTATTTACCTAGTAAAATAAAGATTTCCCTGCGACATGTTTATAAGAGCGTTGAGAAGCTATTTGTTGTAATATTTTAGAAAAGTTTTGGTGTTAATTTAATTTTAATAATTGTGAAATGCTGTTTACATTGATACACACAATACTATATTTAAATTTAATTCATGAACAACTTCCGTCATACACTAACATACAAACATGTGTAACTACCAAACAAAATGTTTTTTAAATTATTCTGTCATAAGTTTTATTTTACATTTAAAACAAAGGTCTTTTGTTAAACATAAATTAAACAAATAAAATGAAATAATTAGAGAAAGTAAAATGTATTTTATTTTAGAACAATGAAAGGATTTTATGTAGATGACACTCAAATTTGGAGCACTCTATTTTTGCTATGTAAGCTTTGTTTGGATCCTTCTACTATAATACACTGGGAGCTCATGACAGTTTATGGTCTCCGATTTCATACAGCATGCCTTTTGGAGGAGAGAATATTTACCCTGTGACAACAAAGAAAGGGGTACTATTCTACTTTAGCAAACCCACCTTACTGCGCATGCGTGCAGTATTGGCAATAGTAAAATGTAATATATCAATTTTAATAATTTAAATTTAATATCAATTTATTAAATGAGTTTATTTATAAGAAATATAGAAATAAGTAACATTCCCTTAATTTCTACTGTGATTAGAGTTTTAATATATAAATGTAGTTTAAATTTAATTTAATATTATTTATTCACTTTTTTCTGTTGTAGTGATTTATTATGTATTGTATCGATATTTAAAAAAAAAATTAATTCAGGTGGACAATGAACTGGCCCTCTGCACCACCATGTTATAAACGTATGCACAATGATACACAATTTTAATTAGGCTAATGTGGGGGGAAAATTAAGTACTGTGCACCTAAAAACAAGGTAATTAGGTTAGATTTAGTTAGTAAAAATCTAGGACAACATAAGCCGAAAGACTCAAAGTAACATAAAGGAGTTCGTGTGAAAAAAAAAATATATATATATATAAAGAATGTATACACTTTACAAAATATAACAACAACAAGGTATAACTACTGAATTACATCCTACACCGCACAAACGTTTTTTACACAAACCTTTTTAAGCTTACTTTTAGCTTTTCGGCTTCTGCTGTCCTAGACTTTTACTAACTAAACCTAACCTAATCACCGAGTTTTTAGGTGCACTAAATTATGTTCCCCCTTTTTAATCTTTAATCGGCTGTGAATGTAATATTATTATTTATTCTTATTATAAAATACCGAAATATTAATTTAATGTGATTTATTTAACTGAAAGTTAAGCATTATTATACAAATAATTTTAATTCTATTTTGATTTTAGTTTAAATTTACGTGTTTTAATTTTACTATAGTTGGCAACATTGTCTAGTGGGTTTGCTAAAGTAGAATAGTGCCAAGAAAGGAGGGTACTAAACCCCTGCACGCTTTCCGCCCATATGGAAAATTGCATTTCCACTTTTTTTCAAATTTTGTGTTTTTTTCTGATTTAATAATGCTTGCCCTTTTATCAAAAGAAATTTAAAACAAATTTAAAGTCTTAATAATTATAGGCATGCGATTCGCAGGGTCCCAAAGGGCTCAAACGGTCACGTGATCTTGTAATTATAAAAATATGATATTCCGCGTTTTCATGCAGCATACCGATGAAAATAATTATTGTTTGCGTCATAGAGCCCCTATAAACATATTAGCATGTGGCCCTCGTTGCCCCAAGGGTGGAAAATTTCGGAAAAGTTTTGTGAAATTTTTAATTACCCAAAATATTTCAGAAATTTTTCACCTTTGGGCCACATGCCAATTTTTTTTATAGGGGCATATGACACAAAATTTTATTATTTTCATCGGCATGCTGCATGAAAACGCGGAAAATCATATTTTTTTAATTACAAGATCACGTGTAACCCTGAGAAATAGGGTGGGGGACAAAAGTATTTGACATAGGTACATATTTTTTTCTTCAAGCGGATTATAATGCTAACATTACATTGTTCAATACATTCGGTAGAAATGATAAATTTTTTTACTAGTAACAAAATGTGAACATTTTTATACTAGTAAATAGTTCATATAGTTTTCAACAGATGGCACTGATGGCAGCAGTCACTATAAACAAAATATCTGTCAATTTAATATGTTTGTAGCGTGGTTTGTAGTGAATTCAAAAGTTAGTTACGTTATTAGTGAGTTACTTTATTATTATTTTGTGATCATTCTGTGATTAGTTACAACATACACAATATAAAGATTAAAAATTAAAAAATGTCTCAACCAATTCAATGTACACCGCCGGAATTAGCAGCAATAGCATCTGAAACTATAAAGTCATAAGTATTTATGGTTGCAAATTTTTAATACCTACGCTTGAAGAAAAAATAGTATATGTCACTCGGAGTAGAACGCCTTTTTTGTGCTTCGCTCAATATGCAAGCCTCGGCTGCGCCTCGGCAGCAACATTTGAACTCGTTCAGCACAAAAAAGAGCGCGTTCTACTCCTAGTAACATAATATACTATTGTCTGAAAGTGGGCATGTGCCCTTTCAGTAATAATCGATACATTTGTTAAAATAAAGTTAAAAGTGAAAAAAACTGTTAATTTTGTAATAATTTTTAATAATAAAAATTATAATATTTTTATTCATAAACAAAAAAATATATATTAACATGAAGCCCTTGTTATCATGTAAAGAATTCATTAGGTTACATCACACTTAAACTCATTAGCGTTAATTGATAGATTCTGTTCTCTTAATCTGATAAGGTAATCAGTTGTCGTCTTGCGTCGAACGAGTGCACACGAGGAAATAACCAACGAATATGGAGAAAAGTGTGTTATTTAAACAATTATTGTTGTTATTTTACTAAACGCTAACATCAGAAGTGGAATGGACTCATTCTTATAGGGATTATGAGGTAAGTTAACTTATTCTTATAGTGGTTGTGAAGTGAATTAGCTTATTCTCTCCCCCTACCCCTGCCATCACCGTCACTGGTTTTGAGTGTACACTCGGAGAGGACTTGGCCGACGCCCGCCAGGAAAATGGTAAGGTTCAATGGTAAGGTCATAAAAATTAAGAGTTATTGGTTTGTATGGTGAGAAAGAACGGTAAAACTTGACTAAACAACCTGAACTTGTATTTTTTATTCATGTACAGTAGTTTTTGTTGGCTCTAATGTTAAGAATAAGACAGAATTTAGCTCAAACTATTTTTGGAGTTTAATTAGATCCGCTTGGGTTCTTCTGTACTATATTTTGTGTTGTTAAGTAAGTTTGTTGTTAGGTAAGTAAAGTTGATATAAAAATATTGTCTTGTTACACTCGCTCTACTTAAAGCTGCAATAGAAACGCTCCATATACAAAACACACTTTCATGATGCATGTGTTTACCCAAAAAAAAGGTCATCACGTCCAAAATATAAGTGATTACCGAAAAAAGGTCCTCACATCTAAAATACAAATGATGACTAGAAAAACGCTCATGAACTATAGAATTAAAATGCATTTCTTAAAAAAACTAAAAACGTGTTTTTTTGAGTTCCTTGGGAAGGGGGCGCTCAAGCCCGTGCCCCTCCCCCGGGGTGCGCGCCTAATCGGTCCTATATCCAACATAAAAGATGTATGAAGTTGGAAAATTAAAATAACAGGTAAGGTGTTTAATTTTATTTATATAGACATCAAAGATATAATATCTAAATCATTTATTAGCTGAATTTATTAAATATTTGGCTCTAATGTTAAGAATAAGACAGAATTTAGTTCAAAATATTTTTGAAGTTTAATTAGAGCCCCTTGGGTTCTTCTGTACTATATTTTTTGCTATCATAATAGAGAAATATTTCGAACAAATTGATGTAACAAAAGTTGCTATAAAAGCAATAACTATATTATAACAACTTTTATTTGAGACATTTTTTCATAAAGCACAATAAATTAAACTAGTACTTTATGATGGCGGTCGGTCCTGTGATGGCCCTAGCTGTTTTTTTTTTTTGTGAGATGAACGATTTCGCGTGTAGAGCACCCCAAAATTGTTAAATTTTTCGAATTCATGTATATAGCCTGTATCTTTAATTTATTCTTTCGAAACTAGATTTTGATTACTAGTAATTTTATCGGTTAAATGAAGCTTTTGATCATTTGTAGGGTTTTGTAGGTATGACCAAAAAACCCTTATACCGTCATTTTGTCGTCTGTCTTAAATTTTTAAATCTAGAGAGTTGAAATTTGGCATGCTTATACAACTCGTTGACCCGCACATAGGAAAAATACTAAAACATCTAAAAAACATATCCCCCTAAAAATATAAACAAATATGTGTTCATCGAAAAAAAAATATATTTTTTTTTAATTCTGAGTAGGGTATCAAATGAAAGCCCTTAGTACGTGGATTAACGATCAAAAGTTTATTTTTGCAAAATAAATTATTTCGACGCAATTTTTGCCAAAATTGTGCAAAAAATTTTTTGTCCCACATCCTGTAGCCCAGATGGTTTAAACTAAAAATCTGAAAAAAATCTAAGTAATGTACATTTGTGTGAGCCGGAATAGTACAGGAATTTTTGATCAGATTATGTTTTCAGAAAATAACGCATTTTTTGTGTTTTTTTGATTGACCATGTAAAATATTTAATGTTATTATGTAGTATAGTAAGCAGAGATCTTTGATGGTGTAATGCTTAGTATACTAATTTGCAAACTCCAGTTCGATCCAGCCTCGAGGCAATTTCATTTTTTCTTTTTTTTTTGCATTTTTATTTTGTTTAAATTATTTTTTTCAAAATTCTAGTTTTATTTGGGCAAATATTGCATTTAATTTTTAAAAGCGTAAATTTAGTAACCAGTGGAAATTGTTGAAATTGAATACACGTAATCAGAAGGGTGGAGCTTATGACTAAAACAACCAATGGAAGCCATAGACGCAATTTTCAAAATCTTATTGAACCTTGCTATATAAAAAAAAAAAAATACTGCACATATTTAGAAACCTACATAATGGTATTAGGCATCCGAATTAAAATTAACAAAAAAAAAATATATATATAAAATTTGTTTTGGCATCCCAAATAATCTTTATTCACTTACTACAGGTGCGCACACAGAAAATTGGTCTGGGAGGGGGTCTATTCGAATAAATATTCATAAAATAACATAAATTTATATTTGTTTTTTTTATGGAGAAGAGTGGACTTTGATATTAATTTAATTTTGATTATGATTTAATTTTTTGTAATAAAAGTGATTTTTATTTTCAATTGCTTAATTTTTATTAAATAATAGTATGATTTTTCCATTCATGGAAGGGGTCGGAACCCGAGGATCACCCCCTTGTGTGCGCCTGACTTACTAAATACCTGCGAAACCCTGAAATGTGTGAAAATTCACACTTCACACCATTTTTTTTTTTTTAGCAAAAGCCACTTTCATACGTGCAAAAAATAGCTCGTGACAACTTAATAAAATTTAAATTCCATTTGGTTTCGCCTAAAGGTTTGGAATAGGTTATATTTTTCTCTTCAATTAACACAAAAATATTATTACTTCAATTCTGTTAATTTCACAGGATAAACGTATGTTCTGTAGATAATTATTTTACCACAGAGCCACATCAGCAGGTCAAAAATTTGTGCAGTTAAATTTTATTGTTTACAAAAACACATAACCATAAATTACCGTTGCTCTTACAAATTTTATGCAAGTTTGAGTGCGTAATAATAATTCGTAAAAAAACAGTTGACATTTTGAATTCTTGGAAGTGAAGCCCTCTGTCATCATCACTAGATCTGTAACTATTGTGTTAAGACCCACGCAATATTCAAAACAATGCTAACTAACTCATACTTAACATTAGAGGATCGTCTCGTATTGCTAACATTTATTTTCCAAAGTCCATAATAATTATGGGGTGTATACTAGAGATGGGAATTTCGGCTCAGTTTGCGGAACCGGATCAGTGGAGGTCGTTCAGTTTGTTGAGCCGGTTCATTGATCCGGCTCAGTGATCCGGTTAAGTAAACATGTCTCCGAAACACAAGACGGTCGTTAGTTCGTAGGTAGAAAGTCGCTTAGAGCCGGTTCTTGCAATATATAAACTGTAAATATGATCCCGAGACACAGGTCGGTCGGTTGTTCGGTCGTAGGTAGAATGTCGTTTACACCCGGCTCTTGCTTAGAGCCGATTCTTGCAATATATGAACTGTAAACATGATCCCGAGACGCAGGTCGGTCGGTCATTCGGTCGTAGGTAGAATGTCGCTTAGAACCGACTCTTGCTCAGAGCCGGTTCTTGTAAACATGATCCCGAGACACAGGTCGGTCGGTCGTTCGGTAGAACGTCGCTTAGAGCTTAGAGGTAGAACGTCGCTTAGAGCCGACTCTTGCTTAGCGCCGGTTCTTTTAAACATGATCCCGAGACACAGGTCAGTCAGTTGCCGGTCGTCCGGTCGTAGGTAGAACGTCGCTTAGCCCCGACTCTTATCTAACATTTTTGAAACAAGCAATTCACTTTATGTAGCTACTGTATTTTAAACCAGATGTGTTAAGTTTATGGCGATGTTTATTGCCCTTATAAATCGGACATCTGGGATTTGGGCAATATTTTTAATATTTTTATATAGTATGGTTGTAAGAAAATACAGACTAACCCTATTAGTTTCAAATAAAGTGCCCTATAAATTGATGACAAAATACACTTTATGATAATACATTACAAGCCAAGTTCTCGCGAAGTTCAACATGACATCGATCCAGATCCGGATCACTCCGGTCACTGTTCACAATCGCCCGACCAATCGTATCCTTGAAACTTGAAACTATACAGTGAGCCGTGAGCCGGCTCATTTCAATTTGGTGAACCGTGTCACTTCGGTCAGTGTACTGAGCCGGCTCAGTGAGCCGGTTCGTTCATGAACGACCCATCTCTAGTGTATACTATAGTTTAGTAGAGACTGATCTATAGGTCTTACGGTTAGATAGAAGCTTTAAGTTGGTTTTTCACAGCTCATTTTATTCATCAATAAACTGAACCGTGGAAAATCCACTTAACCCATTAATGGCCAAGCTATTAAGAAAAAATATTTTGCACAAAACTTGTAATGCAAATTAATTAAAATACATCAACTTAGACAATTATTGCATTTTGAAAAAATATATATGCTTAACTCTACAGGAATATAAGGATGCGTATACGCACCCTTGGCTAATAACAATATCAAATATAATTAAACATGTAATAAGCAAAGTATTTTATTTATGAATGAAATATGAACTTATTTGGAATGAAACATTTCAAAACACTCTGGGCACAGATGTACTTTACATTTTACACATAAATAAATGGAGTTGGCATCGCTCTTACACAAACTGCATTTATTACCGACCGTCAACATATATAAGGGAGGTATTGTGATCATACCGATTTTGACATTTCGAGATTTCGATGGATCTCCACGAATTGAGGTCCCTACATAACATTTTGACTATTTTTAGCATGATGTCTGTCGGTCTGTCTGTCCGTCCGTCTGTCTGTCCGTCTGTCTGTCCGTCTGTCTGTCCGTCTGTCTGTCTGTCCGTCTGTGTACACGTGTAGAGCAAATTCGGCTGAAAGGATTTTTATGAAACTTCATATTTAAGCTTCTGCCATTAATGGCACAAGTTTATCAACTTTTGGTAAAAATCGGTTGACTAAAAATGGGAGTTTACTCGTGTCGATTTTAAGATTTTTGTGAATATTTCACAACAGAAAATTATTTCGAAAAAAATTATTGAACAAAAGTTGCTATAAATGCAATAAATAATAACTTTTATTTGAGACGTTTTTTCATAAAACGAAAAATTTCGAATAATTTCTGTAAAATTTTTTGAAATTTTTTTTAAGTCTCAATTTTTTCATACTTATAAGTAACGTTTCCATGGTCATGATAAATAATAGAAAGAAAATTAGAAAATATTGGACCAAGTTATTTCTACTCTGCTGCTAGAATGTATTTTATATAAGTACTTTACGATGGCGGTCGGTCCTGTGGTGACCACAGCTGATTTTTTTTACATTCGTTTCATGCCTTTTATCAGATGACCAATATTATCAAATCTGATGACATCTGATTAACTGTTTTTTGAAGGACTCCCATAGTTTGAATTTGTTGCTTCTCTATCAGTATCTGCATTACTCTGATACTTCATAAGAGCAACTACTAGTCGTGACCAATTAAGAAATTTTACTATCATTTGACAACTGTACAACTTATTTTTATTTTCACTATACTTATTCTGTAAATACATATACTGAACTATGAAAGAACACACAGTAGAAATGAACAATAGTTTAGATGGCTAAGACAAGATGAGACTTGTCGATGATGAATCACGCCTGTACATTTCACTGATTTGGCCAAAGGTGCGTATACGCACCCCATAAATTAGAATGATGTACACAGCAACATGACAGATAAAATTTATATTTTTAAGGTTTTGTAGGTATGACCAAAAAACCCTTATACCGTCATTTTGTCGTCTGTCTGTCTGTCTGTCTGTCTGTCTGTCTGTTCGGTAAAAATTGTAGCCAAACGGCTAAACCTAGAGAGTTGAAATTTGGCATGCTTATACAACTCTTTGACCCGCACATAGGAAAAATACTAAAACATCTAAAAAACATATCCCCCTAAAAATATAAACAAATATATGCTCATCGAAAAAAAATATTTTTTTACAATTCTATGTAGGGTATCAAATGCAAGCCCTTGGTATGTGGATTAACGAATAAAATTTTATTTTTGCAAAATAAATTAATTTGAGGCGATTTTTGCCAAAATTGTGCAAAAAAAACTTTGTCCCATACCCTATAGCCCAGATGGTTTAAACAAAAAATATGAAAAAATTCTCAGTAATGTACATTGGTGTGAACCAGAATAGTACAACAGGATTTTTTGATCAGATTATGTTTTCGGAAAATAACGCATTTTTTGTGTTTTTAACTAAAATATGTAATATATTTAATCTGCTATTTAACATAGTGAACGAATGAACCTTCGTAGTACAGTGGTAGCGTTGTCGCTTAGTGAGCTGTAACTACCGAAGAAACTAGTGTTCGAATCCCATCAATTTTTATTTTTTTTGTTTTTTTTTTTGCATTTATATATAATTTAAATTATTTTGTCAAAATTCTAGTTATATTTTGGTAAATGTTGCATTTAATTTTTGAAAGCGTAAATTTAATAACCAGTGGGAAGTGTTGAGATTATAATTTAATTCTGTTTGAATGTATACGAAATCAGAGGGCGGGGCTAATGATTTAAGCAACCAATGGAAACCATAGGCGCAATTTTCAAAATCTTAATGAAGCTTGCTATATAAAAAAAATACTGCACATATTTAGAAACTTAAATAATGGTATTAGGCATTCGAATTAAAATTCATAAAAAAATATTTTGACGAATTTTTTTTGGCATCCCAAAAAATCATCATACAGTTACTAAATACCTGCGCAAACCCTGAAATGTGTGAAAATTCACACTTCACATATTTTTTTTTTTAAATAGGATAATTCATAACAATGTTCTCATACGGTTTGACTATATATATTTTTTACATTACCAACAAGTGTATAGAAAATGCCTGCTTTTATAAATCAGTAAAATCTTCAAAATTTGACCAACTTCAAAATATTTAAAAAAATATACACTTTAAATAAACTGCGAAATAAAATATTCACGAAGCTATTGTATCCTAGTAATGCTTGTAAAATAATTATGCAATAAAAATTAAACAATTGCTTTCCTTAAAAAAAATATTTCTAAAAGGTTGCGTATACGAACCTTTGGCCATTAATGGGTTAATGTCTGTCTTAACTTAACATCCTGTATGCTGGTCCACTCGTGCAAATAATACGTCAATATACCACGACGAAATAACGCTATTTTGCAAAATAAGAACAAAATTGCACAAATAAATAGTCAAATTAAATATTTTTTTCACCACTCTCAAAAAAAGAAATAACATTTCCTTAATTATTAATAAATCATAATTTTCTATTACCCAATCTGAAAAGAATATCGTGAAAATAATATTTTTAGCAATTTTAAAGTCACGTTTTACTTTCGTATTTATTTATTTTTTTTCTAAAGCGCGAAATTGTTAAAAATGCTGTGTCTAGTCATAAATGCTAAGAGCAGTAGGTAGGTACATATGAACGCTAGTTGGGTTTTGGTAGTGGGTCAAGTGCGTTAAGTCTAGCGGGCAGCGACCGCTCGCCTCCCGACACAACTGATCAACTAGCCGGGCCTCAACGTGAATTAATTCAATAGGATACCAAACTTATGTAATCATTAATTTGACTATTCAAATTAATATAAAACAGAAAGTAACCTACTAACAATAATACTGAGATACTTTTATACAATTATAAATAAATAAAATTATGTTCCATCGTTCCAATTATCTTCATTGTAGATTTTTTAGTCCTGGATTAGTTTCATAAAGAACCGTGTGTATAAATTTTGTCGCTGGAGGCAATTATAGAATACAATGCAAGACATAAAAGACCATTTCGACCAGTGATTCTCAAAGTGGGCTATACCGCCCCCTGGGGAGCGCTGGAACGATCCAGGGGGCGATAGTAGCCTCGAGTGCATTTGGGGGGCATTGAAAATGATGTAGACTTGCTTACCTATTGTCTGCACTTGGATGCTCTCCATTTTGACGTCAACCAACGATTTGAAGATATATTTTTTTTTATAAAACCATTTATTTAACAAATTCTTACAAGTTAACAATATTTGTCAATAGTTAAGTATCGAAATAATATTATCTCATTAATTTAAACTTCCTTACTTGTACAGATTTAAACAATAATATTCATTTTTAGGATTTTGTAGGTATGACCAAAAACCTTATACCGTCATTTTGTCGTCTGTCTGTCTGTCTGTCTGTCTGTTCGGTAAAAATTGTAGCCAAACGGCTGAACCTAGAGAGTTGAAATTTAGCTTGCTTATACAACTCTTTGACCCGCACATAGAAAAAATACTAAAACATCTAAAAAACATATCCCCCTAAAAATATAAACAAATATGTGCTCACTGAAAAAAAAAATATTTTTTTTAAATTCTGAGTAGGGTATCAAATGAAAGCCCGTTAGTACGTGGATTAACGATCAAAATGTTATTTTTGCAAAATTAATTATTTTGACGCGATTTTTGACAAAATTGTGCCAAAAAAATTTGGTCCCACACCCTGTCCTGTAGCCCAGATGGTTTAAACTAAAAATCTGAAAAAAGTAATGTACATTTGTGTGAACCGGAATAGTACAACAGGAATATATATTTTTTTTAAAATTCGAGTAGGGTATCAAATGAAAGCCCTTAGTACGTGGATTAACGATCAAATTTTTATTTTTGCAAAATAAATTATTTTGAAGCGATTTTTGCCAAAATTGTGCAAAAAAAAATTTGTCCCAAACCCTGTAGCCCAGATGTATTAACTAAAAATCTGAAAAAATTCTGAGTAATATACATTGGTGTGAACCGAAATAGTACAACAGGTAATTTTGATCAAATTATGTTTTCGGAAAATAACGTATTTTTTTGTGTTTTTTGCTTGACCATGTAAAATATTTAATAACTTATATAACAAAGTAAACTAGCATGCTTTGATAGTGTAATGGTTAGCATGCTCGCGTTCTAATTTGCGAACTAAAGTTCGCTCCGCTCTCCAGGCAATTTTATTTTTTCTATTTTTTTTTGCATTTTTATTTTTTGGCTCCGACTGGAAGCGAACCCTACTTTTCAATTTAGAAAGCGAGAATGCTAACCATTACGACCAAGCGTATTTTGTTTAAATAAATTTTTCAAAATTCTAGTTTTATTTGGGCAAATGTTGCATTTAATTTTTAAAAGCGTAAATTTAATAACCAGTAGAAATTATTGAAATTGAATACACGAAATCAGAGGGGCGGAGTTATGACGTAAAACAACCAATGGATGCCATAGGCGCACTTTTCAAAATCTCGATGAACCTTGCTAAATAAAAAAAAAAAACTGCACATATTTAGAAACCTAAATAATGGTATTAGGCATTCGAATTAAAATTAACAAAAAAAATATTTTAACATAAAATTTGTTTTGGCATCTCAAATAATCATCATTCACTTACTAAATACCTGCGAAACCCTGAAATGTGTGAAAATTCATACTTCACATACATTTTTTTAATTAATTTAAGTTTTATCAAAAATTAAAATACTTACTAGCCAAAAAAGCTAAAAAATTCGTAAGGTCCAGATATGTTCGATTTATCAAGTCTTAATATTCATATCTTTTTGCTATAAATACAGTACCGTTGTTTGGTATTATCATTTAATATTAAAGATTGATATCAAAGATAGGTCATGGTAGAGTAAATTATAATAATTCTTATTGACGGTGCATTTAGAACGATAGGAGATTTTTAACAAATCAAAGGTTCGCCGCTTGACTCACCGTTCAACTCTCTCACGAATCTCATTTTTTAAACTATTAATAAAAGGTACTCGGCTATTGTAAAAGTGTTAGCTGTAGGTCAGAGCAACTAGCACTGCTTCCACAGGGGAATAAAATCACCAGCATGCTGTACCTTACATGAAAAACCTTAAGCCGCATTCAGACCTCTTTAAATTAATAATTTATAGACTGTGCGATGTGTTGCTCTGAGTTATGCTCTAATGCATTCTTTTAAGCTTCCATGTACCGTTCACATCTGTTATAAATTAGTACGTTACGAATAGCCCTCCATCTGTGAATTTTGAAACCAACTATTTAGCTTCGTAAAATATTTTATATGTATTATCGTTCTTATAATTCTGTTGTCTTAGATTTTAACTACCTAATTACCTACATTGATCATATTTACTGTCCGTCTTTGAAATTTTGAGCAAGATTTGTTAATGATGATATTATGTTAGGTTATGTAAAGGCATTCGATAACTACGGTGTCGCTGATAGAATGCGATAGCCAATATGTTTATATGTCTGTCTCCTTAACACATCTCACTAGCTATAAGTTTGGAAAATTATGCACAATCCACAACAAACAGCGTATTAAATTTGGAGGTCTGAACGGTTTCACGCCTTATCATATGACAAACTGGTGACAGTGAACAATCCATAAGATACAGTGCATAAGCTATTGATTTAAGAGCTCTGAATGCGGATTTAATTGGAAAATTAATGAAAATTGAACCAAATTTGTAAAAATAAAAAATTGATGTGAAGTGTGAGTTTTCACACATTTCAGGGTTTCGCAGGTATTTAGTAAATGAATGATGAGTATTTGGGATGCCAAAACAAATTTTATGTTAAAATATTTTTTTTTGTTAATTTTAATTCGAACGCCTAATACCATTACTTAGGTTTCTAAATATGTGCATTATTTTTTTTATATAACAAGGTGGATTTCGTGTACATTGAAACATAGAATTAAATTATAATTTCAACAATTTCCACTGGTTATTAAATTTACGCTTTTAAAAATGAAATGCAACATTTGCCAAAATATAACTGGAATTTTGAAAAAATAATTTAAACAAAATAATAATGCAGAAGAAATAAAATTATCTCCTTTCGCTGGGAGCGAACTCTATTTTGTTAGATAAGAAGCGAGCACCATAACCATTACACCAGGATACGCCTTCTAGTGTAGCGTGTTACATAACTATAACTTTTGTACGTTGTCAACCAAAAAACACAAAAAATGCGTTATTTTCCGATAACATAATTCGATAAAAAATTCCTTTTGTACTATTTCGGTTCAGACCAATGTACATTACTTAGAATTTTTTCAGATTTTTAGTTTAAACCACCTGGGCCACAGGGGTTTATTAGTTTAGGTTATATTAGTTTTGAAGATCACAATAAAATAATAAAAGTTAGGGAACTCCGGGAAATGACGTTATTTTCTTTTCTGTGTATGTTGTTTTTGAGTATTTAGATAGAAATCGCGTGTTGTTTTGATGCACTTTGGATGCATAAAACAATATAAAATGGCACATTAGTCATAAAATCGACATAACTGTTAGTTCGTGATGCAATAGGATCTTCTAACGGTTATTTAAAGTTTTAATTGCGTTTGTGTTACGTCTGAAGTGTCCAAGGTTATGCGACTTTACAAATCTTAACATCTAACGCGATTTATTGATTCCGCGATCAATTATTCATCTTTATTAATATAAACATTATTCCCATCATTATGAAGGTCACATATTTACATTTATAAACTATTTAAACGAAACGAACAAAAAAAAATCACGAAATATTAAAGTCGATGTATGAACAATCAATCAAATAACTGATTTGAAGTATAGAACATACCATTTTTGAAGATCGGTATAAAACAATTATTCCGTATAACTATAATCACATTGTTAAACTACAAAAAACTAGAGTTCATGTTTACAACCACGTTGTAAACAGTCAACGGTCAGTGGGGCATACATACGTTTAAGTACTAAAGCCTCATTCATAGCTCATGTTTTAATAGACAACGCGTAATTCATAGTGCATAATGTTAATGGATAATGTTAGTGGCTAAGCACAACACTTTAGTACCATTCATAGCTCATGTTTTAATAGATAAATCGATCTAGCTGCCATCTACACGCAATAAAAATTACTAAACAATTTATAATAAAAATATCTTGTTATTAAATATATGTATTGTTTTTTTATTAATGTACTTCTAAAAAGAACCAAAATAATATTTATTAAGTTAATTATTAAATAAAATAACTATAATGTTTCTGAAGCTACTCAATCTAAACTAACTTTTTGATTTCACAAAAAAAAGTTAACTTTTGTTTCCACCCTGTTTCCCAGAAGTGATGGTCTAAAAATCTGAAAAAAATCTCAATAATGTACATTGATGGAAACCAAAATAGTTCAAAAGGAATTTTTGTCAGATTAATTTTTTTATTGTTGAAAAAATGCATATTTTATTTTAAAAGTTCATGTAGTATTTTAAGGAAAAGCTCTTAGTACATAGAATAACAAACGGTACATTATTTTCAAAATATTGTTCATTTTGACTTGATTACCGCAAAAAAAATAATGTTCCACACATATAGCTGCTTTAACTTGGGTACTAGATACCTGAAAAACACAAATATGTGAAAATTCACACTTCACATCAATTTTTTATTAGATTCAACACATTTATTAATTAGTACATCATAACCTGCAGCCACAAGTCTTTTTAGAATTTCCTGTATAATATATTCGTCTATTTTGAAATGTATCACTGTATACCTGCGAAACCCTGAAATATGTAAAAATTCTCACTTCACATCTATTTTTCAATATTAGTTTCAACATTTTTACTAATAATTATGTCACAAGCTGCATCCACAAGTCTTATTCGAATTTCAAGTATAATATTTTCCTTCATTTTGACAGTTGTCAGTGTTTTAATGTTAATGTTAATGTCAGAAGTTTGAGGTATACAAACTTCTAACATGTGTTAAATATTTTCTTACGCTCATCCACTAAATTGGAGCTATGAATGCTTATACGGATTTGTGTAGAACTAACATTGTTATGCGTTAACATTAACACTATGAATTACGTACTATCTATTAAAATATGAGCTGTGAATGATACTTAACTATAGGGATTTGCAGCTAAGCACACTACCATCTGGTGAGCGTTTCATGAACTTGTGTACATCAGATAACATTTCGTTTTCTGTATTGGTTTTGTATGAAGTTTGTTTTTAAAGTTTTATTATAATCATTGAAAAATGTATAATACATATTGTTGTGTGCCTATGTGCAATTCATTGCAAAGAAGAAACCCGGAAATATCGTTTCATTTGTTTCCACTAATATCAGACACCGTACGGTTCGAAACAAAATTGGGAAAGCAAGAGGTTAGGAATCGACGCGATGTTTAGATAAACAATTTAAAAATTGGAAAAAAAGTGAGCCCTTATATCAAAGTTTGCTCATTACATTTTAATGATAGTGACTACAAAAAATATTTTCAATTTTGTATTTATTATCGCATATCTTGAAAATTCCTGTTATTGTGTGTGGGTTTGTAATGCACAAGTTTGTAGGCATAAGCATAAATCTTTATGAACTCTCTGTTTTTTTCAGTGACTCCACACAATATTATATGCCCAGCATTGTAGATTTCTACCCCTTGGTAAACAACACGGGAATTATTATTTCCCCCAATATAGTTAAAATAATCGACAATGGAAAACCGCCATAACTTAAAACCAGATCACAAAATGTAGTATTTTAGATGTTTACAAGTAATGTCACTTCACAAAATCAGAAAATCCCAACCAATTATGTATTTTTTGTCGTGTTTTGATACACTTTTCGCTATTATTTACTAGTAAATGTCAAGTGGTATCTGATTTAGAATGGTTTCAAAAAAATCCGCGTGGCGCTACGATCTTAAAATTTTTCCCCTATAAATAAGTATACTTGTTTTTGTTAATCCTTAAGTAAGATGCGTAATGTGAAAAACTAATCCCTACGGCTATGGGTTGACACGCCTAGTTATACCACTTCTATTGTAATTTTATGAGTTCCCTAACTTTGATTATTTTATTGCGATCTTCAAAACTAATATGGTACGGGATTGTATGGACTGTAGGGCTACAGGGAGACATTCTGACCCCCAATAAAACTAGTTAACGAACACTACTGTACCAGATGACAAATGTTATTTCAAAATCAATCTAGAACAACACGTGTGTTGTCTCTGTGTGTGTGTAAGTGTATGTATTATGTAACAAAAATTGTGTGGGAATGCTACAATATATATTTTAAAAACCAACCTAGATAATAAAAAAATCGCACAAGTTCTGTACTAAATATGTATTTAAAAAGATCTTTTTCCACGTTATTTTGAAGTGTGAGAATGAACACTTGAAAAGTACTTGACCGCCACACTCGAGTGATTTCAAGTGAAGTTCAACATTCATGGCAAATGTTTATTGTTATTGTCATTGACTTACAAACATTTACATTTACGATTAAAAATTGATGTGAAGTGTGAATTTTCACACATTGCAGGGTTTAGCAGGTATATAATAAGTGAAGGCGGCATGCTGAGTGTGTAGGACATATTTTGCTTTGTAGTAATCACGACAAAATGAACGATCTTTTTAAAATAATTTATCTGTTGATCTAAAAGAAAGAAAATAACCAATAACATTTCATAACCTCAAACGTAGAGGTAAAAGGCGCCAAATTCCAGCAATTTCTAAACCGTTCAACGCATGTTTCTTGGCGTACTATGTCCTGCGCCATTGCGATTGCGTACCTTTTCTACCAGTTTTTACTACAGTTTTTAGAAGTGTCTTATTGAAAAAAATTTAATCACAGAAATATTTGTATGTGTATAAATAAAAATTTTATATTGTTTAAAAAAAAAAAAAAAAGAAACGATACGATACTGGGTCAAATGTACTGATATTAGTAAAGTATCGGAAGATTAGTATCGATACTAAAATTGCGATATCGAATGAAAAATATCAATACTGGTATCGTATCAATAGTATCGGCACATCCCTAATTACAATCATACCAATTCTGTAAAAAATTACTGTGTAGTAACGTTACTACAAGATAAAGTATTATATGATAGTAACTGACCTTGCCCATAGTGACAAATTTAGTTACTAAATTTGTATAAAAAAGTAACTGAGTTACAGAATTGGTCTGGAATATCTCCCTCTTTATATGTGACGATGGGAAAAATGTGTTAAATCGGTAGTCGATGCGAGCTCATCCAAGTCTCCAATAGACCATATTAGTGTGTCGTCATATACATGTGCTGCCATCTGAGAGCTGAGTCCTTAAGCGGCGTCCACACTATGCCGCAGTTTGCCAGTTGGTAAGGCCAGTTGGCAAACTGCGGCATAGTGTGGACGTGACCGTTGGCACATGCCATCGTGCCAGCGGCATGCCAACGAGAATCGCTCGAGTGTCGGTCTCCTTCAAAGAAAGCCGATAAGAACGGTGAGTGGGGACGTGCCAACTGGCATCACGCGGCTTTAGGCTTAAATTCAGGTTGTGATTCAGACGCATATGAGCAACATTGTTTATAGATGGAGTGGACAAACGAAAAAGTATTTAATTTCATCGATTTGTACCGGGATCGTCCTGTTTTGTGGGTCGTTTAAAGGACTATAAAGACAGGAATAAGAGATGTGACGCTCTTTTGGAAATTGCGGTTAGTTTTGGAGTACAAAAAGAAGAAATTGATAGAAAAATCAAAAATTTGGTGTGTCATTTTTCGCGAGAAATAAAAAAAGAGAGGGAATGTAATAAGTCCGGTGCGTGATCTACTTTGAAGACTTGGACGTGCCCAAAACAGTCGTTTGCGCCGTTTGCGTATTTTTTCTTCACTGTCAAGTATGATAACAGCAGCTGAAGCAATTAGTAAATCTTCCTCGGTGAACATTGTGCGACTAAACTAAATGCCAACACAGATGTGGACGTGTATACAGCCACTGGCTTTGCCAGTTGGCATTGCCAGCTGGCCTTGCCAACTGGCAAACTGCGGCATAGTGGGGATGCGCCTTTGGAAGTTTTTGACTGGTTTAAAATACATGTGACATTACTTTTGTTACCTTAATTAAATGAATATCTTCAATTTTGGAGCAAAAAATATGTATTTTTGTTAAATATATACTAATATACAGTCCAGATACTTTATATTATAGAATAATGATTTTATAAATATATAAATAAGGATTCGAAGATATATTTATAGGTTATGTTTTTAAATAATATGAAAATCGAAATATCTTTAGTATTTATTTAATTAACATTATCATTAATATTTTGTTTTAGAATGCATAATGATGTATTGTTTTGCTTGAAATTTAAACCATTACAGCTACATTATTAATTGCAGATTTTTTCGTTTTATGACAGATTAAAATGAAAAACAATAATGGATAAAATAAAAACAACATATTGTTCCTTCAAACCATTTAGATATGGCATACACACTTATTGCTATGTTACTTGCCATAATAACGATTATTAACGTGAAATTTTGAAAATTAACCTGCACAATAATGTTGTTATGCAAAAATAATGACATATTAAATTATAATGTATAAAATAAGAATTATAATAAATAAATGTTGACTTATTGTTTTGATGTGAACCATTCACTTAGTTTGAAAACTTAATTTATATTCCCAAAATACAATTTAACAAAAAAACAACATGCTAAATTCAAATAAAAGGAATCGTACCGCGAGACGGCAGCACTGGATCCCATTTTGTGACGTAGTTACTAATATGGTCTATTATCTAAGCTTATCAATAGTCTGCATCCAATTTTTTGGCAATGTTTTCATGTTCCTTTTGAATCGCGAATTATATTTGTTTGATTGGTGAATTGCAGCGAACTAATGTTCTGCCGGTTCAGTAACCTATAATGTGGCTGTAACCTTGGAACCGTTTGGTTTTTTTTTTTATACGTAATATTAAAAGTGAATGAAACTTTTTCTGCTCGGTAATTATCAGCCAGTATTTTATATAACATTACTTCTTTCAGTAAAACGTGTTACAATTTATAATTAACTCCATTCATACCTTTTTCAAATATATGAAAGTAGATCTTGTGCCAAAGTATTTGTCTCTGTTTCTGACGACTGTTGGCACTTTGATACGGTTCAAAATGATTAAAACTCAAAAAGAATACGTAAAGAAAACATTTAGAAAAACTTAAGAATTTTTGTTTTAATTTTTGATTGGCCACTGTGCTATTAATAAAGATATTATTATTATTATTACTATATAGTTATGAGGTACATCTTTATTAATCAGTGGCGCACCCAGGAATTTTTTATGGCGGGGGGCGGAAGATAAAAAAAGTTCCTCACTTGTAAAATACAAGTAGTGACGAAAAATAAAAGTCCTCATCTATTTTTAAATCCATATATTTACCTTAGAAATAGTGATAAAAAATTAAAAAATTTGGTATTTCCCTCCTTCTTAGTGGGGGGGGCACCCTCCTGGGTGCGCCACTGTTATTAATAATATTTAAGGCTAAAATTTAAAGCTTTAACTATTTTGAAATTACGACATTTTTTACATATTTTACATTATTTGTGAAAACTGTGAATTAAAAAAGGCACAACTCAAAAACGGTTAGAGATAGCAACTTGTGGTTGGAATTTTTGGATTCTTCGTAGTTTATTTAGTCTATAAAAAATTTGGGGCTTTAATTGTTTAACGCGTTTTGAGATTACGACAATTTTTTTAATGACATAATTTACATAATTTGTGAAAATTGTGAATTAAAAAAAAAAAACGCAACTCAAAAACGGTTAGAGATAGCGACCTGCGGTTGGAATTTTTGGAATCTTCGTAGTTTATTTAGTCTAGAAAAAATTTGGGGCTTTAATCGTTTAACGCATTTTGAGATTATGACAACTTTTTTAATGTCAAAATTTACATTATTTGTGAAAATTGTGTAATAAAAAAAAAACAACTCAAAAACGGTTAGAGATAGCGACCTCCAGATGGAATTTTTGGATTCTCCATAGTTTATTTAGTCTAGAAAAATTTTTAGGCCTTATTCGTTTTCCGTATTTTAAAATTATGACAAATTTTAACATGGTGTGATTTATAGAAATTTTCACCTTTAAATGCACGTATCTCAAAAACTAAATGAGATAAAGACCTGCGGTTGAAATTTTTGAAATCCTGAGGTCTTAATTGACTTGTAGCCAAATTTTTAAACAAAAAAATTTTTTGAAAATTTTTCGTTTTTTTTTAAATTTTTTGAAAATTTTGAAAAATCCTAACTAAAAAATGGTTAGGGATAGAAATCTTCGGTTTGAATTTTTAAAATTCTCCTACATTCATAAGTCTAAAAAAAAAATTGGGCTTCAATAAACCAATTATTAAGTTTTGTATGGGCAGTAATCCAAAACCCTTGAAAATGGCCAAAAATCGAAAAA
Organism: Liopterus haemorrhoidalis; assembly: GCA_963971575.1. NCBI lineage: Eukaryota > Metazoa > Arthropoda > Insecta > Coleoptera > Dytiscidae > Liopterus > Liopterus haemorrhoidalis. Next base: position 64,667,983 of record OZ020615.1, read on the forward strand.
ATCGTAAGGGGTAGACCTTAAAAAAATCATGATTTTGAAGCAAAAAATTTTTATTTCAGATTTTATTGAAAATTGGTACAAATATGTATTTTTGGTCGTAGATCAAGAAAATTTGGTCCATTTTAAAGTTTGGGCAAAATTTTTGGAATTATGGGCAAAAAACTGACCCAAATCGGCTCTAACTCAAAAACTAGGAATGCATTAATTTTTTAAATATTTTTTTCATAACCCTCACCCCAAAATTAGCTTAAAACTATATTTTGGCCAAAATCGGAGTCAAAAAAATTTTGATCAAAATTTCAAAATTTTAAGAAAAAAATTTTTGTCTCCGACTTAATTGAAAATTGGTACAAACATGTATTTTTAGTAATAGATCAAGAAAATTTGGTCCATTTTGAAGTTTGGGCAAAAGTTTTGGAATTATGGGCAAAAAACTGACCCAAATCGGCTCTAACTCAAAAACTAGGAATGCATTAATTTTTTTAATATTTTTTTCATAACCCTCACCCCAAAATTAGCTTAAAACTATATTTTGGCGAAAATCTGAGTCAAAAAAATTTTGATCAAAATTTCAAAATTTTAGGAAAAAAAATTTTGTCTCTGAATTAATTGAAAATTGGTACAAATATGTATTTTTTGTCATAGATCAAGAAAATTTGGTCCATTTTGAAGTTTGGGCAAAAGTTTTGGAATTATAGGCAAAAAACTGACCCATATCGGCTCTAAATGAAAAACTAGAAAAGTAAAAAAAAATTAAATATTTTTTTCATAAACCTCACCCCAAATTTAGCCTAAAACTATATTTTAGATAAAATCAAAGTTAAAAAATATATATTTTTGATAAATATATATAAGCTGTTCACTTTTGTAAGAACACACTAGATTTGGTTATTTTGGTTACTTTTATGGTGTGTTACTGACTTTAAATGTCAATTAAAAATATTCCTTACGCTGTAAAACCGACTTTAGGTTGATAAGGTTATGATCATTATAATTAAGATATCATTTTTCATTATGACATCTGTCAAATGGATCGACATTTTAAAAAAGTGACATTTTTTAATACCAACATGACATACAGCTTCAAAAGTGCAAACTATTGAAAACAAAATTCCCTCTTAGTTTGTTCTTACAAAAGTGAATCGCTTATACTAATATATACAGTCCAGATACTTTATATTATAGAATAATGATTTTATAAATATATAAATAAGGATTCGAAGATATATTTATAGGTTACGTTTTTAAATAATATGAAAATCGAAATATCTTTAGTATTTATTTAATTATCACTAAGTAATTAATATTTTGTTTTAGAATGCATAATGGTGCATTGTTTTGTTCCAAATTGTAACCATTACAGCTATATTCTTAATTGCAAATTTTTTCGTTTTTTGACTGATGAAAATGAAAAACAATAATGGATAAAATAAAAACAACATATTGTTCCTTCAAACCATTTAGATATGGCATACACACTTATTGCTACGTTACTTACCATAATAACGATTATTAACGTAAAATTGTGAAAATTAACCAGCAAAATAATATTGTTCTACAAAAATAATGACATAAAGTCTGTTCCAAACGGTTAGGCGGAACTAGATTTTGCAATCTAGTTACTTTCATCGTTTAAATCATGCTTTTCGGCCGTTTTGTTTAAGCTTTGTAAATCATACTTACAACAAACATTTTTTGGTTAAGGTTAATATCATTTTAAAATGTCATTTTCTTTATATTTTGTTTTTTTTTGTGTCATTCTTAATACAAATATCCCATTTATTTATTTTTTTGTCTTTAAAATATGTAAGAAAATTAATTTAAGTTTGACATATGTCATTCGTTTCCATGGTTTCATTGTTGAAATTTTAAATTTTGACATTCCAACGTGAAAAATGAAATAACCCAAGCAAGGTTCCTTTTCGTGACAACCTAAAAGAACGAAATTCCCATTTAGTTCCGCCTAACCGTTTGAAACAGACTGTATTAAATTATAATGTATAAAATATAAATTTTAATAAATAAATATTGACTTGTAGTTTTGATGTGAAGCATTCTCTTAGTTTGGAAACTTAATTTATATTTCCAAAATACAATTTAACAGAAAAACAACATGCTAAATTCAAATAAAAGGAATCCTACCGCGAGACGGCAGCACTGAATCCCATTTTGCGACGTAGTTAGTAATATGGTCTATTGTAGTATGTTACTTGAAAATCCGTGTGTGCTATATTTTAATCCAGCTTAAATAATGATTCATGTAATCTGTAATCCGAATGTGAGTGAGTCAGTGTGGTCGTGTGTTGAGAATATGGGAATATTTCGTAATATCCTGCCTTTGAACGAAACAAATATCGTACGAGATTGTTTATTACAACTATTATAACTTAAATTAACTATTAGTGTGAAATGAGCATTTTGTCCTTTTTTATCAATCATTTTATCAATTAAAATAAAGAAAGTTATTGTGTCAAATTTATAAGAAAAAATAATACATCACATTCAAGGTGAATTTTTAACTTTAAATATTGAAATTTTACTCAATTGCTCATTTTAGTACTGAAATATACTCTGGTTTCTTGGTTATTTAAATCCTTTTTAGGGTTTTGTAGGTATGACCAAAAAAACCTTATTCGTCATTTTGCCGTCTGTCTGTCTGTCTTTTGACTGTCTGTTCGGTAAAAATTGTAGCCAAACGGCTAAACATAGAGAGTTTGGCATGCTTATACAACTGATTTTTGACCCGCACATAGGAAAAATACTAAAACATCTAAAAAACATATCTCCCTAAAAATATAAACAAATATCTGCTCATCGAAAAAAAAATGTTTTTTTTTAAATTCTGTGTAGGGTATCAAATGAAAGCCCGTTAGTACGTGGATTAACGATCAAAATGTTATTTTTGCAAAATTAATTAATTTGACGCGATTTTTGCTAAAATTGTGCCAAAAAAATTTGGTCCCACACCCTGTTCTGTAGCCCAGATGGTTTAAACTAAAAATCTGAAAAACTTCTGAGTAATGTACATTTGTGTGAACCGGAATAGTACAACAGGAATTTTTGATCAGATTATGTTTTCGGAAAATAACGAGTTTTTTATGTTTTTTGCTTGACCATGTAAAATATTTAATAACTTATGTAACAAAGTAAATCAGCATGCTTTCATGGTGTAATGGTTAGTACTCTCGCGTTCTAATTTGCAAACTAGGGTTCCGGTCTCAAGACAATTTTATTTTTTGTATTATTTTTTGTTTAAATTATTTTTTCAAAATTCTAGTTATATTTGGGCAAATTTTGCATTTAATTTTTAAAAGCGTAAATTTAATAAACATTGGAAATTGTTGTAATTGAATACAAGAAATCAGAAGGGCGGAGTTATGACTTAAAACAACCAATGGAAGCCATAGGCGCAATTTTCAAAGACTTAATGAACCTTGCTATATAAATAAATACTGCACATATTTAGAAACCTAAATAATGGTATTAGGCATTCGAATTAAAATTAACGAAAAAAAATATTTTAACATAAAATTTGTTTTGGCATCCCAAATAATCATCATTCACTTACTAAATACCTGTGAAACCCTGAAATGTGTGAAAATTCACACTTCACATCAATTTTTTTTTCTTCTTAGTGTCATGTTTCATTTTAATGTAGCACATGAAATGTTTTCAAATATCCAAAAAAAAAAAATCTTTATACAGCGAAATCTATCGTTTTTGAAGGGACCTATTGAAATAAACTATGGATGCGGGAAAACAATGAAAGCGGGAATATAGAAAAAAACACATTAATACATATTTAAATGTTTAATATGTACATACATATTCTAAAAATGATACATGTTTCAAGTATAAATCAACTTGTTTAAATAAAAAATATCGTAACAAAATAAAAAAAGGAAACTGCATGCAGACAAAAAAAATTATACTTTGTATTGTATATAATATTTCATCGTCATTTGCTTTTTGGCTTTTTTATTGCCGTAAGAAATCAATATTTTTTCGGTGTTAAAAATTACATTTTTTCGGCATCAGTTATCGAATGTGCATAAAAAAAAGTTTTCAATTTGAAAAAACATGAAATTTGCTGCGTAATTTAAACGATGATTACGGTAAAATGATGCATAGAGAAACGATCGATGCGATCTAATTTTGCGTGTTTTGTATGAAATTAATTCGGAACCGCAAGAAATAACGATACGGGAAAACTATTATTCGAGGAACGATAGATAGAGGTTTCACTGTATATATAATACAATAAAACTGCCAGCAAATATTCTTCAATTTAAATTTTTAGTTTCAACATATTTACTAATTATTAATTGTTTTATTTTCAGAGTTTTGGACACATCAGCGGTTGTCATATTAATCCAGCAGTAACCTGCGGACTGATCGTCTCAGGAGACATCAGTATTATAAAAGGCATCTTCTACATCGCCGTACAGTGTATAGGGGCCGTAGCTGGAGCCGCTTTACTCAAGGTGAGTCACTGAAAACACTGTAACATTTGTAAAAACAACTGTAAACAAAATGAAACAATTGTATCTTCCTAGAATACTGTTTACATATGTCTCGAGGAGTTTTAAATGCATAAATTGTTAATATTATCACGTTTTAAACGTAATTTGTACATTATAAGTAGTTATCATGAAAATAGTCAAGGGCACTGCGTTTTTGTTTACACATTTCTTCGCGATAAATAGTCAAAACATGATTCATAATATCATATTCATATTACGCACTTATAATATTAGCACCTAAAAAATTTCCTTTTTGCCACTGAATAAAAAGACTGAAGGAAGGAGACTTTATGAATTATAACATACAAAATTTTCTGACGGAAATTGCGTCATTCCAACGACCACAATGGCTGCCAATATTTTCTTGTTTTCGTAATAAAAAGTTATTATTACCATTTGTTTTGATAATTTTAAGTATGTCACGCTCGTAAGCCCGCTATTTGAGAGCCGCCTCCTATCTGTCCCAACTTTATTATTTCACCTATTTAATATGCTGACCTGATCAGTGAATACTTCGCCTGCCGAGATATTATTAATAGTTTCAAAGTTAAATTACGCGTCTCTATCGCGGTATAAGTGATCGTACACCCTCTTGGTGTCATCATTTAATTTTTTGTGCATCTACACCTGCCAAGAAACCATCCGAGAACCCAGGAACCTGTTTTTTGGGACACCAGTGCCACAGATGTAAAATTGGAAATATTCTACATATTTATGAGGAAAGCATCTATTGTTAAGTCCATTCCAATTTTACATCTACTCAATTTCATTGTTTATTAATATTTTTTACCAACCGACAACATATATAAGGGAGGTATTGTGATCATACCGATTTTGACATTTCGAGATTTCGATGGATCTCCACGAATTGAGGTCCCTACATAACGTTTTGACTATTTTTAGCATGATGTCTGTCGGTCTGTCTGTCTGTCTGTCCGTCTGTCTGTCCGTCTGTCTGTCTGTCTGTCTGTCCGTCTGTGTACACGTGCAGAGCAAATTCGGCTGAAAGGATTTTTATGAAACTTCATATTTAAGCTTCTGCCATCAATGGCGCGAGTTGATCAACTTTTGGTAAAAATCGGTTGACTAAAAATGGGAGTTTACTCGTGTCGATTTTAAGATTTTTATGAATATTTCACAACAGAAAAATATTTCGAAAAAATTTATTGAACAAAAGTTGCTATAAAAGCAATAATTAATAACTTTTATTTGAGAGGTTTTTTGATTTCATACGTCTCAATTTTTTCATACTTATATGTAACGTTTCCATGGTCATGATAAATAATATCTCTGTTAGAAAATATTAGGCCAAGTTATTTCTACTCTGCTGCTAGAATGTATTACTTTAAGAAGTACTTTATGATGGCGGTCGGTCCTGTGATGGCCACAGCTGATTTTTTTTGTAACATATAATACTATTCTGTAAGTTATCGCATTAGCGCTGTAACTTGTTAATTTTGGTACGCACATGCTGGTCTCTTGATCACGTGTGCTGTTTATTTTGATCTTGTAATATATTTTATCTTGTTTTATATGTGTAAATGTTATATTGTCATGATGAAAAATTATTCCTTTTCGGTAAAATAAATTAGAAATTTTTCTTTTAGTTTCTGATTTAGTTAAATTTAGTAAACTAGAGAGACTAAATCCCAGGACAGACGTCGAACTTTATTAATATAAAAAAAAAAATTCGAAATATCACGGATGTAGAAAACAACCTGATCAGTTATTTTAAATCAAAACCAGAAAACTTCTATAGAGATCCCAGCAAACATTCAACTAACGGCCGAATGCTGGCAAACTGCTTTTATGCTGGTAAACTACTGGCACCAAAAGTAAGTGCAACGCCAGTATTAATAATGTACTTCACATTTGTATTTCGCATTCCGCCTATACGAAGTACTTTACCAGCATTTTATAAGCACTCTTCTTCACTCATACTTTTTACTTAAAACCATCAGAAATAAATCTTGCAACTAATGCGATTATTTTGCACTTTACCGTTGCTGGGCCGGCAACTGATACATCAATGGGCCAGTAACGGCCACGGGGACACCGGGGTACTGGCCCATTACTTTCAATGCCGGGGAGTATGTGCTTTACCAGTACTGGCCCGTATAAAAATGTTTGCTGGGATAGTATCAAAAAATCAGTAATACGTTGGGAAGCCGTAATAAATAATGATGGAAATTATATTTTGTAATTATACATACCTAATAAAAAAAATCTAGAAAAAAAAATTGTACTTTAAAATAATGGATTTCTTTCCGGTCTCCCTTTTAGTTACAAGCAAATGTGACTCTTGGTCTCCTACAACTTTGTTATTTATTTTTTTCATTACATATTTTTTTGTTTCTCTAGTAATAACGAAAATAATAGCGGTATCCCGTTTTGCTGTTACGCCCTGTACGCACAGTAACGGTATAAGGGTTTTTCGGTTATACCTTCGAAACCATAAAAATGACACTCTATAAATTGTGTTAGGTTAATGAATGTTAATGTTACAATGTATAATTAAATCGGCAGAGTCCCATAATAGAGTTAGTCATCGGTTGACATTTGCTATATCCCTGAGCATAAAACAAATTCATAAAAAAGCGCGATCTCGCGAAATGCGGCCGTGAAGGCATCGGGCAGGGGCAGGGTGTGCCACCTGCCTGCTTGTACCACGACCTGTTATTACCTCAGGTCAAGGCAGAAGATCATACACTTCATAATACCCAACGAAAATTATAATGCAAATAAGATCAAATTTTTCATTTATTGTTTGACAGCTATTTCACAACATTTATTATATGTTACAAAAGGTTAAACAAATGGAAATATAAATATAAATAATTGCCCCCCCCTCACCTTAAACGTCCACAGAATGAATATTTACAAATGCCATATAGTCTGTATTCAAATCCTTGTTTACTTCGAATTTTTCGGATCGTTGATTTTATATATTTGATACACCACCAGGCACGTATCGATGGGGGGGTGGGGGCTCAGGGGCTTGATCCCCTGAACCCAACAACAGGCGTGCACCCAGATTTTTTTCTTGCTCAGAATTTTTTTAGCGGTGCTCTGAAACCAAATTTGTTTTGCGGCGTGCTAACGTTTGATGTCAAGACAAATATGTTTTAAAATCATGTTTTTTTAGTGATTGGGGGGGGCACAGGCTCAAAAGCCCTCCTCTAGGTGTGCACCTGCCTCACAATATTCCCCACAATTTATTAGTTGCACATAAGGTACCACGTTCAAATCTCGATGCAGGTAATATTTTTCAATAACTCTCGGAAAATTTGGGGAGCTACCGCGGTATTTGTCTATGAGAATTTCCCCAAATGAAATAAATAATCAGCTGGAGCTAACACAGTAGATATGTATCGTTCGCGAACGATTCGTTCCAAAAGAACGAATCGTTGCAGTGAATTGATAGGACCGAATATTTTAATAAGCAGCGAACGAATCTTCAGTACGCGAACTCACAAATGCTAGCGAGTGGCGAGTATGACTCGATATGGAACGGAACGGAACGAGGTTCGAGCACAGAGCTTAGCTCGATTACTGTGTAGTGTGGAACACACGTACATCTATGTCTGTAGTCTGTTATGTAGGCTAAGTCTGGATGGGCGAACTTAGAATATGGCACGAGCGAAAGCTGAACGGCAAACTCGAACACTGCGCACTACAACGTGTGTACGTGTACGTGATACGTACACGTACTACATATACTGACACATTCGCCGTTCGCGAACTACTAGCGACTGACTAAAAGACTTATCACACTAGAGTTATTATTCAAGTCTAAACTTGGAAAATTAAAGTCTTGGCATTCGAATCGACGTCTTGTATGTGTGATAGCATGACAAAAAAACTAGGTCTTTAAGCCTGAGCAAATACATCGAGATATATTTCCCCCGACTCTAGCAGTCAGACGAAATCCAAGTCTTCAAATGCGCGTGCGCGGCCTCTTCCTCTCAGTCAGATCAAGTAAGATGGGTCTATTGTTAAAGTTATGTACGCAGTCGCAAGTTACTTGTCCCTGTTTCGCGTGTGATAGCTGAAGACTTGAATCCTGGAAGAAGACTTACAAAATAAAACTTGGATAGCGTTCTAGTGTGATACGCCCTTAACGTTCACGGACGATGCATCTCTACTGTTCTCAGCTCCCAGTACACAACTATGCAATAACAAAGCCAAGTACAGCGTGACATAGATAGTAAACACTAGATTTGTTGTACGCCAACGATTCGTTCCAAAAGAACGAACTTTTTAGAGAGTACTCAATACTGAATGAATCTTTAAAAATATTCGCATTTCCCGCCTCTACGACACAGAAGAGACTGACAGAACGACAGATAGACCGACAGACAGACTAGAAGATAAACACATCGATTAACAGACCGATGAACCGGACGCAAAAGCCTAATTCGCGATTATCTGTAAAAATCTCGAAGTCAGAATTGTTTTATTACAATACCGTCCTCTTTATATGAGATTGTCGGTAAAAATAGTTTAAGTAGAAAGACTTTATTACGTAGAGTGTGTAATGAATATGTTTTATTGTAATTACATAATGCAAGTAGGAAATAAGACAGGAAGGTCGGTAGTTTATAGCTGTTCCAACTGAATGAGCACCAAGTTCAATGTTGGCTGTATTTACTTCCATGATTTCACTTACTGTACCTACAATACACAACTTACACGCTAATTCCGACTGAATTGATTATTTATAAAGCACAGTACTTAGGCCGCAATATAAGGGTGTGTTTTTGTTAGAGCAGTGCTAAACGATAACAACGGCGATACTAAAGAAGCAGTGATATTCAGATCAATTCTGTAAAAAGTTATTATAACAGTTACCGTGTAGTAACGTTACTACAAGATAACTTTTATAGTAGGTGTGTTCGATTTGCACATTTGCAGTTAATGTTTACTGCCGCGTTAAAAAAATCTGTTCGTTTTGTTTCGCAGTAACTGCAAATCTGTTCGATTTGTCGTAATTTACTGCCAGTTTATGACGCTACTGCGAAAAAGTTACAGCTGCTTCTCTTGCGGATTATTTGTTACGGCTGTGTTTGTTTACCTTGTTGAGTTGGTACCATAGATAAAGAATAAATGGTTGGTACTTTGTTTTTGACTTTTTGACAGGAATATGGCTAGCATATTTGTTTTGATATTTACACTATATTCTTTGATGGCTAATGTCTTACAAATTCTTTTTTTTTTAATATCCTGGGACAATAGCTTCTACAAAATTTTTCAGTTTTTCTATCCTGGGGCATTTTGTAAACCTCGCAAATACAGTTCATAACTTCATCATCCGAACTCGAAAAATCTAAATCTGAATCAGATGATTCTGGATTTGATAATATTTCAAGATCCATTAAATATATCTAATATTTTTCACCCTTTCGACACTAGGCTGACCAGATTTTTTTCACAGAAAAGGAGTATACTAAAAAAGAGGTTACACTCCCAAAATAGAAGTGATGAGCAAAAAAAAGGTCCTCACTTCTAAACTAGAAGTAAAAAAGTGACCATCAAAAAAGAGTATATTCAGGGTTTTTTTTATAAAAAGTAAGAGTATAGAAAATATTACTCAAAAAAGAGTATAATACTCTTAAAAAGAGTACGTCTGGTCACCCTATTCGACACACAAGATAATCTCCGAACCAAATCGTAAAAAGATTCTTAACCTGGAAAGTTATCTGTCATCTGTCTGACATTTAACATTTACGTCAGACCTACTTCTTATTCTTTACGTATAAACAAATCGAACAGAAAATTAAACTCGCTGTATGTTACCAGTTTTTAGTAGTAAACTGCTAACTGCAGCGTTTTACTGCTAGCGTTTAGCAGTATAACGCGAAGGTGCAAATCGAACATACCTAGTGACTTTAATAGTAACTTTAACATTTTTCGTATGTAATATCCAACTGTAGTGACGTCGCTATGAAAGTTATATCTTAAGGTTTGTTCGTTTGTGTTGCACCAGACTTGTCCAGGACAAGATCAGCTGACGTCACTATATAAGATAGCATTGGTGGGGGAAGCTGTGGTGTAGTTCAGTGTAGGTTGGGCAACACAAACGAACACACCTTTAGTAACAGTTACTGAGAAAAGAATGAAGTTAGTTACAAAAGCGTATTTTTTGTGTTACAGTCTGTTCCAAACGGTTAAGCGGAACTAAATGGGAATTTTATTCTTTTAGGTTGTCACGAGAAGGGACCTTGCTAGGGTTATTTCATTTTTCACGTTAGAATGTCAAAATTTAAAATTCCAACAATGAAACCATGGAAACGAAGTATATATGTCAAAATTAAATTATTTTTTAATATATTTTAATGACAAAAATATAAATAATTGGGAAATTTGTAATAAGAATGACACAAAAATTTAACATATAAAGAAAATGACATTTTAAAATGATGAAAAAAATCACCAAAAATGTTTATTGTAAGTATGATTTACAAAGCTTAAACAAAACGGCCGAAAAGCACGATTTAAACGATGAAAGTAACTAGATTGTAAAATCTAGTTCCGCTTAACGGTTTGGAACAGACTGTAATATTTCAATTTATTCAAAAAAATGTGGATACTTTTTTAAGTCATTGTATAAATAATAAAACTGCTCGAATATCGTTTGGTATTAATAGGATATGCAGTATATTTTTTTACGCTCGAATTATAACTGCAGGGGTACCACAGGGAAGTGTATTAGGACCTGCACTGTTTAATATTAATATCGACGATATACCGAAAACACAACATATCAATTTAAGTCTCTACGATACAGCATTGTTCTCTCCATCATTTAGATTAGATGCTATAGCCAACTCAACAACAATTTGCCACCAAAACATTTAAATTGTACGATTTTAAGGGAAAAATTTCTAGTGTTGAACAATTATATACATGAACCCTCTCCCAACAAAAAATTCTGGCTTCTGATTCCCCCCTAAGAAAAAAGTGTGCGCCTAAGTCTAATAGGAATTTATCCTTTTTTCAGTTGGCAACACCTACATCAGTCGTTGGTACTCTAGGAATGACACTCGTTAGTGATTCTTTGACACCCTGGCAAGGACTAATGATAGAAGCTTTCATCACTTTCGTCCTGGTGTTGGTGGTTCAAGGAGTTTGCGATGGACGTAGAAATGATATCAAAGGATCTGCCCCATTGGCAATAGGCCTTAGCATCACAGCCTGCCATCTCAGTGCTGTAAGTATAACAATAAAACAAAAACATCCAAATAAACTGAATGAATTTTGTTTTTTTAGATTAAATACACGGGATCTAGTATGAATCCTGCCAGGACTTTTGGTCCAGCTGTTATGATGGGAATTTGGACTAATCACTGGGTAAGTAAACTACCCCTTCAAGTTATGCTACACAAACTACACGCGTGATGGACATAGGCAAAAGTTTGTAAAGAAGATAATTTCACTAAGATGACCATATTTTTAAGTTTAAAATTCGGCGAAATAAAGAATATTTAGAAAATTTCGGTTTACAGTAGGGTGTACCGGAAAGTTTTTTCGTTTTTATTATTAGTGCAGTATGCGAACTAGTCACGACTTATTCGCTAAATTAAACAGACGTCTTTTGCGTTTTGATTAAACTCTGTAATCTTGAGTACCTAATTATTGTTTTCGTTTCATTTTAAACCCTTGCATTTTAAAATTTTCATCAAAACATTTTTTATGCTGTTTAATGTTGTATGAGTACCATAAAAAAAATCTGCTACAGTTGCTACATAAAACATTTACACTGTTTATGATGATAAACTAAGTGTACGCACATGTCAACAGTGGTTTAAAAAATTTAAATCAGGAAATTTATGTTTGGATGATGAACTTCGATCTGGAAGGCCCTATAGGGGAAAAATTTTAAGATCGTAGCGCCACGCGGATTTTTTTGAAACCATTCTAAATCAGATACCACTTGACATTTACTAGTAAATAATAGCGAAAAGTGTATCAAAAAACGACAAAAAATAAATAATTGTTTGGGATTTTCTGATTTTGTGAAGTGACAACACTTTTAAACATTTAAAATACTACATTTTGTGATCTGGTTTTAAGTTATGGCGATTTTCCATTGTCGATTATTTTAACTATATTGGGGGAAATAATAATTCCCGTGTTGTTTACCAAGGGGTAGAAATCTACAATGCTGGGCATATAATATTGTGTGGAGTCACTGAAAAAAACAGAGAGTTCATAAAGATTTATGCATTATGCCTAGAGACTTGTGCATTACAACCCACACACAATAACAGGAATTTTCAAGATATGCGATAATAAATACAAAATTGAAAATATTTTTTGTAGTCACTATCATTAAAATGTAATGAGCAAACTTTGATATAAGGGCTCACTTTTTTTCCAATTTTTAAATTGTTTATCTAAACATCGCGTCGATTCCTAACCTCTTGCTTTCCCAATTTTGTTTCGAACCGTACGGTGTCTGATATTAGTGGAAACAAATGAAACGATATTTCCGGGTTTCTTCTTTTCAATGAATTGCACATAAGCACACAACAATATGTATTATACATTTTTCAATGATTATAATAAAACTTTAAAAACAAACTTCATACAAAACCAATACACAAAACGAAATGTTATCTGATGTACACAAGTTCATGAAACGCTCACCAGATGGTAGGGTGCTTAGCTGCAAAGCCCTATAAAGGAATCATTTATTATATGTTAAAACCGGGACAAAGTGTTAATTCTGATCTCTACTGTGAACAATTGGATCGACTGAATCAGAACTTGACCAGAAATCGGCCTGAAATTGTGAATAGAAGAGGAGTTATTCTTCAAGGCGACAATGACTGACCTCATTCATCAAAAAACGAAAAAATTTCCGAGCTTGATTGGGAGGTTCTAACACACCCACCCTACTCACCAGACATTTTACCCTCCGACTAATACTTATTTCGGTCACTGGAACACTTTTTAAGAAACAAGACACTTAGAGATATGAACCAAATATATTCTCTTAAATGGCTAATTCTGTTTTATTTTTTTTTAAGGTTTATTGGGCTGGTCCTCTCGTTGGAGGGGTTGCTGCAGGTCTTATCTACGTAGTATTTTTCAAAGTAAGAAAGGGTGATGACGACGGCACCTCATATGATTTCTAACCACAATTCATCCCCTCCCCCTCATTATTTAATTCAGTATTTTACAAATAAGATCTTACCCATTTCATATTTTAAAAATGTAGATATTAGATTTTTAATAATCTGTTTCTTTTCCAAGCTGACGAAGGATTAAGATTTAATCACGATTAAAATAAGTTACTTAAAGTTGTATTTAAGTATAAATTATTATTATTTAAGTTATAAATCATGTACATATTTCCAAATTTCAAAATTTTAGTGCTAGATTTCAACTTAAAATTATATTTTAAGTAAAAAAGATATATTCTATACCAGTGTTCTTCAACCTTTTTGTCCCCGCGGACCAGTGAAAATAGGATAAATATTTCACGGACCGGCTGAAAGTTAAGACACAAATAAAAACCAATATGGATAGTATTTTATTATTATATAGGTATATGTTATACAGTTATATAATTACAATTTTTAGTGCGACATCTGTTGCTGCGTTTTTGTTAGAAAATTTGATATACAGCAAATCTATTTAGTACTGGCGTGTGGGAAATCAGTTTCGCGCAGAGGAAGAACGCATTCGGAAAGAAAGAGAGGGTCGAGCGCTTGGACTGTACAGTACGAGGCACAAGTTTTCATCAAAATATTAATTTTTTCCACAATTTAATGGATTACTTTTTATATTTCATATTTTCTGTTCACTTCTTTCTTTCTGTTTTCTAGATGACAAAAATGTGGAACATTCACCTGAATTTAGAAAATAATAATGTATAAATAATATAACAATGAAATAAAAATGAAAAGCCTGTTTAGAACTGAACTAAGTTTACCAAACAAAATAAATGTTTTTGTTGAACAGCTTTGTTGCGTCTTATAACAAAGATATTTATTATGATTGTTAATTTAGAACGAAATATTTCGGATTCTTTTGTTCAAAATATTTGTTCCGTCCGTGTCTCATCTTTCTATTAAAGTTATATTGTATTACAACTTTTAACTTGTATAACCTGCAGACACTTTTTTTTCCTTGTTAAATCTACTTAAACTTCTTGCAGAAACGCCTGTGCACGCTGAAACTCGATCCAAAATATTCTTCAAAGGTATAATCACGTTCCCTGCTGCAGCTTACTTAGTCATAAAGTCAATCACATTACTAATAATCTCCTTACACTGACTATGGTTTACGCGCCCACATAATTTCGTCTTAAATTCCATTATACTTTTTCATCCGGATGTACTTTCACTGATGCTTGCAGCAAGACAGTCTGAAGTCAACTGACGTCTCCACTCCAATTTCTAGTGATTGCTACTGCGCACCCAAGGTCATCTGCCAGGCTTAAATAGATGGACTGTACGTGGCTGCAGAATTGTTTCTGAGATACGAAGCGCTGCGTTAACATCCATTCGATTTCTCTGTTTGGTTTTTAGTATTGACATGGCTGAAAAAAATCTTTTCGCACAAATAGGAAGTCGAAAATGATTAATAATTTGATAGCTTTATAACTCAAAGATGGATATTCTTTTTCTAGCGATTTCCAAAATTAAGACAATGATTGCATTTTTTGTCTGGACATCAGAGTGACATCACAAGACAAATCGATTAGTTTTTCTTTTTCACGAGGATCAAGTGCACATGACTTTATATCTTCCAAGAATGGGTTAATAATCCAGAGGTTACCTTTTCAAGGATCCTCATTTTCAAGGAAATAATTATTCAAGTTTTCAGCTAATGCTCTAAAATGTTCACTTATTGTTTAATATGGCGTATTGGTTGACATCAGCAGCAATCAAAAATTCTTCCAAAAGTGGAAACATTTCTATATCTTCCTCTTATAATACCCTTTTCACACTAGATCTTTAAGACTAGTGAACTTTAAGTTCACCGATGTTTAAGATCGGTATGCTTTCACACTTGATGTTTAAATCTCTGGTGCTGCCATCAGCTACAGTAATTTTGTCCTTAAGTTACCGTCATGAAATTACCAGTTTTGAACTGTCTGCGCAGACGCACATTTTGAATTATTATAAACAATTAAGGATATTTCATTTCATTCTACAATAAAGGCACTACAATAAAGAATATATTACACCTGTATTAACATGTAAGTCGATACATTTTATCTCAATTATTGTAGCTCTGTATTTTATTAAACACATTATTAAAATAAATAATTTTATTATAACAATAAGTATAAACTTCTTATAACGTCGATATAATACAGTATTCTTGTTTATGATAATATAAAATGTTGACAGCACAATTTCAAGGAGTATTTTTTTATAATAGAATTTAAGTTGGCAATGCGGACGAAGTTTAAGACGCAGATCTCTGTCTTAAACATCGCTTGTATTTAACCGAGGCCATACGGTTTCACATTAGCGTTTAAAGATACATTCACTTTAACATCTGATCTTAAAGATCTAGTGTGAAAAGGGTATAAGCGACTATTCCGAGAGCTAGATTTTTCAGAAGTATGAAAAATAGCCGCAAGAGGCGTTGTATTATGACTAGTAAATATGAAATAAATCATGGCTCGGACAAAAGTTAGCTTCTGAGTCGACTAAAAAAATGTGCTATATACTCGTGAATAAAAGTGTGCATCTACATGATTCGGCCGAAATAATTCGCGGACCGGCAGGAATTTTCTGCGGACCGGCACCAGGCTGTGGACCACGGGTTGAAGAACACTGTTCTATACTACAAGGGCCCATTGGTATATGAGAAGGTCAAAAACAAAAAGCTGTTTGGAAATATTTTGGAAAAAAAAACTGTGGTAGCACAAACTAAAAATACAAAGAGGGGCCAGTACAGGGGGCCTTCGCCCCCCCTTTCGCACGGCTCAGTTTCAAGATCAGATTTTCCGACTAAAATTTTGCTGGAACAAACCTCTTAAAACGCTCAGAAAATGTATTTTTTTATAATATCTCCATTCCATTGTAAAATTCGGGAAAAAAATACGTTATTAAACAAATACGTATATTGGCGAAATGTATATCAAAGGCCCATTGTACTTGGCCTTGAAATTGGTATTTTGTTGTACAGAATATATTGTTTAAATTAGTTGTACACATCGTGCATTACGCTTTGATTTAGTATAAATAATTTATTGTCTAAACATTGTACAAACTTTATAGTACTGTATTCCATACAAAATAAAGACATTTCGTATTTACTTATATTAGGTGCTTTCCTTTTACCACATTACTTAAGTAATCTTACCTTACCAAAGTTAATAACGCATAATATCTCTTTCTAACACATCGATATATTAATGCACAGCGCCGCATTTGATCGTAATGCGTCCGACGTACACCAGAAAACGCTGCACTTGATCGTAGTACACCCGCCGCTTATCAGATAACGCTGCACTTGATCGTAGTACACTCGCTGCTCACCAGACAACGCTGCACTTAATCGTAGTACACTCGCCGCTCACCAAACAACGTTGCACTTAATCGTAGTACACCCATCGCTCACCAGACAGCACTGCACTTAATCGTAGTACACCCGTCGCTCACCAAACAGCGCTGCACTTGATTGTAGTACACCCGCCAACCACCAGACAACGCTGCACTTGATCGTAGTTCACCCGCCCCTCGCCAGACAACGCTGCACTTGATCGTAGTTCACCCATCACTTACCAGATAACGCTGCACTTGATCGTAGTACACTCGCCGCTCACCAGAAAACGCTGCACTTGATCGTAGTACACCCGCCGCTCACCAGACAGTGCTGCACTTGATCATAGTACACCCGCCGCTCACCAGATAATGCTGCACTTGATCGTAGTCCACCCGCCGCTCACCAGATAACGCTGCACTTGATCGTAGTACACCCACCGCTCACCAGAAAACGCTGTACTTGATCGTAGTACACCCGCCGCTCACCTGCACACGATAGCGCCTCTTCTTGCACTACATACTTTTAAAATTATCCTAACCTTAAATATTTGAATTTGACAGTTGCAAGTTATGATCTTCTTTGGTTGCAATTAAATAATAATTATGGAAAATATATTGGATACAGAAATTGAGGACCGAAAACAAAAAAAGAGAAGAACATCATTATTTAATAGAAGTGAAATTCAAAATGGTAATATTATAACATAATTATTTTTAATATTACATGGTAAAATATTTTAGCTATTACTGATTATACTATAAGAGATGAAATTAATACTCAAGAATTGGAAGAATATTCTGAAAAATTAAAACAAGAAAGTGATACGTGGAGTACAATTTTAAAAGAGTCCCGAAAACAAAAATTAGCACTAGAGAAGTAAGTTAAAGTTTTCGTAGTTAATTTTTATGACAGTGTTTATTGTTTTAGGAAGTTAGAAACTGAATTATCCAAACAGTTTGATGTAAATAGTTTAGAGGAAGAAGATCAGCAGTTTTTTGCAGCGAGGCCAGATTATGAATATTTTATTAAGAAAGTTAAAGAATTGAATAATTTAACAACGATAGTTGTTGAAAAGAAAGGTTTTGTTGAAAATATGTATAAACGTCAAATAGAACAGATTGATAGTATGATAGAACAATATAACAAGAATTTAGATAATAGTGTGGATATTGAATTATAAATTTTTTGTATATATATTTTTTAAATCATATATATTATGATATAACCCTTATTGACTTTATTATCCTGCTTTTTGCCCCTTCGCTGACATCTAAAAAAGTTCAAAGTGGTTTCGAACAACCTAAGGCAAATAAAAGAACACAGCTAAATTATATTTATATTACAAATCAGGTATTTTATTTATTTTTTTTTTAAATAAAATCGTTTATATGAAACTATTTTGACTAATGGCCGGTTGCTAAAGTAAGAATTATCCCTAACTCAAGTTAAAATCATTTGTTTTTGTATGTTGTAACATATAAAACAAATGATTTTAACTTGAGTTAGAGAAAACTCCTACGTTAGCAACCCAACATAAATGAACTAAAATAAACTACAACACTCATTTATCATTTACTTAACAGCAAAAATGCTATGTGGAGAGCTACCTATAAACGAAATATATCACTTATTATTTACTTAACATTGAAAATATATACAAAAGATTTGGCGTAATAAAATAAGGTTTGAAATAAAAAAATGTTTATTTATAACAAATAATCAGTCATTTATTTTACATTTATTGAGCATTTAAAATAGTTAGTAAAAATAACAAATATTAGTATATCATAATCACAATATTTCATAACATTAGAGTATATTATATAAGTCAGAACAACCCATTTTTAACGAGTTGGGAACCTACTACCTTCAATTCGTCAACTATCTTTACCATAAATGAAACAGATATAAAAATATATAAAATAATAATCATGCAATGTGAACCTTATGGTTTACTTGTAACGGGACTGAGAATATTTGTTCCCATGGAGTTCGAACTGCGGATATAACGGTGTTCATACTGTTCTCCGTAGCGCAGTGCATGCACCAAATTTCCTCGTAACTTCCAACTTCATCCAAAAAATGAAATTCTACAGTATTTTCTTCTGATTCCTAACAAATTAAAACAGTATTTCATTTAAATAAATTAATAAAACAGTCAAAATTGGATTGAAATTAACCCATTAATGGTAAAAGATTCGTATACGCAACCTTTTAGAAATTATTTTTTTAAGGAAGGCTATTGTTTTATTTTTATTGCATAATTATTTTACAAGCATTACTAGAATGCAATAGCTTCGTGAATATTTTATTTCGCAGTTTATTTAAAGAGTATATTTTTTTTTAATATTTTGAAATTGGTCAATTTTTGAAGATTTTACTGCTTTATAAAATCAGGCATTTT
Organism: Liopterus haemorrhoidalis; assembly: GCA_963971575.1. Lineage (NCBI taxonomy): Eukaryota > Metazoa > Arthropoda > Insecta > Coleoptera > Dytiscidae > Liopterus > Liopterus haemorrhoidalis. The sequence continues at coordinate 64,687,423 of OZ020615.1, forward strand.
CTGTACACTTGTTGGTAATATAAAAAAAATATATATAGTCAAACCGTATGATAACATTGTTATGAATTATCGTATTTTGAAAAAATATAAATTTTATCTGTTATGTTGCTGTGTACATCATTCAAATTTATGGGGTGCGTATACGCACCTTTGGCCAAATCAGTGAAATGTACAGGCGTGATTCATCATCGACAAGTCTCATCTTGTCTTAGCCATCTAAACTATTGTTCATTTCTACTGTGTGTTCTTTCATAGTTCAGTATATGTATTTACAGAATAAGTATAGTGAAAATAAAAATTAGTTGTACAATTGTCAAATGACAGTAAAATTTCTTAATTGGTCACGACTAGCAGTTGCTCTTATGAAGTATCAGAGTAATGCAGATACTGATAGAGAAGCAACAAATTCAAACTATATGCGTCTTTCAAAAAACAGTTTATCAGATGTCATCAGATTTGATAATATCATCTGATAAGAGGCATGAAACGAATGTAAAAAAAATGCAGTTGGTGTAAAAGCAACTCCATTTATTTATGTGTAAAATGTAAAGTACATCTGTGCCCAGAGTGTTTTGAAATGTTTCATTCCAAATAAGTTCATATTTCATTCATAAATAAAATAATTTGCTTATTACATGTTTACTTATATTTGATATTGTTATTAGCCAAGGGTGCGTATACGCATCCTTATATTCCTGTAGAGTTAAGCATATATATTTTTTCAAATTGCAATAATTGTCTAAGTTGATGTATTTTAATTAATTTGCATTACAAGTGAAAAATATTTTTTCTTAATAGCTTGGCCATTAATGGGTTAAATGAGAAAAAGATTTAACTTTTAAAAGAACTGAAGCAAAAAGCGACAGAAATAGGCATTCACCTTTTGTCTTCTGTTACTTATCACTGCCAGCTTAATAATTTGAAGTAAGAATAAAATTCAAATACTTACTAATTCCAATAAATTGCTTATAGGTTGTGTGAACTTAAACACCGGAATATTATTTGAATCCGGCATTAACCAAGTTAAATCTTGCACAAGAATTAGATCGGTGTTTGTTACCATAAATATACCCATCTTCATTTCAGTGCTTGTATTATTGCTGACGGTACAGTTTGAAAATATCGATAACAAACATACATTTGTTGATTTGATTGTGCTATCTGGGTTTTCTCGAGATATTAACGATTGCTGAAGATTCATCATAGAACGCTCCGGCATCGTTGTAACCAAATCACAAGAATCAGGAAGAGGGTTTACTAAGAAAAAAAAAAACAGTTTTTGACTGTGATTCGTTTTGCTATATTTTGTTATTTATTTATTTACTTTTTTATTAGTTTAAATTTTATCAAAATACTTACTAGCCAAGAAAGCTAAAAAATTCGTAGTATATTGCATATCTTGTAACACACAAAGATGGCTGATTGTATTTTTTCCAATCGTACGTATATCAATTCCAATCCCTTGTTTCCACGGCAATGAAAAAACAGTCTGCAATCGATCAATCGTATAGCTATCTTTCTTAATCAACCACCCTATGATATCATCCCTAAAAACACAAAATTAACAACCAAACAAAATAAAACATTAAATACCTTACCCGTTATTGTGATTTTTTATATGTAATGTATAAACTTTTTGAGTCGATAAAACAAGACATGCCGGAATTATTTCCGATGAATTATGACTGAGTAATGAACATCGTAAAAGCCAAAGAAAGTCTTCGTGTTCATCTTCAAATATATGTTGGTATAAATGTAGTTTTATTCGATGGTCTACATTTGAGAAATTTTCTGAATATTCAAATTCTATTCCGTTAGAATTGTTTAACGGGACTGATTTAGTTCCTTCTTTAGCACCAGTGAAGAGACCTTAAAAAAATAATATATGTTAATATGTACAGAAAACGGTGCCCTGTCAAAGAAATTTCCAAGCTGTGGTATTTTCGAAAACTTGAATCAACACTGGGCTAATATAGAAGTATTTAAATTTAAATGTGCGAAAAATTCGATTTACAACATTGATAAAAACGTTGTTCATTTATTATCATTCATAGCATGTTTAAACTAAAAACCTGAAAGAATTCTAAGTAATGTACATTTGTGTGAACCGGAAAAGTAGAACATGAATTTTTGATCAGATTATGGTTTCGGAAAATAACGTATTTTTTGTGTTTTTTGCTTGACCATGTAAAATATTTAATATTATGTAGTACAGTAAACAGAGCGCTTCGATGGTGTAATGCTTAGAATACTAGCGTTCTAATTTGCAAACTCGAGTTCAATCCGGCCTCGAGGCAATTTCATTTTTTCTGTTTTTTTTTGCATTTTCATTTTATTTAAATTATTTTTTCAAAATTCTAGTAATATTTGGGCAAATATTGCATTTAATTTTTAAAAGCGTAAATTTAATACCCAGTGGAAAGTGTTGAAATTGAATACTCTTGGACTTACAACCAAGTAACTTATATATAATACCATGGATACAAGTAAAAAAATAAAATATATAAAATATTATGTTATGTCATGTGTTATAATGTCTGTATCATATTAGTGCCTAAATATATTACTACTATACTGCTATTTATATTCCTATAAATACACGAAATCAGAAGGGCGAAGCTTATGACTAAAACAACCAATGGAAGCCATAAGCGCAATTTTTAAAATCTTATTGAACCTTGCTATATAAAAAAAAAAATACTGCACATATTTAGAAACCTACATAATTGTATTAGGCATTCGAATTAAAATTAACAAAAAAATATATATATTTTAACATAAAATTTGTTTTGGTATCCCAAATAATCATTATTTACTTACTAAATACCTGCAAAACCCTGAAATGTGTGAAAATTCACACTTCATATCAATTTTTTTAAAATCTCTATAGTTTTCCTATATGTGGTTCAAAGAGTTGTAGAAGCATACCAATTTCAACTTTGTATGTTCAATCGTTTGGCTACAATTTTTACCATACAGACAGACAGACAACATGACTAACGTTATAAGGGGATCATTCCTACAAAACCCTAAAAAAGTAAATCGCAAATATAAAAAGGTTGGCAACCCTGCTTCACATACCATCTATTATGGAAGTAATAAGTCCAGTTTTATTCTTCTCCGTAGTTGCTACAATTCCAACGCTTGTTTCGATCTCTTCCTGTATCGGAGTAACTTCTAACCCAGTCTCCGCTTGACTATTTAGATCTTTATGAGTATCGTAAGCAGTACAAATACTCTCGGTGAAAGAACTTGAAGAACTACTCTCCGTAAGCACAACTGGAAGTGTATTAATTATATTTACTACATCAGGAATTGTTGGCATTGTAAAAATTTTACGTTCCTCTGAAGAACGTTTTCTTCCAGGCCTGAAAAATAATTATTATAACTAGTTTAATACTAATTTTATTTATATTAAACCTGGTATCATCCAAAACTTCAATACTACTCTGACTTGGATTACTTATAACTTCAATATCGCTCTCGTATCTTCGATAGATGTGGCTATCAGGTGTTACGGTATCGTCGATACTTAGTACGGAACTGTTGGATTCTTGGACTGATGCTGCCGAACCTATTAAAAATAATACTTTCGAAACATATCGAAAAAAGTTTTTTTAAAAATTGCATGCATATAAATATTACAGAAAATTTAAATGTGGTACTGATACAAGTCTTCAAAATAGGTTCTAAACACCTAAGTGTTTTAATTATGTTCCTATACGATAGGAAAGACTATAGCTCCATGGTGAGACTTTACTTTGGGACTTTAGGGACAAAAGTCCATATCTCAAACTCTACTAGAAGTTCTATTGTCAACTGACAATAACTGAAGCGCCTCTAGTGAGATTTTGAGAAACTGACGGTTGTAGGATAGTCGAGTTTGTGACAAGCATGGGAATATGTTCTTAGAAGTGGAAAGACAGTTAAAGACCATTTTAGAGTGTGTTCCCGTGTGTTTCAATAAATATCACATAAGATACCATTGAACCTGTCAAAAATATCCTACCAAAGTCAGCCATGATGTGAATGCAGTAGCGCCTCTATCGGTAGTGTCAGATGCCAATAACGGTTTGAGTTGTGTTTAATTTGGATTATTGAAGTGACATAACTATGGGCCCACTGCGCTTGCAACCATGGGGGGCCCAAGGTATTTAGGGGCCCATCGAACCTCTTAAAAATCTTTTTTTAAAGTGTTCTTTTTGGAAAGTTAACAAACCTACTAAGGGAAAATTTTGCGTAGGGGTAAAATATGAAGATACGCCACTGGACTATTGTACTATTGAGTTGGTTGGGTTGTTAAAATTTTGTGGACTTTTGGACTATTGGACTTCTAAACTATTAGGCGGGTTAGACTAATTGGACTTTTTTACGGTTAAACTCTTATGTACAGTCGAGCTTTTGTAGACTTTTAGATTTTTGTAATCTGTATGACTTCTTCTTCTTCTTCTTTAGGCACTATCAGTCAGCTTGACTTTTGGCATCACTCACATAAGCCCTCCATCTAGATCTATTCATTGTCAAGTCTTGCCAAGTACCCTGTATACCTATGCTTGTCAGATCTTCTGTTAGCTGATCTCTCCATCTCTTGCGAGGTCTTCCCACTGATCGACAGGTATTCAATCTTCCTTCCCATATCTTCCTAACCATTTAAACTGTATAACTATTAAACTTAAATGAACTTTTGGACTGTTGAACTTCTGAAATGTTAGGCAGGTTAGACTTGTTGGACTTTTTGTCAGTCAGGATTTAGTAAACCTTTGGTTTTTTGTAATCTGTTGAACTTAAATTTACTTTTGGACTTTTCGAATCAGTGCCCTAAGCTTTGAAGGCAACTGTTAGGCTTGTTGAACTGTTCGACTATTGAACTTCTGGACTTTTGTGGATTCTTTAACTTTTGGACTTTAAACGTTTGGACTTTTAAAATTTTGGACTTAAAAATTTTTGGATTCTTAGACTTGTGGAACTTTTTTACTATTAAACTTTTGGGAGCAGTCAAGATTTAGTAAACCTTTGCTGTTTTGTAACCTGTTGAACTTAAATACACTTTTGGACTTTTCGAACCAGTGACGAAATTGCTTTAAGGGCAACTGCCTTTCTTTTGGACTGTGAGCATGTTAGGCTTGTTGAACTGTTCGACTATTGAACTTCTGCACTTTTATGGATTCTTTAATTTTTGGACTTTAAACATTTGGACTTTTAAAATTTTGGACTTAAAATTTTGGACTTTTAAAATTGGACTTTCAAAATTTTGGACTTTAAAAATTTTGGACTTTCAAACTTTTGGACTTTTTAGACTTAGGCGGATTTTTGAGCTTTATGAGCTATTGGGACAAATATCATGTACTTCGTACACGATCCTCTCTCCATGGAGCTCTGTTTTTTAATTCTCTTTGATATTTTATTAACATATTGATTTTTGAAGACTTGTGAATGTAGGTGTTGTGTGTATTATTCTGTCGTAACATTGTTCGATTAATTAGATATAAAAGATATAGCTCTTACAGTGGTTGCGGGTGGACTCAATGTGGACTTCTGCTGTTACAGTTTGAGTCAGAGCCAAATCACCACTCTCCGCAGTCTCACTTGCTGTGAATTAGTATGAGTCACTCAACAGTACAACAGACCTCATGCAATTTAATGAAAAATTTCAAAAAAAAAAAAAATCAATAAATTGTAACACATTGTAAAGAGGAAAAAATTATGTCCATTCTAATTTGTAAACAAAAAAATTGAACAAATCTACTTATTTGCCCTGCAATGTGTTAATTTAATAGATTTCTTATTTTCCTATTTGAAAATTCTCTCATGTTAATATTTTTGTGAAATAGTAAAATAAGCTACGTAAAAATATTCTCAGTAACTCACCGATACTGCATTCCGATGGGGATTTTGGACGATCTTTAATTGTAATCGACGGTGATGAATCATCTAACTCGTAAACTATTGTACTGTGACAAGATGGACATTCGGGAACCAACTTATCTGTAAAAATAAACGATTTATAAAAATAAATAAAAAAAAAGTATTCTAAGTCTAATTCTTACCTTTTTGTGAAAAACTTTTTGTGTTAATCTTAAATTTAAAAGAACACTTCATACAGCTAAAATTAATTTCCTTTTTCTGTGGAGAACGTTTACTTATAATATCATTCAAACTGGATAAAAATTGCTGAAAAAAAAGTTAGTTAATTTTTTTATTGTTAGCGTTTAAAAATATTTACCGTTGCATCTTCCTCGGATAAAACATATTGCCGTTGTTTTAAATTTCTTCGTACAGTATCGTACTCAACAAGTATTGTTGGTGGATCATTTGTAATTAATTCGCAGTTTATTAAAACTTCTCGCTGCCATTTAAATTTAACGTGTCCGTTCATAACATCTTTTTCTTTTATATAATCATTTGTAATCAATAAAAATGATTCTTCAAGTTCATCTTCCTTATGTTTAATATGAACCAGATATAACTGTTCCTCACCACCTAAATTAAAACGTAAATTAGTTAATTTCTATCAAAATTGGCTTCCGTATGGCTTCCATTGGTTGTTTTAAGTCATAACTCCTCTGATTTCCTGTATTCAATTTCCACTGGTTATTAAATTTACGCTTTTAAAAATTAAGTGCAATATTTGCCCAAATATAACTAGAATTTAAACAAATAAAAATGCAAAAAAAAACAAAAAAATTAAATTTGTCTCGAGACCAGGACCCTAGTTTGCAAATTATAACGTGAGAGCGCTAACCATTACACCATGAAAGCATGCTGGTATACTTTGTTACATAAGTTATTAAATATTTTACATGGTCAAACAAAAAACACAAAAAATGCGTTATTTTCCGAAAACATAATCTGATCAAAAATTCCTGTTGTGCTATTCCGGTTCACACAAATGTACATTACTTAGAATTTTGTCAGATTTTTAGTTTAAACCATCTGGGCTACTGGGTGTTGAACATTTTTTTTTGCACATTTTTGGCAAAAATCGCGTCAAAATAATTTATTTTGCAAAAATAAAATTTTGATTGTTAATCCACGTACTAAGGGTTTTCATAAGTGTCTTTGTAAAATAAAATCTTTAAAATTACCTTCAGATTGATCATTGTCAGAATATTCCTCATAATCGGATGTAACTGTACGTTCATTGTCTTCGAATAATGAACTTTCGGAAGCTGTTACAAATGTGTTATTTGCTGATAGTTCGGATATAACATCTGCTTTATCATCTTTATTATCTTGATTTGTTTCCGGTTTTAAAACTTCAGCAGCATGTATTTTAAAATCAGCTTCGTAAGGCGAAGAAGACATTATTGGAATTTCTGTTTTTGGAATACCTGTAAAAATACATTGTACAGAAAATAAGTTTAAATATAAAAAAATTAATTACAATAAAAAATTATTTGATGGTTGTAGACAAAGAATTATTATTAGGTTATATTTTCACAGGTCCGAGTAAATAATATTGTGCCGATCCGCGATAAAATTTGTGTTGAGAAGCACTGGTCTATATTAATTTTACATACCTAAAACATCTTGAACTAAAGATCCACCAACACTCTGCAACCATTGTTCTCCATATTGTTTTCTTAAAATTTCAATTTGTTTTTTCGTCTCCAAATGTTCCATTGAAGTTTCCATCGATTCAATAGAAGTAACACTATTAACCAATTCATCTTCAATAATTTCTCCAGTATCATCACTCTCTGCAATAATTGCATTCCTTATTTTTCCAGCTTTCTTACTTTGAGATCTTGTCAACGAAGCAGCAATAGTTGTTATTTCACTTGAATACGTATTTATAGATGCCGATGAACTTACAGAAGAAAGATGTTCTCGATCCAGTTGAGTTCTTGGTGTTGCTGGATGTCGAGTTACATTAGATTTATGAGTACCTACTTGAGCTCGTTCCGTTTTTGATAACAAAAGTCCGTCAAGTAAAAATTGCACACTTAATGTATTTCGATGTAAACGACTTGCTGTGAGAGACCGATGTTTTAAATGGAAACTTAATGGATTCCCTTCCAAGCTTAGCCATTGAAGAGTTGATAAATATGGTAAAGTAAGTAAACTTTGATGATCCACTAAACAATTAAATGATAAATCTAATGTTATCAAGTCATCCAGTAGAATTAGACCTGTAAATTAAATGTTCATTATTAAAGTAAGGTCATACTTATGCTTTGAACTTGTATTAATAAGTCTCCATAGGCGTAGTTTTTAAATGTAAAATTGGTATTTTTTAAATTCTTAAAAATTTAAGCACCTATCAAACTTCAAATCTGTGTAACTCGGGACTATGAAGCGTTACAACGAGTAAGACGCCACGCCAAGAAATCTTACAGCTACTCTGAGCCAGTTGATTGAAAACAAATCGGCAATAAATTGAAAAATTACAAAAATACAGCTGTGTTATTACACAAATTATAAACAAAAGACGCAAATAGCCATTGTTTCTGTGCGCCAAATTTTTTTAACTATTATAAACAAAACAATTGGATAACTTCTAATCTGTTAAAAACAAATTGTGTAATTATTTGGTTATGAAATGACCTTTGTACCATTTGAATATAAATTAAAACACATACCTGTCAAATCTTCAATATAATTATTTTTCAGCACCAAAACTTGTAATTTTCTTGATAATTCCTTATTAAACAACGGCACGGCTTCCAGTTGATTATAACTAAGATTCAAATGCTTCAAATTCGCTAAACAATCAATCGCCTGAACATTCACCAACCGATTATGGCTTAAATCTAAAGACTGCAACCACGGAACATATTCCAGTGAACTATCAATAGTCGTAAGATTATTATAACTTAATATAACCTCTTTTAATTCATTCCAAACATATCTTTCACTTTTATCACCACCACAATCAATAAAAAGTTCTTTTAAATTATCAATACAGTGACAACATATTAAATATTGTAATTGTGTACGAAGGCACTGAAGACCAATAACGTCTGATATTGGTATTTTTCTTAATTCTAATAGTTTTAAATTTTTAAATTTCCTTATATCTACTTGTGTTTGTTCATATTTTCCTTCCGGAGAAAGTTTTAAACTAACTGTGCGTTGAATAAAGTCATGCAAAAATTGCAGGTCAAACAGTAATTCAATTTTTGAACTACTTGTTCCGATTACTTGAAACGTTGAGTTTAGAGCTTCTCGCTCATCCACAATTAAATTAAACGAGTCATTGAGATCTTTAAGTAATGTTGTTGATAAAGAGAGCTTGCTTTTAGCATTCAAAACTTTATCACCATTGTCACGTAAAATAGAAGCTAGCTGTGGTAAATCCATTGTTATAAAATCTAAAACAAACGTAAAAATTTACAATTAATATAAAGATTAATTTAAATTAACTCACCATTTTCATACATTGTTTAAAAAATTACTACATATTTTAGTCGCAATTTCATACAATAATATTGAAACGTCAGAATTACAGCTGACAAAAATTTGACATTTATAAACTAATGGGAGGTTCACATTCTACCTGTTTAGCCACTGATAACTGCGTAACCGCCCATTAGTACCGTTAACGTTTACCGTTATTTTGAAATTATAATTTTAAAAAATGATGTTAGGTGTGAAATATAACGCATTTTAGGAATTCGTATCTAAAAGATAATAATTTTTTAGATACGTTTTTAACTGTAACCGCGTCAAAATGTTTAAATAGATTAAATTTTTCGTAATAAATTGAATCTAAACATAGCGCTGTGAAGGTGAGCAATGGATGTACTATGATGAAACAGCGCTGTGAGGTGAGCAATGGATGAACTATGATGAAACATAGCGCTGTGAGGTGAGCAATGGATGTACTACGATGAAACACAGCGCTCTGAGGTGAGCAATGGATGAACTATGATGAAACACAGCGCCGTGAGGTGAGCAATGGATGAACTACGATGAAAAACAGCGCTCTGAGGTGAGCAATGGATGTACTACGATGAAGCACGGCGCTGTGAGGTGAGCAATGGATGTACTATAATGAAACACAGCGCTGTGAAGGTGAGCAATGGATGTACTATGATGAAATACAGCGCTGTGAGGTGAGCAATGGATGTACTATGATGAAATACAGCGCTGTGAAGGTGAACAATGGATGTACTACGATGAATCACAGCGCTGTGAAGGTGAGCAATGGATGTATTATGATGAAATACAGCGCTGGGAGGTGAGCAATGGATGTACTATGATGAAATACAGCGCTGTGAAGGTGAGCAATGGATGTACTACGATGAATCACAGCGCTGTGAAGGTGAGCAATGGATGTACTACGATGAAGCCCAGCGCTGTGCAGGCGAGCACTGGTGTACTACAATGAAGCTGTGCGTGTGAGCATCAGGTGTACTACGATCATAGGGTTTATTGGAGATAACCCGCGCAAACCAGTTACATTTTTATGATTTTTTTTAGTCAGTTATTAAATATATTTCAAGCTGGTTGATAAACATACTCATTATAAAAAAATACATAAAATTACAATGAGAAAATCAATCATATTAATTACCCAAGAAAATATTACGCAGTATTTTACATTTAACCACTGTAAGAATATTAAATGAACATTTATTGCTTTTGCGATTACGATAACGATTTTGATTCGATGTTCGTCGAATAATGTGCAGTGTATCGGAGAGCTGTTTGGGATTTTTAACTCGCAAACGCATCAAGTTCGAAACAAGTTACTGGTATCTGATTTCCTTTTTTTTTTCAAGCCGGTTATTAACTATTTTTCAATCACTGACCCCATTCAAAAAATTTGATTTATGTTCGGCAAAATTGGAGTATATCGTTGACTGGCGCTTCATTTACCGGCAAAGTCGTATATCTCCGGACTTAAACATCCTACGCAAACTTGGAGAAAAAATATTGACCAATTGAAGTTATTTTAAACTATTGCATCATAGTGAAAGTATGTTTTTAGATATTTCATATTCAAAAAATGTCTGAATAAAAATTGAAGAAGTATATTGTCCTCGTTTATTTTCGTGGCTAGAGGTCATTTAACTGATTCAGGGGTCAATTTTGGGGGTGATAACGGGTCAAATCTATATTTTGGGAGATTGCGCAACCGTTAGATCTGCATTGAATTTATTTGGGTTACATAGGTGTGTGTATATTATTGTTGACACTGGTATTGTTTTTTTTTTGTGTGTGCACCTACCTGTTTACATCAAAAATGATTATATTAAAATTATTGTGTTCTGGATAACAAAAAATTTGTCACGTATTTTGCGGGTATTTTTTTATTTGAAATAATTCTAAAAAACAAGGACATACATTTGTCATAACGACATATATTTATTAACCTAGAAAATCGTAATTATTTTTTGATAAAATGGTTGATGTCATCGACAATTATAGATCTTTCAAAATATAGGAGTGTCTATCAGTTTGATTTTTATTAATTTCGTATGATATATCGGCAAAATGGTTTTTGAAAGTATTGTGGCAGATGTTTTAAATCGAATTTTGGGTGATTATGTGGAAAATCTTGACAGCAAACAACTCAGCATTGGAATTTGGGGAGGTAATAACAAAATATCTGTTATTTTAATAATATTTTGCTTATAAATATACTGTTTTCTTAAGGGGATGTCGTACTGGAAAATCTTGTACTCAAGCAGAGTGCGTTAGAAGAGTTAGACTTACCGATTCAAACTGTTTATGGACGTTTAGGTATGTGTTAATATTTATATTAGTATTTAGATTAATTTTTTTGATAAAACTAGAGTTTAAGACCCCGTTGTCATATACAAAATAAATCAAAGCACAGATTTAGGTTAGAGTAGGGCTGAATTTAGGTCGGAAGACTTTTTAGGTCAAATTCAACCCGCTAAGAATTCAACATGATTTAAATATTTTTCAGCTCTATTTTCCAAACTGTGATCTTAAACTGCAGCTGTACCTTTTTAGGGTTTCATAGGTATAACTAAGAAACTTTTTGTTCGGTAGAAATTGTATCCATAAGAGTTGAAATTTGGCATGCATATACAGATCTTTGACCCACATACAAGAAAAAAAATATTTTTTTAGAAAAAATATATTATTTTTAATCTTTAGTGGGGTTACAAATGAAAGACTCGGATTAATAATCAAAATTCAATTTTTGAACATTATATTAATACAGTTTTTGCCGAAAATATAAAAAAAATGTGTATACTGGTGAAACAAGAACACGAGTGTCGAACGAAGTACATACTTGTCGAACGACATTATCGCGTGACAATATGACTATGTTGCTCCAGTATAGACGTGCAATAACACTTTATTTTGTTTCTTAAAGGCAAGTTAGTGCTGAAAATACCATGGAAAAATCTTTACGGAGCCCCAGTCGAGGCGATAATCGAAGGTCTTTATCTCCTCGTAGTTCCAAATTTAGATACAAAATACGATCCTATAAAAGAAGAAAAATATGAATTCGAATCAAAACAGAATGAGCTAAAACGTATTGAAGAAGCCAAAAAGAAGGAAGCTGAAAGAAATAAACCTAAAGTAGATGATACATTTGTTGAAAAATTAACAACGCAAATTATTAAAAATGTACAAGTTAAAGTACAAGATATTCATATAAGATATGAAGATAAAATCACGAATAAGACTAAACCATTTAGTTGTGGTATAACACTCAGCAACATATCTGTAGAAACCACAGATGAAAGTTGGACTCCAGGAATAATAACAGATGCTCTCTCAAAAATATTTAAAGTCCTCAGTTTAGATGGACTCGCAGTTTATTGGAACTGTAACTCAGAATTATATTATAACTTATCTCACGAACAAATAACTGCGAAATTTAAACAAGGTATTGCAACAAGAGATATCATCCCGGAAGATTATTTATATATATTTGGTCCGATCTGGTCTTCAGCTCGTCTTCGAATGAATCCAAAACCAGAGAAAGATACTCCAGAATATTCATCACCAAAAGTAGTACTTAATCTAGAAATGGAAAAATTATCTCTCGGCATAAGTAAAACGCAGTATCAAGATATAATGCTTATGGGTGAATCAATGGATCGAATGAATAAAGGTTTGCCGTACAGAAAATATCGTGTAAATGTTCCCGTTAAAGGAAACGCTAGAGATTGGTGGCAGTTTGCTTATAAATGTGTCCTCGTAGACGTAAGACGTAAACATCAGAATTGGGATTGGTTACATATACTAGATCATCGGGAAAGTTGTCGAGAATATGCTAAATTTTACCAAGATAAATTAAAATCTAAAAAAATATCATCTGAATTAAAACAAAAACTCGATGATTATGAAAAGAAATTAGACGTTTTCAACTTAATAATTATACGTCAAAGAATCGAACTTGAAGTCGAACGTATTGCAAAAAAAACTGAAGAATTATCTAAAGGTAAATCTTGGTTTTCTGGATGGTGGGGACGTGCAGCTACTGAAGAAGACCAAGAACTACAATCTACAACTGATATTATGAAAAAATTCGAAGAAGCTATGACACCCGATGAAAAAAATAAACTTTACCGAGCAATTGATTATCAAGAAAACTCAGCTCCGGCCGAATACCCAGAAGATTACATCACTTTAACCTGTGCATTTCTACTACACAGTCTTGAAATTGAGGTTCGGGATGATACGTTTGTAATTCCCAGAGTACTCAGCACGGAATTAAAAGGGGTTAATTGTCGCTTACAACAAAGACCAGCCGCTAACGCTTTACATGTCGCTGTTAAAATTGATGAATTCACAGTCTACGGTTTGCAACAAAATGGTGTGATACCACAATTTGTCAGTTCATTAGGTTCTTCTGCTGGTGTTCCGCTGTTAGATGTTATTTTCGAAACAAATCCAAACAAAAACTGCGGACAACGCTTACATATTAAATCACAACCTTTACGAATTATTTACGATGCACAAACAATTATAAAAATTGTTGATATCTTCCAAACTCCACCTGAATTAGTAACGCAACTCCAAACTGTTGCGGGTAATAAATTAAATGATTTTAATGAAATGACAGCTAGTGGAATGCAGTACGCAATAGATCAGCACTCTCACCTTGATTTAGATATTGATTTTTCAGCCCCGTACATTATACTACCGTACGGTGGATTTTATTCTGGTTCCGAAGCTATTATCGTTGTTAATCTGGGTCAGGTTAAAATTACTTCCGTTGAACGTACTGAAAATTATAGTGTAAGAGCATTGTACAACAAAGGTACATCAGAAGGTGAAATTTTACACACAGTTATGTCACAGAGTTATGATAAATTTAGTTGTGAATTATCTAACGTACAAATTTTACTCGCAAGACCTGACGAAGATTGGCAAACTGTTGTTAATCTCAGTGATATATCACCGATGCATATTTTACAACCAATGAGTATAAATGTGTTGATACAGAAATGTTTAGTTTGTGATGATCCAAGGTTACCAAAAATGAAAATCGACGGGGAATTACCATCTATAATGCTCAATTTGAGCGATGAGACTTTTTTGATGATACTCGATTTATGCACTAGTGTTCCTTTCCCAAAATCAGAAGAACCTGAAATTCCCCTCAAAAAAACGGACTCTAGAGGTTCACATATGTCTCTTTTCCTCAATATTGATGAAAAATTAAAAAGAACTAAAGCAAATCAAACTTCAGAAGGTGATACGTTTGTTCAGTCAACGGATATTAATTTAAAGTTTGCTATGAAACAATTCATGTTAGTTCTTTCAAAAAAATCTACCCGCGATACAAATTTTAAACGATTACTTAAATTTAACATATTAAACTTAGAGTTAGACCTCGTTCAGCAGACATATAACGTATGTGTTGATTTACGTTTAGGTGGAATTGGGCTGAAACAATATTACGGATCATCTTATCATGATGTTGTAAGTACTCCGATGACTGACGGAGAAAGAGAATATTTACTTTCAATAACGTATCAACAAGTTAACAGGCGATCGCCTGAATTTTATACTCGATACCACTCATGCGAACAAAGCGTTGTATTAGTTTTCACTTCTCTAAACGTTCAGTTACATCAAGAAGGGTTACAACGTCTACTAGCTCTTGCTACTGAATTTCAGGTTAAACTAGACGCTATCCTAAACAAAGAAGATGCTGATAGAGTTGGTTATACTTCAAAACATCCTGTTTTAGCCGTTATAACTGAAGAAGTTGGGTTATCGGCTAAAAACACAGTAACATCATTCGGAAAACAAAGGAAAGGTCGTAGGAAGGTAATAATTGAGACTATAACATTTAAATTAACAGCGAAATTAAAAGAATTTAACGTATTACTTAAAAGTGAAGCCCGGGATATTGCAAGCGCAGCTATTAAAGGTATAAATGCTAATGTTGTGGTTAAAGAAACCTACACACAAATAGATGCTAACTTAGCAGACCTCGTTGTACTCGATCTAGATCCATCGACGAAGCACAAGGAAATTATATGCGTAGCAGGAAACGATAACGCCATAGCAAGTCAAGTCGTAATGTTTAATATTGACGATAGAAATGTAACACAAGTAAACATGAGCGTACAATTACGAATGGGTCGTTTGAGAATACTATTCTTAAACAGTTTTGTAACTTCGCTTTTAAGATTTTTAAACAATTTCCAAACTGCGCAACAAGCTATAATTGACGCAGCTGCTGAAGCCGCTGAGGTAGCTAAACAAAACGTAACAAACATATATCAAAATGCAACTCGTATTGATCTTGATGTTAAAATGATTGCCCCGAACATTATAATACCGGCAAACACACGAAGTTTAAATGCCATTGTTTTAGATCTTGGTTATTTGACGTTTAAAAATAAATTTTTATCTCTCGAAGTAGAGAATGAGATTGGACAACCTGCTATTGTAGATGATTTGAATTTAACGCTAGATGATTTGAAATTAATGCGTGTACAATTGGCTGAAGACTATTCACATATTTACGAATGTGTAATATTGAAACCGATTTCATTTGCTTTATGGATTAAACGTAATTTATCAACGGCTTGGTATAATAGTATTCCTGATATTGATATTATAGGCGAAATGAAAGCTATCGAACTAAATTTAAATCAATGCGATTATATGATGATGATGCAAGTATTAAATGAAAATTTAACAGAAATGCCACCGGGAGAAGATACTTTTGGTGACGCTGATTTAAATACTGTCGTTATGGATCCGAGTATTGATACGCTAACTAGTAGTAAGAAAAAATCGGTTAGTAGTGATGTACTTGAAGATGTCAAGGTGCATACTTTTTTGAAATACACTTTAACAGTGGAGAGTTTGATTATTAATTTATATAATAAACCAGAAGGAGGAAAACTTTCTGAAAATCCACATTCTTCAGCTAACGGTTTAGCCACGTTTAGTTTAGATATCATATCGTTGAAAGGGAGAATTTTTTCTGATAATACTATTGTAACATCACTTCTACTCGTTGATTGTTTATTGGACGATACTCGTCCGGGACGTGAAGGAAAATTAACTCGAATGATGGAACGTACAGAAGAACTGCCTGAAGATCATAATCTAATTGCTAAACACCTTAATACAAATGATATGTTACGAAGTATGTTTGACATAACCTTCCAACAGAAAAAAAATGAAACTTTCGTGGATGTTCGTATATTTAGTTTTAATTTGATACTTAGTATTGATTATCTTTTGAAAATAGGTGCATTCTTTACGGAATATGAGAGTTTAGGACCTCAACCAAAACCTAAACCAAAAACTCCTAAACCAAATGTATCAAGAAGTACGGTAAGAAGCAGAGAAGAACCTAAAGCCTCTTCAATAATATTAAATCTTCGAATTGAAAAACCAGATATTATTTTAGTTGAAAAAATGGATAATATCGATGTACATGCTCTGATTTTAAATACAGAGATGACCGTTAGTGTTAAAATGTCCGGAGAACAAAAAACAATACGTGGAAATATCAACGATCTACAACTTTATACTTGTTGTTACAATCCAGCTAAACGTAAAGATACAAAAAGTTCAGTACTTCGTCCAAGTAATATAACTGTCATCGGAACACCTCCCGAAGAAGGTGGTTTAAATCTTGAAGTTCTAGTAACTCCAATAAAAATATCAATCTCACCCCCAACTATTGACTTATTAAATCGAATAATGGTAACACTAACCACTTCCGATGACTCTGTTCAGAACGTACAAAATGAAACAATATCCTATTCTCAACTTTGGGATCAAAAATTGTTTAACGATTCTGATTATTGGTTTTTAAAAACTGAACTTGGGGAGGAAGTACAAGAAAGTACGATCGATATACAAACAATTACATCTGTTGGAAAAGAATATTGTTTAATATCTGCACCGCAAGTTATTTTAACTATGGAAGCTGGTTTAGGAACGGATACCCTACCGTTATTACTTCTAGAAAGTTGTTTCGATGCACAAATTCATAACTGGAGCTCTGATATGTCTATTGAAAGTTCTTTATCGGTACAAATGGGATACTACAACAATGAATTAGCTATTTGGGAACCTTTGATTGAACCCGTTGAAAGTATTGGACCGGATAATGTTGTTAAAACAATACCCTGGTCGTTACAAGTGAAGGTTCAGATGAACAATCCTATTCTTGATACAGTTGAAAGTTCTTTAAGTCCTGATGAAGAGGAACCTAAAATACAACCATCTAAAATGGTGGTTGATGTACAATCTAAAGCTACACTCGAACTTGTTGTTACGAAAACGTGTATGGAAGTTTTAAATAATTTATTAAAATCTTTCCAAGCTGCTGTTAAAGAAGGTGTACCAACTAGGGAAATTCTAATTTCACCATACAAAGTTATAAATGATACTGGGTTAAAACTTACATTAAAACTACAGGATAGTGATTTTGAATTTTTTAGTAAACACGGTGTGATTCATGATTACAAAGATATTGTACTTGAGAGTGGCGCTGAGGTACCATTACAACTTTCCAATGTCCAATCGTCGAATGATTTAAATTTGGAACTTGGTTTAGGTCTTTCTTCAACTTATATGTTAAAAGCAATCGAAGAAAAAAATTTAATTGTCGATGTTGAAGATTTGAAATGCGCGTTAAAACTCCCTATTGTACGTGCTGATAAAAGATACTTCCCGTTAAATTATCGGGGGGAAAGTAATGATAATTGGGGTATTGTTTCCGATATAACCGTACAAGGAGCTCAAACTATCGTAACGCTAAGAAGTATGTTGAAGATTTACAATCACTTCCACAGACCTATCGATGTTTACTACATGACGAATCGTGGAAATGAATTAGAGTTTATTAAAAAAGTAGACGGAGGTGAATCGATGAACATACCATTAAATGCAGTGTATACGTTAACCAATGAACTGTTCTTTTCCGTTGAAAATCATAGCGTTACAGCTGTCCCATATGTATGGAAAGATCTACAACTTAATCTTACCGTTACTAAAATACTAAATTGTCCACCGATTAATGAAGATATTTCTGGACCTTTTATAATGAAAGTACGAGGAGAAATGGAACAGATTTTTTATGAAAATACTAATAGACATACGATGTCGAGTTTGTGTTATAATATACATATTCGACCGACTATTACGTTTAGAAATTACTTGCCGTATCCTGTGACTTGTATCGTACAAGGGGATCTTAAAGAAACTGTTGTCGAGCCTGGAGAATTGATGCATATGCCAACTGTACATCCTGGAGAATCTTACATCGTATTAAAGGTATTTATAATCTTATTACTAATATATAAATAAATCCAATGTAATATATGTACAGTTATACCTTGAAGTTACGCGATAGGTGTACGTTCGTGCGAACAAATGTACGTTCGTACGAAAAAATGTACGTTCGTATGAACATAGGGACCGAAAGTATGTACCAATTATTCGTATTTACATGCATTTATAGGGAAATATACCTTCCGCTTAACGTACGTTCGATTAACGTACGGGAATCTGTGTACGTTATGCGGGCGCTGACTGTATTGATATTATATTATATCAGTAACCTACATAGTTCTGACAATACATAAGTTTTTACCGACCGCCAACTTATATAAGGGAGGTATTGTGATCATACCGATTTTGAGATTTCGATGGATCTCCACGAATTGAGGTCCCTACATAACGTTTTGAATATTTTTAGCATGATGTCTGTCTGTCTGTCTGTCCGTCTGTCTGTTTGTCCGTCTGTCCGTCTGTCTGTGTACACGTGCAGAGCAAATTCGGCTGAAAGGAATTTTATGAAACTTCATATTTAAGCTTTTGCTATCAATGGCACGAGTTGATCAACTTTTGGTAAAAATCGGTTGACTAGAAATGGGAGTTTACTCGTGTCGATTTTAAGATTTTTGTGAATATTTCACAACAGCTAAAAATATTTCGAAAAAATTTATTGAACAAAAGTTGCTATAAAAGCAATAATTAATAACTTTTATTTGAGACGTTCTTTGATAAAACGAAAAATTTCGAATAATTTTTGTAAAATTTTTCGAAATTTTTTCCAAGTCTCAATTTTTTCATATTTGTATGTAACGTTTCCATGGTCATGATAAATAATATCTCTGTTAGAAAATATTAGGCCAAGTTATTTCTACTCTGCTGCTCTAGGATGTATTTTATGGGTACATTCGATTTGACGCTCCGAGCGTTCCGAGCACGCTCTGTACACTCAAACGTGTTCGATTTGACGCTCGGAGTACAGTTAATTGCATTCGATCGAGCGAGCATTTAGAGTGCGCTCTATGTGTTCGGGGTTTTAAGACTGAGCATATGGAGTATGACGTAAAAAAGTGGGGGAACGGCGGGAAAGAAATGAAAGTTTAAAATTAAATTATAAATAAAATAAAAATAATAGCCTTAGACAAATAACAATAGACTAATAATATTGTTATTTGTCTATGGCTACAGAGTACGGCCATTTTATGTATTTGTGACGTTCTGTAAACAGCAAAAAAATTATTAAAATACATCGTGCATAAAATTAAAATGGAAAAAATTCATTTAATTCATTCATTAATTATTATTTAGTTTTTAATTAATTTTATTTCTTCATCATCAAGGAAATCAAGGAAAAACCGAGGTATATAATTTTGATTCATGACTGACGTGAACTAATCTGACAATAAAAACGCCGCCTAAAATTGTAGGGTTAGGTTTTACAAACATTACGTCACAAGAACGCTCGCTCCGTTAGTGCTCTATTCATGACGTCACCATCAACTGTTCGCTCAGCGCTCGCTCTACTCTGTACAACTCGAATGCACCCTATATAAGTACTTTATGACGGCGGTCGGTCCTGTGGTGGCCACAGCTGATTTTTCATTATTTTATTCATTCATTTATTTTATTTTTATTATTATTATTTATTTTTAATTTTTGAATTGCTAGATATAAATCAATTTTGACATAAGTATAGAAAATTTTAGAAGTTCAAACATACAAACCAAAGTATATAGCAGAAATACATAAAGAAACTTAAATATATTGAATAAATTCAAACGAGAGGATTCTCTTTTATGTAGAATCAGATAGTGCGCAGAAATTAATTAACTATACGAATATTTGATCGAAAGTTTCTGCTCCTATTTTTATGAGCCTCTGCTTGGTTTTCTATTTGTATTTATGGTACACTTTGGTATTTCTTATTTCTTCAGCTAACATGGTAAACAATTTGAAAATAATTTTATAATTTTAACCATATATGATAATAATTTTAATTTTTAGTTAATAAACTATTTGGAAAAAGACTGGACTTGCAAGAGGGATGTCCATAATGAAATTCCAGAGTTTTCAGTATTACAATTCGATTCTCATGATAGTATCGCTAAGATGACATTAGATTTAGGTTTGCACTGCGTTGACCGATATGGAACAACTTTAATATCACTTTACTGTCCGTTCTGGATGCTGAACAAGACCGGACTAATGCTTAGTTACAGGGTATGTATTATATAATTTATACGAAACATATTATTACGTACACAATTTTTACAGAAATCTCGTAAGTCAGGAAAAGGTGACACAGTTGATAGTCCCGCAAAGGTACACTCAACGAAAAAAGCTGTGTTTTTATTTCAATATTATTTCGCCTATTTACATATATTATTTCAGTTTTAGTGATTATTAATATTGTGCATGGATTTATTGACCAAGGTTTCTCAACCTTTTGCTTCACAATCAGGTGTGGAGTCGACAAACTGTCGGCACTTGACTCTTTTTAGGGTTTTGTAGGTATGACCAGAAAACCCTTATATACTAGCGTCGGCGAATCAACGCAGTTACGTCACACGACGTAACAAACAATTGCATTGTTCCAAACAATACAGTCGTTTGTTACGTCGTGTGACGTAACTGTGTTGATTTGCCGACGCTAGTATACCGTCATTTTGTCGTCTGTCTGTTCGGTAAAAATTGTAGCCAAACGGCTAAACCTAGAGAGTTGAAATTTGGCATACTTATACAACTCTTTGACCCGTACATAGGATAAATACTAAAACATATCCCCTAAAAATATAAACAAATATGTGCTCATCGAAATTTTTTTTTTTTAAATACTGAGTAGTATATCAAATGAAAGCCCTTAAAACGTGGATTAACGATCAAAATTTTATTTTTGCAAAATAAATTATTTTGATGCGAATTTTGCCAAATTGTGCAAAAAATTTTTGTCCCACACCCTGTAGCCCAGATGGTTTAAACTAAAAAACTGAAAAAAATCTAAGTAATGTACATTGGTGTGAACCGGAATAGTACAGGAATTTTTAATCAAATGTTTTCAGAAAATTGGTTGATGTACAAAAGTTATAGTTATGTAAGACAGTAAACTAGAAGGCGCATCCTGGTCTAATGGTTAGCTTGCTCGCTTGCTACGCAGCAAACTAGGGTTCGCTCCTAGGCAGAGGAGACAATTTTATTTTTTGTTTTTTTTTAAATTTTTATTTTATCAAAATTCTAGTTATATTTTGGCAAATGCATTTAATTTTTAAGAGCGTAAATTTAATAACCAATTGGAATTGTTGGAATTATATTTTCATTCTATGTGTCATGTATACGAAACCAGATGGGCGGAGTGTATGACTTAAAACAACCAATGGAAGCCATAGACGCAATTTTCAAAATCTTAATGAACTTTGCTATATAAAAAAAAAACTGCACATATTTAGAAACCTAAATAATGGTATTAGGTATTCGAATTAAAATTAACAAAATAATATTTTAACATAAAATTTGTTTTTAAAGCTCTAAAGATTAACAGACGATAAATTATTTTAAAAATATCGTTCATTTTGCCGTGATTACTACAAAACAAAATTTGTCCTACACACTCAGCATAACGTCTTCACTTATTATATACCTGCGAAACCCTGAAATCACATTTTTATTTTTGTTACCACCAACCAGAACTTGGAATATTTGGAAAAGAATTTCAGTTACTTACTGGTATTTGAAATATTGTATTTCAAACATTTCAAAAAAATGCTCTTGGTATTTTAAATACTTTTTCCGTGGTATTTGTATTTGATATTTATTTTCTGAAAATGTCAGTATTTGAATTAATTCTAAAGTATTTCAAATACTAATAAAAAATTAATATTATTTGTATGTTTTCGATTTAAATAGTTATTGGTTGAGAAACACTTATAGCTGATCCACTAAAAGAGCCTATCCGATTTTTTATTAGTGTTTTTTACATTTATAATTTTTAGGATATTTTAAAAAACATCTATAATTTTTCAGAATTCAGATGATAATTTGAACGTTATGCATCATCCTGCAAACTTCAAAGGCCCAATATTATTTTCTTTTAACGCTAAAAATTTCTTTGGTAAGAAGAAGGCGTCAATACGAGTTGATAACGGAGATTGGTCCGATAAATTTTCAATTGACGTTGCTGGTTCTTCTGGTATGGTTGTTTGTCGAACCAAAGACAAAATTTATCAGGTAAAGTATGTTTTTTAAGTTGGTAAAACTGTCTACGGTACACACGTTTAGTAATATTAATTTAAGAAAATAGGATTTTAAATAAATAAGTTTTTTTTTATTCATAAATTACGTGTGAAGTTATTTCTGAAACTCTGAAATTAATTAAGTTTCCTTGCCACTTAATTAATTAGGTTGAACTTAAAAAGTTTCCTTGGCACTGTTTGGGTTCTTATAAAAAAATATTTATTTATTTTAGGTTGGTGTTCACAATCAGCTGACTTATAACAGTTTAACGAAACAAATTACGTTCACCCCATACTTCGTACTTATAAATTTAGCTCCGTATGCACTAGAATGTCAAGAGTTGGAACGACCAGCCGATCCATGGATTAAAGTAGAAGCAGATTCTTGCACACCGTTCTGGCCAAAGGGTGAAAATGATGATAAACTATTAAAAATTCGTGTCGTAGAAATGCCACAACAAATTGCACCTCCGTTCTTCATCACCGAAGTTCATAATACGTTACTTAAGTTGCCGAATAAATGTGGTGGTGTTAATGTCGATGTTCAGATTGCAGAAGGTGCGGTTTATATTACTTTTACACCGTATACACCGGGATCTGCTCCTGGTTTAATTGTTAATCATACGGGTAAGACATTGAGTTTTTGGGAGAAAGAGAGTGTGGTTATAAGGAATATTCCACCAAAACATACACAGTTGTTTACATGGGAAAATCCAACTAGTCCAAGATTATTACTATGGGAAAGTGGTAAGAAAAGTGAGACTGAAGATGATTTAAGAAAAGATGGACTTGGTGAATTTCCTGTTGATAATGAGAGAGTCTTCTGGGTAAGTATTCCATATTTAGTTTAACAAGTTTTGAAAAAAAAAGGACCATATTAGTAACTACGTCTCAAAATGGGCTTCCGTGTTGCCGCATTGCGGTAGGATTCCTTTTATTTGAATTAGACTTTGTTCGACATAAGAAATACATATAGTATAGCGGGAAATTTAAAATAAGTTACAACTAGGGCATTAATATAAAAAAGGTTAATATGATATTGAAATAAACAAGGCAGATAATACACTTACGTTATTTATACGACATAAATTCAGTTTAATGGGAAATTTAAAAAAGAAATTTAAAAAAATATTAATTTTTTAAAATTATTTTTACTGTATTGAGAAGTGACATTACCGTTGGCGGCGCTGTAATTCATGGCAAAATGGCTGAATTGTCTAGTATTCAGCTGTCAATATGCTAACAGGGAACAGGTTAATTTAAGCACAGTACATTTTTATTTTATGAAAATGTATCTATAGACGTTCTAACAAAAAATCAACACCAGAACATATGTAATAATTTCAAACAGTACTACAGTCGCGTAGTACAATATTTCACCACCAGACTGCGTATCCGAGCGTGTCAGTTCTCAATATAAAAAGAGAGATTTGGCTGAAATAGTTTAAACAAAGCAATAAAACAAATAATATATTTTCAGAGCTAAAGAGTCTTTAGCTCAGAATATTTATTGTAAATAAAAATTTAAAATATATGTATATATGATTGTCTAAAAATTATATCAATAACTTCATCTTTGGGCACTATCAGCTGGGCGTCTTTTGGCCTCACATTAGTCCTCTATCTTGATCTGTTAATTGTCAAGTGTCAAAATATATTTATTTGTCAGATAACCTAAAAAATATATAACTGCGTAAAAACAAATTACATGGAGAATTTTCTCCATAAAATCTACGCCAAGAATATAAATAAAAGTCTTAATATGTAAATAATAACAAAATATGCGAAAAAAATAAAATAATATAAATAATATATAATTCCAGTGTACGACACTGAACATCTGTCAACTTGGACTAAAAACAATATTTTAACAGTGTAATAGGGATGACGTTCTAAACCAATCCGAAGCAAGGAAAAACAGCTCCTATCTTTTACACACATTTATCTAAGCTGACTTAGAGTAGTGTTTCTCAACAGGTGGTCCGCAGAAAAATTTTAGTGGTCCGCGAAAGATTTTGTATGTGTTTTTTTGCAGTTTTTTATTATTTTTTATGCAAATTTTTTATGTTAATAATTTATATTTCGTTTATTTTCTGTAAACTTTCTGTGATTTTCTACAAATAAAATAAATATATTTAGTAGCACACAGTGGCGCACCCAGGAATTTTTGTTGGAGGGGGGCGGAAGACAAAATTATTTAAATTAAGAAATTTAAAGTGATGACTTAAAAAAAGGTCCTCATCTCTATTTTTATAATTTTCTAGTGTGTTTGTGTATTTTTATTTTTATTTCCTTTCTTCATAGGGTGGGGGGGGCGCCTCCCTGGGTGCGCCAGTGGTAGTACATTAAATATATTTGTTTTCTTGCCAAAAATGAACCAACAATTATTATAAGTGGTCCGCGTTAGAAAATGATATATTTTACTGGTCCGTGGTGTGTTTTTGGTTGAGAAACACACATAGAGCATAGTTCCGTGTTCCAAAATGAGACAGATAATATGTATTTTTTGCTCCAAAATTGAAAATAATAATAAAATTAAGGTAACAAAATTAATGACGTATTTTAAAGCAGCAAAAAAAATTCTGAAGGAAACCGTTGTCAGATGGCAGCACAGTCTATGACGTCACACTAATATGGTGTATTGTGAATGGTATATAATATTGTTTTACAGGTGTCTTTCTTGGATGGTATGCAACGTGTTCTTTTATTCACAACGGATATTTCAATAGCTCAAGACGCACAAAGTTCAAGTGAATTCGAGCATATTGATCAAGAAATAAACATCTCATTTCATGGCCTTGGTCTGTCTGTTATCAATAACACGACTCAACAAGAGGTGTTGTATCTGGCGATCGCGAGTACTGGCGTGGTGTGGGAGACCTGCAAATTAAACTCGAAACGATTCAAACAATTGAGTTATAATGATTGTAATTTGATTGAAGCTGCATACCAACAATTTAGAACAACGGACCAGAGTGCCAGTTCTACTGTTGTTGTCGTTGATCACAAAACTGAGGTAAGTTAAATGTTTAAGTTAATAGGGGATACGCATAAAATTTATATTTCCTTAAAACTACATTTTTTTGATAAGTTAATTTTAGTTATGTCACCTAACAAAACAAAAATCACTTTTTAATTAATATTAAAGCCAAATTTTTTAATTAAAATATTGTAAATTTGAAATAAGCCGACCACAGCGCGAAGGTTGCCGAGTAAATACGACTGAGCATGACGTCAAACCCCAGACAGCCCAGACTACAACATAATCTTTACGTGTGTATATTGTATTATTCGAGAGTTTTGTATTTGTTTTTAAACAATTTTTCACGCATTTATTATTAAAATGGCAGATAAAGATTTTGTTTGGGCTCAGAGTGATAATTTACCCAACATTGATACTTTTATGCTCATGGAATATATGAAAAATAATGAATGCTACAGTGCTGAAGAAATACGTGGTGTCAAAACAGACTTGTAATAACTATTTATGTATTCTATAACTTTATGTAAACAATTAATTAATTTTTTTTTTTTTTTTTAATGGCCTTTGCTACTGTGGCAATTAGCCAGGACAATTTTTGTTTGAGAAAATTTCCATGCCATAACCGGAATTTGAACCCGAGCCCCCATGGTTGGTAGTCAAATGAGCTGACCACTACGCCATAGCGACCGGCTATGTAAACAATAAACGCTGCAACTCTGTAAAATGTAAATATTTATGTAATTTAGATGTCAGAATTTTACTACATTGTTTACATGAAGTTACAAAACGTGGGCATAATTGAAATACTGCAATATAGGTTATGTATTTTAATATAAAATTTAATTCGGTAAACATGTATAAATTGTTTTTATAGAATTAAACTTTATTTTAATTAAAATCACTCTAACTTTACATAATCTATAAAAGTTATACAAGCAAATAAGTTCACGACAGACTGTGTAGGCTGTACGCTGTACACTGGGTAGGCTGTACGCAGTACACTTAAGTAGAGTATGACGTCACACGTGGTTTTCGCGCGCTACATACATTTATGATTTTTTTAAGCCTTCAAATAAAAAAAAAAAAATGCAATACTGTTTTTTATGTTATGTGCAACAAGAGGAATATAATAAAAAATAAAAAAAAAATCATGCTTATCCCCTATTGACAACTTTGGTAATATTATTTAATTTTATTAATGCTATAATTAAATTTATTTCTTACAGGTTGATTTTGTAAAAGCTTTAATGTTCAAACCGCACAAAAGAAAACTAAGACGTTCCTTCCAAACTGGTCTTTGGGTTCAAATGAAGACATCTTCAAACCAATTACAACTACACGCTAAAATAAATCGAATTCAAGTCGACAATCAGATGTACGACTGTGTATTCCCAGTTGTATTAGCTCCGGTACCTCCACCAAAATCAATAGCAACGGAATCAGTCCAAAAACCATTCATCGAAATAAGTATAGTTCAACGAGTAATGAAACACAGTAGAGTTCAACAATTTAAATATTTTAAAGTGTTGATACAAGAGTTTCATATTAAAGTTGATCTTGGTTTTGTGAATGCTGTTTTGGGGGTATTGGCACCCGAGCAGAGGACTATTAAAGAAGATCAAATGTTGTTTGTTAAGGATATGGACTTGGTTAACGAGCCATTGTTATCGCATGTTTCAACACAGTCGTTGCAAGAACAGAAGAACTTTTATGATCTGTTACATTTTTGTCCGTTGAAAATTCATATTAGTTTTTCGATGCAGAGCCAAGGGGCTCCGGGAATTACTAATAGCGCTGTACCTGAATTTTTAAATGTTTTACTTCAAGGTCTAGGTGTTACGCTGACCGACATGCAAGATGTCGTTTTTAGGTATGTTTTTTAATAATATACTAATAATACTAATAATAAATAAAATAAAGAATAAAACAATAAGATACAATATAGCTAGTCTAATATATTTTTATATTAACAAACTTTCTGTAGTTGTCGTAAAAGGTACAGTCTGTTCCAAACGGTTAAGCGGAACTAGATTTTGCAATCTAGTTACTTTCATCGTTTAAATCGTGCCTTTCGGCCGTTTTGTTTAAGATTGGAAAATCATACTTACAATAAACATTTTTTGGTTAAGGTTAATATCATTTTAAAATGTCATTTTCTTTATATTTTGATATTTTGTGTCATTCTTAATACAAATTTTCCATTTATTTATTTTTTTGTCATTAAAATATCTAAAAGAAATATTTAATTTTGACATATGTCATTCGTTTCCATGGTTTCATTGTTGGAATTTTAAATTTTGACATCCCAACGTGATAAATGAAATAACCCAAGCAAGGTCCCTTCTCGTGACAACCTAAAAGAACTAAATTCCCATTTAGTTCCGCTTAACCGTTTGGAACAGACTGTATCTACATTAACATTTGCATTTATGCCAAAATTGTGCAAAAAAAAAAATTGTCCCACACCCTGTAGCCCAGATGGTTTAAACTAAAAATCTGAAAAAATTCTAAGTAATGTACATTGGTGTGAACCGGAATAGTACAACAGGAATTTTTGATCAGATTATGTTTTTGGAAAAAAACGCATTTTTGTTTTTTTAACTAAAATATGGAAAATATTTAATCCGCTATTTAACAAAGTAAACGAGTGAATATCCGTAGTCCAGTGGTAACTTTTTTTTGTATTTTTATTTTTTTAAAATTATTTTGTCAAAATTCTAGTTATATTTTGGCATATGTTGCATTTAATTTTTAAAAGCGTAAATTTAATAACCAGTGGGAAGTGTTGAAATTATAATTTAATTCTATGTTTGAATGTATACGAAATGAGAGGGGCGGATTTTATGACTTAAACAACCAATGGAAGCCGTAGGCGCAATTTTCAAAATATTAATGAACCTTGCTCTATATAAAAAAATACTGCAAATATTTAGAAACCCAAATAATGGTATTAGGAATTCGAATTAAAATTAATAAAAACATATTTTAACATAAAATTTGTTTTGGCATCCCAAATAATCATCATTCAATTACTAAATACCTGCGAAACCCTGAAATGTGTGAAAATTCACACTTCACATCAATTTTTAATTCCCAATCTTATGTCAGGGTCTCGAATATTTAAATTTTTAAGAAGTTCTGGGGCATCTAGTTTATTATTAAATAATTTAAACGCGAAATTCGAAGTGTGGATGTCGCGTCTCCATTCTTATGTTTGAAATTTCTTGCTATTATTGAGAGCTAGGCTTTTTAACAGGTTTGCATAAGAGATACGAAAAGGATATGTTCCGGTTAATTTCAGGGTCAGGTTTCTTACAAATCTCTTTTGTACTTTTTCTATTTTTGTGGGACATTATTTTTGGGCTCCAGATTGTATTTGGGTACTCTAATTTAGGTCGAACTAGTGCACAGTACTAGTTCGTTTGTACTTTTTCTTTTTCCTTTTGTACTTTTTGTATTTGATTTTTGTGGGACATTATTTTTGGGCTCCAGATTGTATTTGGGTACTCTAATTTAGGTCGAACTAGTGCACAGTACTAGTTCGTTTGTACTTTTTCTTTTTCCTTTTGTACTTTTTCTATTTGATTTTTGTGGGACATTATTTTTGGGCTCCAGATTGTATTTGGGTACTCTAATTTAGGCCGAACTAGTGCACAGTACAGTAACCAAGTTGTAGATATCTTAAAACTACCACTGTTTCTTAGTATAAATCCTAAAGTTTTGAGGGCACTATTCACTATATTGTCTATGTGGTCACTAAAATTAAAATCGTTTCTAAATAGTACACCTAAGTCGTTCACTTTACTATTTTTAAGCAGCACTATTTGGCATGCATATATAATCTTGTGAAAATTTACACATCTTTTTTTACAGACTAGCTTTCTTTGAAAGAGAGTACACCTTCTTAACGCAGAGGCAACTAACAGACGAAGCTACGTCTCACTACATAGATCAAGCTGTGAAGCAGCTCTACGTTCTAGTTTTAGGTTTAGATGTGATTGGAAACCCTTATGGTTTAGTTCTAGGCCTTACAAAGGGAGTTGAAGATCTCTTCTACGAACCTTTCCAGGTAAAACACATTTTAACACGTATACGGGTCTATTCTGTATCTTATGTGGTTAATAAGTATAAAAAAAATTAATATAGATGAATAAAAAAATATATAAAAATGCTTTTTAGGAGATCAGTTCGAATTGAACAAAGGCAACTGCGTGATATGACCTTTTAATTTACCTGAAGAAACATTTTAAAATATTTTCATTTGTCTAAAACTTGTACGGAATATAATCTGTCTCAATTTGTAATACGAAACTAGATATGGTTACTTTGGTGACTGTTGTGGTGTAAACAGACTTTGGCATATCCGTGTGATTGGTTCCAATACTATGACAATATTATAAATGTATTGTCAATATACAACATAAAAAATGAACTGTTACTGTTAGTTCCGGATTACAAAATGAGACAGATAATATCTCGTTTTACAAATGTTGTTTGAAAATCCGAGAAGAACCAAAAGATTTCCCAATATATTGCAAGTAAATATTTAAAACTTTAAAATTGTGATACATTTATAAATTTTGATTTCTCTGTTTGTTTAAAAATAAAAATAAGGTAAACATAACCTGAAAATAAAAGTATCTTAATACAGAAGAAAGAAAAGAGATAAAAAATATTGATACATTTGCATGTTATGGTAATATTAAATTGTTTACTTTCTGTGTCCATAATTATTTATGAATAAAAAAAAATAAAAACGCGCAAATATTGTACATTTGCGCAATATAGATTTATTATATTTGATCGTTGTTGATTCACGATTCAACCATAACACATGTTTACATTAAATCCACATTTACACAAGCCAAATACCTTCACTTGTAGATAATTTCACAATACAATTTTAACCATAAAGTTAAAAAGTTAGAACTTAACGCTTGGGTTATAACCTGAGATACAGAATAAGAAACAAGGTTAAAATGTTAACGCCTAGTTAAAATGTTACTTTTTAACCATCATTTTTAACCTAATCTTTTTAACCACAAAAGATACAGAATAGACAAGAATATGTACCAACTTAAGATAAAAATATCCATTTTTATGTTATTTTAATTGTTTTATTTGATAGGGTGCTATTCAAGGTCCAGGTGAATTCGCTGAAGGTTTAGTTCTTGGTGTTCGTTCGTTGTTTGGACACACGGTAGGTGGTGCTGCAGGCGCTGTATCTCGTATAACAGGCGCCATGGGTAAAGGTGTAGCGGTGCTGACATTTGACAAGGATTACCAACGTAAGAGGCGTGACCAGATCAACAAGAAACCCGCCAACCTACAAGAGGGACTCGCCAGGAGCGGCAAGGGATTAGTTATGGGTGTTGTTGATGGAGTTACTGGGGTGTTTACCAAACCTATTTCAGGAGCTAAAGAACAAGGTGTTGAAGGGTAAGTTTAATTGTTTTCTTCCTCTCTGTACTTAATAGGTCTGTTCGTTGAGCCATTTTTAACGGTTTATTATTGTCAGATGCAAGTGCAGAGTTCGTAGGAGTGCGTTAAGGTAGTGTCTACCATCCTTGAATTCCTGGGATCTCGTGGAATTTAAATTGCACCTTGAATTCCTTAGTTTTGAATTTCAATGCAATTCCTTGAATTAAAAAAAAAAGTGAAATAATTGACTTCTGTTGTCTGAGCGATCTAAGAAACCTCACACGACGCACACACATTTGAAACATACCATCAAATGGACTAGGTCCAAATCAAAATGCGTTGTACGCGCAGGTCACCTGATGTATTTACTTATATCATGCCGCTTCTACGTACGACGAATTTGACTTATTAACTACGTCGTTAACTTCTTTACAATTTCTTCTCGATGCGCTTAGACTTGGTAAGCATTTTTGGCGCTTTTAGATTAAATAAATAATAAGAATAACACTGGTCAATACAATTTTTGCTGACTTACATCTAAGACTTGTTTCTTACTAATTTGGTGCTGCTGAACTCAAATATCACATCAGTTTTTGCGTATCACATCAGATTTTTGCTCTACAACAAATACTTATTTTCGGACAAATAATGCTTCTATCGTTTAATTTTAGACGTCGATACTGTAATTGGTACAAATTTGGCGAACAATGAGGACTAAATAATTAGAAAATATTCTTAAAATTTTATTTATAGTCAAAGAAAGAAAATGAGAACAGTTTTAATTACATTTTAATGCATTGGAGTGTTAAAATAAAAATACAAAATAATTTAAGGATTAAATGGTCGTTTGTAAGATCTTCTGGAGTGCACCATTCCCGATAAGTCTCTTTTAATACTCCAAGAGTAGTCAGCCATCATGTGAGTATCCCACCTTCCTTGATAACGTCTCTCCATTTCTTTTAAATCCTGATGGAAACGTTCATCCTGTTCATCACTAACATCTCCAAGATTGACAGGAAATTTGTCAAGATGACTGTTTAAAAAATGAAGTTTCACGCTCATGTTGCACCCCAGATGATGATAATTTTCAATCAAATTTTCAACGACCTCCACATAGTTTTCTTGTTATTTTATTGAACAAGTACAAACCTGAATATTTAATGGATGCAGCGGTCATACTAAGTATCTTGACCTTGCAACCCCCGCCGTTGTAAAAAGATCTATAACAAGTACCTGCATGTAAGGCGTTCCTACGAAATATATTGGACAACAAGAACGAAGTTGAAATTAAAGTAGACGTATATCAGAACGTGAAAAGGTGAAAAAAGTCAAAATACGATAGAACAAAAATTTGACGTGGTAGGCAGAAACTGTTAACATTTTTGAAATCAGCACCCCAAAATTAGTTAAAAACAAGTATCAGATCTAAGTCAGCAAAAAAAAGTTTAAATTTGTTGACCAGTGTAATATATAGCGTGGCAAAAATATATTTAATACCCTTTTCACACTAGATCTTTAAGATCGGATGTTAAAGTGAATGTATCTTTAAACGCTAATGTGAAACCGTATGGCCTCGGTTAAATACAAGCGATGTTTAAGACAGAGATCTGCGTCTTAAACTTCGTCCGCATTGCCAACTTAATTTCTGTTATAAAAAAATACTCCTTGAATTTGTGCTGTCAACATTTTATATTATCATAAACAAGAATACTGTATTATATCGACGTTATAAGAAGTTTATACTTATTGTTATAATAAAATTATTTATTTTTATAATGGGTTTAATAAAATACAGAGCTACAATAATTGAGATAAAATGTATCGACTTACATGTTAATACAAGTGTAATATATTCTTTATTGTAGTGTCTTTATTGTAGAATGAAATGAAATATCCATATTTGTTTATAATAATTCAAAATGTGCGTCTGCGCAGACAGTTCAAAACTGGTAATTTCATGACGGTAACTTAAGGACAAAATTACTGTAGCTGATGACAGCACCAGAGATTTAAACATCAAGTGTGAAAGCATACCGATCTTAAACATCGGTGAACTTTAAGTTCACTCGTCTTAAAGATCTAGTGTGAAAAGGGTATTAGGCAAATACGAAAGACTTGGCGTGTGTTACGATCTGTTAGTCGCCTTACAGTGGGTTTAAACACAGAATATCCCATGAAAAATCTGTCTAATTTCAAGGGTTTATTCCTTGTATTTTAATACTATTTTATTTTATGTCTCAAGTATTTTTTTACTTTTTCAGATTTTTCAAAGGTTTGGGTAAAGGCGCTGTTGGTTTAGTAACTCGTCCAACCGCCGGCGTTATAGATTTCGCAAGCGGTTCTCTCGATGCTGTTAAACGTGCTGCCGAAATTGGCGATGAAGTTATTCGTATTCGTCCTCCTAGATTCATGCATACAGATGGCTTAGTACGCGCTTACAATAAGCAAGAAGCAGAAGGAAACAGATTACTCGTTGAATTGGAGAAAGGAAAATATTCTACAACAGATACTTATGCTTTTCATAAATGGATTATTTTTGGAAAAGACATTCTTCTTCTTACGGATAAAAGGCTTGCTTATGTTGTTCGTAATGAAATATTCGGAGGCTGGCAGGTATATATAATTAATATTAGATTGCAAGTGTTCATAATATATACCACATCATTCAATAAGTCTCCGGTCTAACTAAGAAAAACAATTTTTTTAGAAATTCGACTTTATTCATCAACATACTCTCCTTCAAGAGTGATACATTTATTCCAACACTCCTAAAATTAAAAAAATTAAAATCAATTAATTTAAATACAGCATACCAATCAATAATAGTTGATTTGCCTAGTGCAGAGTCTCTATAACGCTTATCAAGCCACTGTTTGGCTTCAACAGTATTTTTTCACATCAAAAAACAATGTTTAATCAACACACGAAATTCTTTTTTATCCATTCTTTTGAAAATTACAAAATTGGAGTCACTAAAACCACTGTAACCTCTTAACTAATTGTCAGGATATCATGAAATTTTCGCACGTATCGTTTGAAGGTTGGTACTAGCCAGAAATCATATGGGTCTATCAACAGTGTTGCCATATACCGGGTGAATTATTTAAGGAGCAACACACATATAAGCTGTTCACTTTTGTAAGAACACACTAGATCTGGTTATTTTGGTTACTTTTATGGTGTGTTACTGACTTTAAATGTCAATTAAAAATATTGCTTACGCTGTAAAACCGACTTTAGGTTGATAAGGTTATGATCATTATAATTAAGATATCATTTTTCATTATGACATATGTCAAATGGATTGACATTTTAAAAAAGTGACATTTTTAATACCAACATGACATACAGCTTCAAAGGTGCAAATTATTGAAAACAAAATTCCCTCTTAGTTTGTTCTTACAAAAGTGAACTGCTTATATAATATTAATGAAGTGAGTTATTTCAAAAGCAACATAGCCATAAAACAAATGCTTATCGTATCCATAGAAAAGACAAAATATTATTTTTTAAAATATTTTTTGGACTTAGCTACTAAGGATATTATTTTTGTTGGTATGTAAATATAAACAAACTAATAAAAATTTAATTTTTGTTTCTAATTTACTAATTTTTAACCGTCTAGGAACTTTATAAAGTCAAATAACTTTTATATCTAATCACCATTGCATATCTGTTGCCATGGATATGAGCTTGCTTTCATAATTTGCTATGTTGCAAATGAAATAACTCACTTCATTAACATTATATGTGAAACATGTATGTTGCTCCTTAAATAATTCACCCGGTATATGTCAGACCGGAGACTTAATGAGTGAAGTGTTACATGTTTCTTTGGTTTAGGCGGAACTAGATTTTCAAATTTAGTAACTTTTACCGATTGATTGAAGCTTTTGAACATTTTGTTTAGGAAAAGTCTGCTTCAATATATAAAAAATTAGCTAGTGACAACTTGAGAAAATTTAAATTTCATTTAGTTCCGCCTAAATGTTTGCTTTTTTTTTTTTGGGACAGCGTTGTTATATATAGTTATTTTTTTCTAGATCGAATGGTCTTATACATGGCAAGATATTCAAGTACCACCCAAAGTTGTGGATCGTGGTGTTCTAATAGTGTCTGGAGAACCGAAGAAGAAAGTTTTAGGTCTCTTCGGATCGGGTGAAACAGGAAAATTAATTATAATTACAGATCCGCAGGAAAGAGAAAAAGTTAAAACCAAAATTGAAGAATTACGTTTACGTTAATGCTTTATTTTTTATAATATCTTCCTTATGCAGTACAAAAGTAACACCATTTTAATTTTTTTTTTAGAAATATAGTTTTAGTTTTATTATTATTTTTGATGTAATAAGTGCACTTTTTGTCACCCGATACATTTTCGTAACAAATTAATAAATTTTATGTCGATTAATTTGTTACGGAATGTGTTTTGTAAGATGTGATTTTTTTTTACATCGTTTAGCTGTAGTTCACGTTTTTGACACTAGTCAAAGCCACTAGGCTTCTTGTTTCAGCTCCTAATTACTTGTAACAAAAATAGAATTTGTTATAATATACATTAAATATATTTTATATGCGTGTTGGGCTTCGGGCTTTCAATTTTTCTAAATATATTATATTTGACTATTTGTGTTTTTATTCCTGTACCTCAGTCCTAAATAAACACTTTAGGAAACATGCTAATGACGCAGATAAGTTGGTAGAGTACGTTCATCTTAACTTCATGCCAGCAGTGATGGGCGTTTACACGTAAACTTTAATTGTTTACGTTTACGTGTAAACTTATGTAAACAATTGGTAAACTTGTCAACAATGTAAACAATGTAAACTATGTAAACTGTCAAATAATGAGGTTAGTTTTAGTTATTTAATACGAATAATAGAGAGTTAATGAACAAGTATATTCAGTTCAAAACAATAAATTTATTAAAAAATTGGTGGGAAGAAACAGAAGGAACAGTTCTGAAGAACTAGGTTTTGTTTTAATTAAAGAAAATGAAAGAAAATAAAGGGCGTTATGCAAAATTTGCAATGAATCTTTTCGTTATTAAAAAATATAGGCTGATTTTCTATAAGGTGTATTTTGTTGATAAAATTATTAGACTGAATTTTTTAAAGAAAAAAGTTTTTTATTTTTCATATTCATATTTATTAATTTGTATTTAACACCTGTATAATGATGCAAATTCGATTTTTATTAATATGTATATTGGCTTGTCCTAATTTTATATACATACTTTTTCATTTAAAATCGTTTCATTAAAATTTTATTATTTATAAAAATGTATTGATAATGAGGTTCTGTAATTCAAAACAAGTGCGCATGTCTAAATCATTGTTTACATTGTTTACGTTGTTTACATTGTTTACAAGAGTTTTTGTGTTTACTTTACATCATTGTTTACGCGTCAACAATGAGGTAACTTACATCATGTAACTTACGCGCCCATCACTGCATGCCAGGCAGTGATGGGCGTTTACACGTAAACTTTAATTGTTTACGTTTACGTGTAAACTTAGGTCAACAATTGGTAAACTTGTCAACAATGTAAACTTTGTAAACTGTCAAATAATGAGGTTAGTTTTAGTTATTTAATACGAATAATAGAGAGTTAATGAACAAGTACATTCAGTTCAAAACAATAAATTTATTAAAAAAATGGTGGGAAGAAACCGAAGGAATAGTTCTGAAGAACTAGGTTTTGTTTTAATTAAAGAAAATGAAAGAAAATATAGGGCGTTATGCAAAATTTGCAATGAATCTTTTCGTTATTAAAAAATATAGGCTGATTTTCTTAAAGGTGAAATTTAATGTATTTTGTTATTAAAAAAATTAGACTGAATTTTTTAAAGAAAAAAGTTTTTTATTTTTCATATTCATATTTACTAATTTGTATGTAACAACCTGTATAATGATGCAAATTCGATTTTTATTAATATGTATATTGGCTTGTCCTAATTGTATATACTTACTTTTTCATTTAAAATCGTTTCATTAAAATTTTATTATTTATAAAAATGTATTGATAATGAGGTTCTGTAATTCAAAACAAGTGCGCATGTCTAAATCATTGTTTACAAGAGTTTTTGTATTTACTTTACATCAATTGTTTACGCGTCAACAATGAGGTAACTTACATCATGTATAAGTTACGCCCATCACTGGTTGTTGGTAATGTAATGGACGAAATTTGGTTTCAATTTCAGTAATATTCGCCTGGCATGAAGTTAACTTGAACGTACTCTAAGGTATAAAATATTCAATTATGGTCAGATTAGATAAATTCCGTACTTAGAGCTCCGACGAAACCTGACAACGAACCTTCAGATTTGAACTGAACTATGTTGAGCATATCTCGATTTGTTTGAGAACATAGGGTGTACTATAGTTTGCTTTTGTTTAATGTTAGTGTTTTGTTTACTTTTTCTTAGATTTTTATTTATTGTTTTGTTATATAAGAGGTCAATGAGAAAGATGAGTATTTTGTTTTTCGGATGTAGGGCATTAATTATTCGTTTTCTGGACGCAACCTACTTTCATCCATTGTTCACTGAAGTGTCACTAAACTGACGTTTGTTATTTATGAACATAGGGCTTGTTGTGTGTATGTCGGACTTGTGCGTTTATTATCATTTTCTCTAAACTGTCCAGTGATACATTGAAAATAAAAAGCAGCAATATATGCATTTATAGATATTAATAAATTATGTAGGTTGTTAATGTGAAATATTTAATGTATTGTGTGTTGCGTGGACTTATGTATTTCGTCACTATCCGTAAATTATGCGAAAATGGCGAACAGTTTTAAATGTTTTGAACATGTTCATGCTTTCTTTCACGTTTTATGATTGTTTTGTTAATAAATAACATTAAAAGGTTAGTATTTATCAACAAATGACAACTATAACAACAAAACAAAGCCAAATTTAATAAAAAATTCTTTATTCAGTTTTTTATTATACCTCACAGGTAAACTGATCTTTCTTAATGAGTAATTACTTCAAAATAAAGTTAATTAGGGCATAAACTATACTTAATATTATAAAATTATTGTAGTATAACGTAATTTTTTGGCATAAATACATATTTTTATTGAATTTTCTGTAGAAATTTACTTAATCTGTGGGGTGTTTGTTGGTTTTTGATATATGGAGGTTATTTTTAGGGTTCAGAATGTCTCGGGGATATGGTAGAGCTCACAGAAAAGGCTTTCCACATGCTAGCATACAGTTCGATAAGCTGTTTAAGGAAAACAGCAATAGACCAAGCGCTGCTCGTTCTGCTGGTACTGTCGGAAAATGGGGAATCACTTCGTTTACTTCAATTAGAAGCTCAAATGTCAATGGTAATTATTTACAACAACTATAATGTCTTTATAATAATTTTTTAATTAATTTACTTCTTTTAACTATTGTGTACAGTGATTTTATTTGATTTTTGATAAAAATGGTCAATACTACGGCTTGTTTTTATCTTAACATGTGTTAATATTTATTATTTTAGGTTATCCATCAGCTTATCAGGAAGTATCACAGAGTAAGCAAAGTAATCTTACTAAACCTAAGTGTGGCGCAAAAGATAAAAGAGATCCTTTTTCTTTTGATGCTCCAGATGCGAAACAAGGACTTGGAGACAACAATATACAGCCGGTAAAACCCAAGAAGTTTTTCAAGAGTCGTAATGTTGAACCTCTAGAAGATGTCGAACCTAAACTGTGTAGTGATAAAGTGGACTATACATACCAGTCAAATAAAAAACTAAAATCAAGTTACGGTGCGGTAAATAAAGTGACTTCCCCGCGTGCAACAAAAAAATTTTTCCCATCTAAACGTACTCCATCACCAAAAAGAGATGAGGCAAAACCTCCAATTGTACTGAGAATATGTAGAGGAAAATCAAGGTTATTAAGTGATTCGGATGAATCTGAAAGTACGTTAACACCAACAGTTACAACAATAACGTCGATAACATCACCAAATACACGAGATGAACCGAAAACCGCACACAGTCGTGTCACGAGATCTACAAGTCGGAGTATGCAAGACTCCGGATTGAGTCCAGCAACGGCTGAAACCCCATCTGATACATTCTCAGCACTGTTATCCCCCGAATATATTCCCCCGGAGAAATTTGAACTTGAAAGGAAAGCAATGTATGATAATTTACTAGGACCGTCATCTCCGAAAGAATCATTATATTCATCAACCTACACCTCATCACAAGAAATAACTGAAAGTCAAGAAATCGAATTAGAAATTCAAGACAGTCAGTGCGAAGTAATGGACATGGAAATTGAAACCGACGGACTTTGTACAGATACCAGTGG
The DNA here is from genome assembly GCA_963971575.1 of Liopterus haemorrhoidalis. Classification (NCBI taxonomy): domain Eukaryota; kingdom Metazoa; phylum Arthropoda; class Insecta; order Coleoptera; family Dytiscidae; genus Liopterus; species Liopterus haemorrhoidalis. The sequence continues at coordinate 64,727,073 of OZ020615.1, forward strand.
AATTTGTAGTCAAGAATCAGAAATACAAGAAAATAAAATCGAAGAATCACAAGAAATTGAAGAATTACAAAGTACAAATACCTCAGAACCAAAGAAAGATGACTCTGAATCTTCAGAAGATGACAGTGATTTAAGTAATCATCCAATATCATCACCTATTCCGGAAACAAATCCTACAATAGAACAACATCGGGATGAAATCATGGAAAAAATTCTTGAAAAACCAATCGAAGCTCCTGTTAAGTTAGTGATTAGTAAAAAGAAAGGTAGTATTTTCAAAAGTAGATCAATGGTTCCAGATATGGATGGTGGGAAGAAACGAAGAGCGTTATACAAACATAAATGGGCAGACGATAGGGACTCTGAAAAGGTAATATATCAGTTTTAAATTTTAGTTTTTTTATTATGTTTAAAATTTTAATTGAATTGAATTGTAGAAAGGCACAAATGAAAACTCTATTGATAAGAAAGAAGAGTCCAGTACATTCCCGTTTGAAGATGAGTACGGTTTTGAGGCAGCGCCTCTTACTAGGGTCACCGTTCCAAGCACAAAAGATGTTAATATTGACGGAGATACAGTTACGAGTGTCAAATGCACAAAAAATGACAAAGAGGTAAGTTTTTTAATACAATTATTTTTCAAAAATAAAAATTTGTTAGTTTATACCTACAAAACCCTAAAAGCAAGCAATTACAAACACCACCAAATACTTTTCAAAAACAGCATTTAATTCAGAGTAACTAACAAAAACAAATTATTCCCTTCAAGCGCCCATAATCATAAATTTTGACAGAAAAGTATATTATAATTTGAAAAAAAAGTTATTTTTTAAAAGGTTTTTTTTTTCGGGGATAAATATTAAGGTATCTGCTTTCGACGTGTCGCTTGTCATAACGCAAATATTGTAATTTGATACATTGTTTACATTAAACGTGTCCTTTATATAATATATTATTTTTCCGGGGAAAAATTTCACAGTATCGGCGATCGACGTGTCGTATCCCGTATAACCCTGATTTTGGCCACTTTATACTGTACACATTTTCTGTATATTCGTTCAAGCCTGTCTCATATATTATAACTCCCACGTCATTCCCGGGACAATAAATATAAAATATTTGTTTAAATTTTGTAGAATTGTTAAATTCTATATATGTTTTAGAGTTAAAAAAACCCTTATAACGTCACTCATGTGTCTGTCTGTCTTTCTGTTTACCTGTCTGCCTGTCTGTCCGTCCGTCCGTCCATCTGTCTGTTACTCTGTCTGTCTGTACGGTAAAAATTGTAGTCAAATGGCTGAACATAGAAACTTTTTGACCCACATATAGGAAAAAATACAGCGCCGGATAAATATAAACAAATATGTACTTAATAAATAATTATTTTTTAAAAATTTAGAGTGGCTTACAAATTTTTATTTTTGAATTTTTTTTTCTTTTTATTGGATTTTTGCCAAAAATGTGTCAAAAAACTTTTGTCCCCCACCCTATCTCCAAAAGGAATTGATCTAAAAATATAAAAAAAATCTCCATAATGAACATTGATGGGAACCGAAATAGTTCAACAGGAATTGTTGATCAGATTAATTTTTCGAAAAATGTCGTTATTTTGTGTCGTTGATAGTAAAAAATATTTTTTTAAAATTTATTGTGTGGTATCAAAAGAAAGCTCTTAAGACGTAGATTACGGAACGATTTTTAAAATTCGCTTCTTTTAACACGAATTTAGCAAAAAACGTGCAAAAGTTCTTGTCCCACACCCTTTTACCAAAAAGGGTTTAACCAAAAATTTTAAAAAAAATTAGGTAATGTATATATTGATCTGAACCGGAAACGTACGAGAGTAATTTTTTATCAGACTGTGTTTTTGAAAAACGTGGTAGTTTTTGTGTTTTCATGGTTAAATTATGGCTAATAATGTATGGATTTTTTGTATTTATAGCTAAGATAGTGCGTGTATTTTTTGGGAATTAAAAATATTAAAAAAATAATATATTTTTTTAATAGTTGCGAACTGAGTTACTCATAACACACCACACTACACTCTACACTGTAAAATATTTTTTAATAATCTAATGAAGACTTGAATACGAAGCAAATACAGAAAAAAACGCTGGGATCAGGCGCGCACACAGAAAATTGGTCTAGGGAGGGTCCATTTCGAAAAAATATCTGTAACATATTATAAATTATTGTTTTTTACGGAGAGTAGTATGCTATAGTAGTAGTAGGCTTATATATTAATTAAATTTTGATTATAATTTAATTTATATTCATAAAAAAGGTGATTTTTATTTTCAATTACTTATACCCTTTTCACACTAGATCTTTAAGACGAGTGAACTTAAAGTTCACCGATGTTTAAGATCGGTATGCTTTCACACTTGATGTTTAAATCTCTGGTGCTGTCATCAGCTACAGTAATTTTGTCCTTAAGTTACCGTCATGAAATTACCAGTTTTGAACTGTCTGCGCAGACGCACATTTTGAATTATTATAAACAAATAAGGATATTTCATTTCATTCTACAATAAAGACACTACAATAATGAATATATTACACCTGTATTAACATGTAAGTCGATACATTTTATCTCAATTATTGTAGCTCTGTATTTTATTAAAAACATTATTAAAATAAATAATTTTATTATAACAATAAGTATAAACTTCTTATAACGTCGATATAATACAGTATTCTTGTTTATGATAATATAAAATGTTGACAGCACAAATTCAAGGAGTATTTTTTTATAATAGAAATTAAGTTGGCAATGCGGACGGAGTTTAAGACGCAGATCTCTGTCTTAAACATCGCTTGTATTTAGACGAGGCCATACGGTTTCACATTAGCGTTTAAAGATACATTCACTTTAACATCCGATCTTAAAGATCTAGTGTGAAAAGGGTATTAGTTTTTATTAAATAAATATATGATTTTTCTATTCCTGGGGGGGAGGTCCTGGTTGGGATGTTTGGCAAGTTATTTAAATTTTGTTTTAGTATTACACGGTGGTGCGTAATGTTAAAAAAGCCCACCAAATCCAAGAAATCGGAGAATTTCAAGAGTTCAATGATGATGTTGAGTATATTTTGGATGCTTTACAAGACAACAATCCGAACAGCACCCGTTGTCTATCAGCGATCACTCTTGCTACAAAATGCATGGTATGTAATTATTATTTCTTTAACAACTATGCTGAAAATACTGTGTATGATATTTAAACATAAAGTGAAGAAATGTAAAAAATAATTTTGGTTCCTTTAAAGAACAGTATTTGCAAAATATGTTTAATTTCATTTCACAGGTACCTGCTTTTCGAATGCATGTAAGAGCTCACGGAATAGTTGCAAAATTTTTCAAAGCCTTACACGATGCCACAAAAGACCAGAGTTTGGGCCTATGTACAGCGACAGTAATGTTCGTACTAAGTCAAGATCGTCTAAACATGGATCTCGATAGAGACTGTCTAGAACTCATGTTAAACTTATTAGAATCAGACGTTAGCTATCAAAAAGCTCTCGATGAGTGCGGATTAAGTTCTGTACAACTTCACAAAAACAAACTAAAAGTACGAGAACTGTGCGCTGAAATACAAAGTCAAGGACATGCGATGCATCTTAATTTAGATAATATAACAGTTGGACAACTTGCAATGGAAACATTACTTAGTTTAACATCGAAAAGAGCTGGCGAATGGTTTAAAGAAGAATTACGAGAGCTCGGAGGACTTCAACATATTATGGAAACAATCTGTGAATGTTGTCGTCAAGTTTCTGATTATGTAGTAATGTGGACGGATCTATTATTGGATAAACTTCGTAAAGTTGATCGATGTATGAGGGTTTTAGAAAACGTAACACATAATAATGAACAGAATCAAACGTATCTTCTCCAGTATAATAATGGTGTTATATTAGATACGTTGGTTAAATTGTATCGATTATGTGATTCAGAGATTCCGTTGTATCCTGTTACGGATATTACGGATAAAGAATCTACTGGAACGGTTATAAGGGAAGCATTGTTGGTTACGTTAAAAGTTTTAATCAATTTGACACATCATTTTAGTACAAAGTGTAAGTATTTTGGTTTTTGATTTTGTTTCGTTTAGTAATTAATTGTTTTTTTAGCGATGGGTAGCGCCTTGATTGGCAGTCGACAGGGAATTATAGACTCAAGTTTACATCTCTTGCTACAAGTTCCACACTATATACCTGAGCAGAAGAAATTTGAGCTTGGAGTATTGGTAAGTTTTTTAAAATTTGGGCAGTTTTGATATTTCTTGGCATACAATTAATGCATATACTTAGTAAAAAAAAAACTTAAAATTTAAATATTTTTACACATCAAATATTTTTACCTAATTAATTTGTATGTTTTTGTTAATATTATGCATGGAAGCGGTGTTGCCAAATGTCAAATATGTCACTGAACCCAAAATATAATGCGGAATTTTATGTTCTTTTATTGGTAATTCATTGAAATTAATAAATCTCTGTACAAAAATCAGGTACCACGGAACAAAAAAGAACAGTCTTTTCTAGAATACTGCGTTTTCACAGATCAGCGAATTCTGGATAATAATAATAATAAATCAAACCTGAATGAGACTATTCTTATATTGCTGTCAAGAATAGTAATTGGAGAAAACCAAATGTCCCTGGTTCTGAATTTTCCACCAAAGACAAAAAAAAATTTTTTTTTTCGCTATGCTTGAATCTACTTTTAATTTATTAATATAGTTTTATTTATGTATTTTAGGTGTTAATGTTGTTAATAAACTTGATACAAGACAATGAGAATAATAAAAAATTACTGGTGGATGCCAAAGCACCTGCAGATTTGGAAAGTATATTTCCTTGTGAGTATTCGCTAAAAAATATTTTATTTTATTTTTTTAATATATTTTTTGTTTGTGTTCAGGTGACAAAAGTGCTTTAGAGGCGCTAATAGCTCAATTTTATCAGTGCGAGGAATTGGCTAGAATGGCTGAAAAACGCACAGACGCTATTTTAGACGGGGAAAAAGATAATGAAACTCCAGAAATTATCCAGCCGAAATCTCACGAAGAATTTATTGAAGAAACTGTTGCAAAACGTAAGTTTTTGTTCGTGTTGTTAATATTATTGACGAAGTAATGTATTAGATACTGAATCGACCTTTAAACTACTTTGTATAATAGACCATATTAGTAGGTACGTCACAAAATGGGATTCAGTGCTGCAGCCTCGCGGTTGGATTCCTTTTTTTTGAATTTAGCATGTTGTTTTTTTGTTAAATTGTATTTTGGAAATATAAATTAAGTTTTCAAAGTAAAAGAATGCTTCACATCAAAAATACAAGTCAATATTTATTTATTAAAATTCTTATTTTATACATTATAATTTAATGTCATTATTTTTGCAGAACAATATTATTTTGCAGGTTAATTTTGAAAATTTTCTGTTAATAATCGTTATTATGGCAAGTAACATAGCAATAAGTGTGTATGCCATATCTAAATGGTTTGAAGGAACAATATGTTGTTTTTATTTTATACATTATTGTTTTTCATTTTCATCTGTCAAAAAACGAAAAAATTTGCAATTAAGAATCTGGCTGTAATGGTTACAATTTGGAGCAAAACAATACACCAATAAAACAAAATATTAATGATTACTTATTGTTAATTAAATAAATACTAAAGATATTTCGATTTTCATATTATTTAAAAACGTAACCTATAAATATATCTTCGAATCGTTATTTATATATTTATAAAATCATTATTCTATAATATAAAGTATCTGGACTGTATATATTAGTATATACTTATCAAAAATACATATTTTTTGCTCCAAAATTAAAGATATTCATAAAATTAAGGTAACAAAAGTAATGTCACATGTATTTTAAACCAGTCAAAAACTTCCAAAGGACTCAGCTCTCAGATGGCAGCACATGTATGTGACGACACGCTTATATGGTCTATACAGTATGTCTTTTTTCAAATATTTAGTTGATATATATATTTTTTTGCAGTGTTGCAGAAAGCAGGATCCCACATGGAGTACACATTCTTAGCTTCTTACATTGTGATGTTGATAGGATTTTTAATAATGGACAATCGAGAGCATGAAGCGAAAGTGAGACCATTCCTTAAAGGACAAAAGTTTACTTCCCTGCTGGATATTTTAAAGAAGTTCTTCAACTTCATGAATTTAACAGCTTCGGTAAGTGAATATTTATATATAAAAATCTATTTCTGTTTGTCTATTCTTTATGCAAACCAAACGGATGAACCGATTTTCACCAAATTTAGTACAGAAACTATTGAAAACAAACTAATAGGAAATTTTGTTTACAATAGTTTGCACCTTTGAAGCTGTATGTTATGTTGGTATTAAAAAATGTCACTTTTTTAAAATGTCGATCCATTTGACATATGTCATAATGAAAAATGATATCTTAATTATAATGATCATAACCTTATCAACATAAGTCGGTTTTACAGCGTAAGGAATATTTTTAATTGACATTTAAAGTCAGTAACACACCATAAAAGTAACTAAAATAACCAGATCTAGTATGTTCTTACTAAAGTGAACAGCTTATAGATAAATGAACAGTTCAATAGTTAAAATTTAAAAATAAGTTCAATAATTCTATTTTTTTATTTTCAAAAAATTTAAAATTTAATTAAAATACAGTCTGTTCCAAACGGTTAAGCGGAACTAGATTTTGCAATCTAGTTACTTTCATCGTTTAAATCGTGCCTTTCGGCCGTTTTGTTTAAGCTTTGTAAATCATACTTACAATAATCATTTTTTGGTTAAGGTTAATATCATTTTAAAATGTCATTTTCTTTATATTTTGATTTTTTGTGTCATTCTTAATACAAATTTCCCATTTATTTATTTTTTTGTCATTAAAATATTAAAAAAAAATATTTAATTTTGACATATGTCATTCGTTTCCATGGTTTCATTGTTGGAATTTTAAATTTTGACATCCCAACGTGAAAAAATGAAATAACCCAAGCAAGGTCCCTTCTCGTGACAACCTAAAAGAACTAAATTCCCATTTAGTTCCGCTTAACCGTTTGGAACAGACTGTATATTATTTATACAAACCTGTCACATATAAAAAATAATTAAGAAAAATATATAAAATAATATTGAAAATCAGTCCGAATCATCAATTGATTCTTCTTCACTTCAAGTTTATATTTAATCGACACTATAACACAACACAAATTATTAATATGGCGCTCGTTGACAGCAAAGAATATGACAGTTGATAGCAAAACAACTGTTGTGTTTGGTACCAGATTCGTACGTACATTATTTCATTTTCAGACGACTCCTTATTAAAATATTTCTCTTAATATATATATATTGTAAATTAATTTCAAATCTTATTTATTCACTGGCTTATTCTAACATTATTTAAACATATACCTCCGTTTTACTTATTAGAAATAATAGGTAGTAATGTATTCACTGTAAACTTAGTTTGTAGGCTTATGTTTACAAATCTGGGTTAAAATAAATAGAGACAAATAGAATAAGTTGAGACAGATATTTTTCTAGAGTGTAAATTTTTCCACGTTCTTACCCAATTAAAAACAAGATCGAAATAGCTCCTATCTTGCCCATACTCCATTCTTTAAAAAAATGAAGTATAGTAAAGTCTGTTCCAAATGGTTAGGCGGAACTAGATTTTGCAATCTAGTTACTTTCATCGTTTAAATCATGCTTTTCAGCCGTTTTGTTTAAGCTTTGTAAATCATACTTGCAACAAATATTTTTTGGTTAAGGTTAATATCATTTTAAAATGTCATTTTCTTTATATTTTGATTTTTTGTGTCATTCTTAATACAAATATCCCATTTATTTATTTTTTTGTCATTAAAATATGTAAGAAAATTAATTTAAGTTTGACATGTCATTCGTTTCCATGGTTTCATTGTTGGAATTTTAAATTTTGACATTCCAACGTGAAAAATGAAATAACCCAAGCAAGGTTCCTTTTCGTGACAACCTAAAAGAACGAAATTCCCATTTAGTTCCGCCTAACCGTTTGAAACAGACTGTATGTTATTAAATTTTGAATTAATGCGAATCTGCAAAAATATTATTTTAAAAATAATTTTAATTTAATTTAATGGTGTGTTTTTTCCCAGACGGAAGCATCGAATGTATGCCAGATCAAAGCGACAGAGCGAGTAATAAAGTACATGGAAGCCTGCGACAGCGAGGAACATCTGTTGGCCATCGCTTCCTCCTCATAACCCAATACGACTATTTATTTAATTTTAAAATTTGTATTATTTTATTGTTAACATCTTACCTCTGCGACATAAAGTTTTACTTAAGGTTTTTAATCCACTTTTACCTGAGACTATTTTAGTATTTATTAGTTTTATTAAGTTATTTGCAATTGTACATAACGGGAATCTTCTTTCTATTCATCGTATTTATGATGACTTTTCTTTATTTTTAGGATTTTTATATTTCAAAATTATTTTTGTTTGATGTATATCGCAGGTTTTTAAACATCTCATTTAAAAGTGGACGTTTTTAAATATTTGCAATTGTAAGAATTTGAGACGATATTTCTGTAAAAATGCTAGTTAAATAAAATAGTATATAAAATTATCAGAAATAGTTTTTATTTATACCTACAAATTTCGTAAAATTTTGCCAGAAGTCACTGGACATTTTGCATTTGTTCAAAGTCTTCTGGCAGAGTCTTTTGCCAGTTATTTTCACCAATTATTAAGTAAAAAAATAATTTTGAAAAATATTTCTTCATTTGTTCAAGGTACTATTTTAAATCTGTAGCACAAATTTTAAAACTAATGTGGGCAAAACTTATTTTATCTGTCTCATTTTGTAATACGTAACTAACAGGTAAAGTTCATTTTTTATGTTGTATATTGACAATACATTTATAATATTATCATAGTATTGGTTCACACGGATACGCCAAAGTCTGTTTACACCACAACAGTCACCAAAGTAACCAGATCTAGTTTCGTATTACAAATTGAGACGGATTATATTTTAATATAAAGATATTTATTGCATATAACTTAATTTCTAAAAAATCTGAGATGAAAATTCTCTTTCATCTTCCTCGTAACTACCCAGTTTATAATACTGCGAAATATAAAAATACTGCAATTTTTATCAATTTTTTTGTCTTAAAAACTACCCGTCAGCACGTGATAAACCTTAAATATATAACACTGTTTTTAAATTTTTGAATCAAGTGCAGCGCTGTCTGGTGAGCGGCGGGTGTACTACGATCAAGTGCAGCGCTATCTGGTGAGCGGCGGCTGTACTACGATTGAGTGCAACGTTATCTAGTGAGCGGCGGGTGTACTACAATCAAGTGCAGAGCTATCTGATGAGCGGCGGTTGTACTACGATCACGTGCAGCGTTATCTGATGAGCGGCAGTTGTACTCAGATCAAGTGCAGCGTTATCTGGTGAGTGTCGGGTGTACTACAATCAAGTGCAGCGTTATCTAGTGAGCGGCGGTTGTACTACGATGAAGTGCAGCCAAACGTTAAATCGTCTGTATCTGCTACTTGACCGCTGAGCAAAGGCATGGACGTGAGTTCAATTCCTGCTTATGTCAAATAATTTGTGTAAAAATATTTATACAAATTACAGGCTCTGCTTAGCCGTTCGCAACCGGCTTTAAACTGTAGGTGCCTTTCTGTGTACGCTTAAAATGAACGTAATACTGACCATATTAGAGTACGTTCATCTAAATAAATTTAAATTTTTAAAATTAATTTGTTTTGTAATTTAGTCACATTTTCTGTGAAAATGTTTTACCGGCGATCGCATGCGGTATCAGCAAGTGTCCGGTCGGTTTCCGCCAACACATCAAACGCTCGGACCCAACTTAAAATGCGATTTACAAAAGGAAGGATAATTTTCGGTAAGTTTAAAGTTTTTTCAATTCATTATTATTATTCATCCAATTACAGTAGGCGCTCGGTTATGTGAATTAATATAAACTAGGGGCATAGAATTCATTTCATGTTTATAGTACATTAAAATATTTTTGGCAGCTAAGCATTTAACTATTGCATTTTCTGTGCATTTTCGCAATACCAGTTAGTTATCAATATCGAAAACATATCTTTGGTTCTAATGAATATTCTTATTAAATACTACTACAGTCTCCGATGAACTTATTTAACTGTTCATGATTATTTTCATAGTCTTCAGTTATTATCATCAGATAGAACTCTATTTTTAAAACCTAAAGTGTTAAATTTTGACTGTTCAATTTAGTAGATGGTTCATTTAAGTACATAGGCGCCCGCAAGGGGGGGCAAGATGGGTCAGTTGCCCCCCCCCTGGATTTCGGAATCAATTACCAATTCGTATCTTAGAAAAAAAAATATATTATTTAAATATAAAATTCATAAAAAAAAAACGATTGTTTATTATTATATTTTTGCTCTTGCAACTTTAGCTATTAGCCCGGATAGTTCTTATGTATTAAATCGATGATTTTTAACTACAGTAATACCCCGCCACTCGACGTTAATTCGTTCTGAAAAAGCGTCGAGTAACGATTACGTCGAGTGGCGAGTCGAATTTCTCCATAAGAAATAAAGGGAATCATATGTACATACATATATATACAAATAAGGAAATACATATATGTATATGTTTTCCTTTTAGCTATGCTTGCATTTCTATCCCTTGGACCCATAATTATAAATATAAATCACTTATTTTAGCAAAAAACAAAAAGTTCATAGCTGCACCACGGTTGGTTATACGGATGTACACATTTAAAAATTAGATTGACGTACCACGATTGGTTGCATGGATGTACACATTTAAAAATTAGATTGACGTACCACGATTGGTTGCATGGATGTACACATTTAAAAATTAGATTGACGTACCACGATTGGTTGCATGGATGTACACATTTAAAAATTTGATTGACGTGCCATGGTTGGTTACACGGATGTACACATTTAAAAATTAGATTGACGTACCACGGTTGCTTGCATGGATGTACACATTTAAAAATTAGATTAACGTGCAACGGTTGGTTACACGGGTGTACACATTTAAAAATTTGATTGACGTGCCATGGTTGGTTACACGGATGTACACATTTAAAAATTAGATTGACGTACCACGGTTGCTTGCATGGATGTACACATTTAAAAATTAGATTAACGTGCAACGGTTGGTTACACGGATGTACACATTTAAAAATAAGATTGACGTGCAACGGTTAGTTATACGGATGTACACATTTAAAAATTAGAATGACGTGCAACGGTTGGTTACACGGATGTACACATTTAAAAATTAGATTGACGTGCAACGGTTGGTTACATGGATGTACACATTTAAAAATTAGATTGACGTGCAACGGCTGTTTACATGGATGTACACATTTAAAAATTTGATTGACGTGCCACGGTTGGTTACATGGATGTACACATTTAAAAATTAGATTGACGTGCCACGGTTGGTTACATGGATGTACACATTTAAAAATTAGATTGACGTGCCACGGTTGGTTACATGGATGTACACATTTAAAAATTAGATTAACGTGCAACGGTTGGTTACATGGATGTACACATTTAAAAATAAGATTGACGTGCAACGGTTGGTTACATGGATGTACACAGTTAAAAATTAGATTGACGTGCCACGGTTGATTGCATGGATGTACACATTTAAAAATTTGATTGACGTGCCACGGTTGGTTACATGGATGTACACATTTAAAAATTAGATTGACGTGCCACGGTTGGTTACATGGATGTACACATTTAAAAATTAAATTGACGTGCCACGGTTGGTTACATGGATGTACACATTTAAAAATTTGATTGACGTGCAACGGTTGGTTGCATGGATGTACACATTTTAATCGTGTACATCCATGTAACCAACCGTGGCACGTCAATCAAATTTTTAAATGTGTACATCCATGCAATCAACCGTGGCACGTCAATCTAATTTTTAAATGTGTACATCCATGTAACCAACCGTTGCACGTCAATCTTATTTTTAAATGTGTACATCCATGTAACCAACCGTTGCACGTCAATCTAATTTTTAAATGTGTACATCCATGTAACCAACCGTGGCACGTCAATCTAATTTTTAAATGTGTACATCCATGTAACCAACCGTGGCACGTCAATCTAATTTTTAAATGTGTACATCCATGTAACCAACCGTGGCACGTCAATCAAATTTTTAAATGTGTACATCCATGTAACCAGCCGTTGCACGTCAATCTAATTTTTAAATGTGTACATCCATGTAACCAACCGTTGCACGTCAATCTAATTTTTAAATGTGTACATCCGTGTAACCAACCGTTGCACGTCAATCTAATTTTTAAATGTGTACATCCATGTAACCAACCGTGGCACGTCAATCTAATTTTTAAATGTGTACATCCATGTAACCAACCGTGGCACGTCAATCTAATTTTTAAATGTGTACATCCATGTAACCAACCGTGGCACGTCAATCTAATTTTTAAATGTGTACATCCATGTAACCAACCGTGGCACGTCAATCTAATTTTTAAATGTGCCTTTCAAAAAAAATATAATTTTATGAAAAATTATAGTTAATACACTTTTATTCTGGGGTACATACAGGTATTTAAAGTAATGAAATATAATATTTTAGGAAGATTATTTCAAATCGTAACTCAAAATATTTTCAGTTTGTTTTTAAATACGATTTATCAAACATGGATATTTTTGATTTACTCGGAAATTAATCAATACTATCTAATTTTTTTGAATTTGTTCCGAGACCAATCGATAAAGTCCAGTCTGTTTGGACATTTAATATTAAAAATAAAATAAATAAATAATAAATATTTGGGGTTGAATATTTGTACGAAAATATAGACGATGTTGAAACATTGTAAGGTATAATAGTGAAATTATTTTATTTTGATAGTAAATTAGTTGATAAATTGTTTTAAAAATAAATTCAAGTTACGATTAGTTAACAAATTAAATTAAAATATTTTCAAAAAATAATTTAATTGGACAGTAAATTAGTTGGTAAATTTTTTGAAAAATAAATTCAAATTATGATTATTTAACAAATTAAATTAAAATATTTTCAAAAAATAAAATAGTTTTGACAGTAAATTAGTAAATTTTGCGGAAAATAAATTCTAGCTATGATTATTTGATAAAATGATTTAAAAAAATTTATATAAAAGAAAAATAGAGTTGATATATTTGAAATGATCTCCATTATTATTATAAAACACTGTATTTATTTGTATTCTGTTTCATATTTTGTAAAAATTATTGTTTGTTAAAAATAAAATGTGTTTGTTGGTGTGGAGAGGGTGTAGAGAAAGAATGAATGTGGAAAAATAAATGGATGAAATAAAGGAAAAAATTATGTGAAAATAAGTGGAATCGAGTTGAATGTAGAGAAGATTGATTGCAAGTGACTGCAGAATGAAAGATTTTGATGAACGTGGATAGGAATGCATGGAAGAATATGATATTTTCCTGTGCTTTACTATCTAAATGAGAGATTGATTGCGGAATGAGAAACTGCGATGAATGTGGAAAGAAATGCATGGAAGAATATTATTTTCCCATGCGTTCCTATCCAAATCTGAGATTGATTGCGGAATGAAAAACTGCGATGAATGTGGAAAGAAATGCATGGAAGAATATTATTTTCTCATGCATTCCTATCCACATCCGAGATTGGTTGCGGAATGAGAAACTGCGATGAATGTGGAAAGAAATGCATGGAAGAATATTATTTTCCCATGCGTTGCTATCCAAATCTGAGATTGATTGCGGAATGAGAAACTGCGATGAATGTGGGAAGAATTGCATGGAAGAATTATTATCCCATGCAGTCTTATCAAAATAAGGGAATGAGAGACTATGCGAGAGAATGAATGTTGATAGGAACGCGTGGATGAGAGAATGACCTTGAAATGAAAGACTAAACCCTGAATTTTTTGTTCAGAACCTATGTATTTGGATTATTTTTAATAAATAAATATAAAATAAACCGCATTATTATTTTTGTTAAGTTTAATTTATAAAAAACCAAAAATTGAAAAAATTTGAGGTAAGTATTTTGGAATGCAAAGATTTCAATCTATGTTTATTGAATATTTCACTTTATGATTATTTTAAAAATGCATTTTGTAAATTTTATGAAAATATTTGGAAGGCTCTATTCTTGTTCAGTTATTGGAGATTTTTTGCAGAGTTACAATAATAATAATAGAGATCATTTCAAATATTTCAACTCGAAATATTCTCAAATATTGTTTATTTATATATTATTCCCTTTAAATAGTTTATTTTACAAAATATGTAAAATTAATTTATCAACTTATCGTGATTTATATATATTTTTTTATTTTAAACTAAATCCGGCTAATCATAATTTGAAAAATATTTCGAAAAAATTTATTTAATAAAAGTTGCTATAAATGCAATAACTAACAACTTTTATTTGACACATTTTTTGATAAAACGATGTTTTTGAAAAACTTTTCGAAATTTTTTCCAAGTATCTATTTTTTCATACTAATATGTAACGTTTCCATGGTTCTGATAAATAATATCTCTGTTAGAAAATATTGGGCCAAGTTATTTCTACTCTGCTGCTAGAATGTATTTTATGCAAGTACTTTGTGATGGCGGTCGGTCCTGTAGTGGCCACAGCTAATTTTTATATATATCTGGTAGCGGGTAAAGGGAAATTAAAGGGTAGCGGGTAATTAACGGGTATTGGGTAAGTGGCGCGCCAACGAAATTTACCGCCTGGGTGCAAGACTTTATTTGCCGCCCCTACGTATGTCAACAACAGTGTTGTAATGTATCTAGGTATTTGTATCTAGATACAGTAACTAGATACTGTGCAAGTATCTAGGTACATTTTAAAATATGTATCTGTATCTGTATCTAGATATTTAAATCAGTATCTAAGTATCTGTATTTCAGGTACTTTTTTCAGATACTTTCCTATTTTGTCTTTTTCAAGGTCTTTTTACAAAATATGTCCTTACGATTTTTCAAACCTGTGATCAAAATAAAACAATTTATGGAGGGACTTTTTTTATTGTTGTTTATAAAAAAAAAACTACAGTAGATTGCATATTTGAAACATTATGAAACTTAACTCAAATTTTAACAGAAGTTTAATTTAAATGAAATTTATGGAAGGTTTTTATCTTTGTTAGACAAAGATGTACACTACATGTTTCGCATTTGAAATGCGTATAACCCTTGCAGCCTGGCAATTTACTTTGCAAAATTATCTTTGCAAACTATAATAATAATAATAAAAAAACATGTTTAGTAACTATATTTAAAGGTTGTTTGGGTAACCGTTGTTAATAAAATTATTTCATTAAAAAAAAAAATTATTAGCTAACTAGTTTCGGCGTAAGCCATTTTCAGAGCTGGAAATACAATTACATTTAATTAAAATTTTATAGATAAAAATAAATTAAATAAATAAATCATAAGTTTGAGAATTAAGATAAAATACAATATAGATGAAATATAATATAACATAAAATTTAATTAATTATATATAGAACTTGTAATTTATATATTTATTTAATTTATTTTTATCTATAAAATTTTAATAAAGTGTAATTGTGTTTCCAGCTCTGAATAAATTAAAAAAAATAATAAATAAAAAAAAAAAAAATAATTTTATTAACAACGTTAAGTAAAACAACCATTAAGTAATTATCTAATCTAAGAATAAGAATTAATTTTATAAATGTGAATTAAATAACGAAAATATAATAAATAAAATTGTTGTTTTATTTTTGTCATCCTAAATACTCATTTAATAATCAGTAATTTATTAGCGAACAAAAAATGTTCGAGATATCCGCATTAGCAGAATAAAAAAGTGATTTTTTTAAAGATTACATAGGTATATAGTTAGTTAATATTTCTAACACACAGCTTCAAAGGCTATTTTAAGAGTAATAATAAAGCATAACTTATTTTTTATTGTGAACAAATATATTCCTTGCTCTAGTTATTTCTTTTTTTTGTGGTGTCTTCATTTTTCCGAAAGTATCTTAAAAGTATCTTGAAGTATCTAGATACATTGTAAAAAAAAATGTATCTGTATCTAGATACTTTTTAAAATTTGTATCTGTATCTGCATCTAGATACATTTTTCCTTAAGTATCTGTATCTGTATCTAGATATATTTTCAAATGTATCTATTACAACACTGGTCAACAATAAAATTTTAAATGTATCTATATAATCTCATATTTGTAAATCCATTCGAAAATTATTATTTGACTGTAAAAAATTTAAAAAAAACATTTTAAATAACATTATTAAACAACGATTGACGAGGCTTTTTGCCGCCCGTGTGCGCACCGCAGTGCACTCCTTGCACTCTCGTGTTGGCGCGCCCTTTATTGTGTAATATCCGGGTAATTGTGGCGGGTAACCAGTTCTATTAATTCTCGTTATTCCTAGAATGTACATAGATGCAGGTTAAATAAAAAACAATATCAATTTACGAATTTTATTATCATTTTTAATGCATGAATGATTAACAAAATTGCTTTTTTGAGTAAAAAAGAAGAATTAAAAATACCTTATTATTTTTTTACACAGTTAGAATATATACCAAAATCACAATATTTAATTACAATATGTTTTTATCAGCAGGCATTGCACAATAATTCCCCCAATTCAAAATCGACATCACAGACTTTATTTTATTCTCTGTAACAGAATTAGTATCTTTGCAATACTGACAAATATATTTCCTACGAATGTACTAATATAGTAAGTACAAAACGGACAACCAAATGGTAACTCGACGAATGGGGATCTAGCACATGACTTCAATGTCTGATACTCTAAAATTTAGGACAATTAAACAAGACATTCGGAACCCACCGTAACTAAACGAATCAATGTACAAAATTACATCGTTCCGAACATCTTGAACGGTACAATCAGTAATGCAAAATAAAGCAAAATCCAATAACGCAACATGTTAAAAGCGTATCACCAACATATTTCATCCGAATATTTACAGGTTAGTACTTAAAAATTATCTACTCCCTGAGTTCAAAACTGATAATAAAAAAATTATTATCAAATTCTTCGATTATTGTAAAAATTACAAATAAAAATAAAATATCTTTTCTATTTTATTAATAGTCTCTTTTTTTGAACTACACAATTTTTTTTTTTGCACAAAAGTCCTATACGGTAACACTGTACAATTAAATAATATTTTTCTGGACAAATTTACAAACAAAAATATCCAAAATTCGTCGAATTTTTGTAAAAATAACGTATAACATTTTTATAAATTAACAAAACATAACTGAAGTATTTCCTTATAAATCACTTTACTGTAATAATATCACACAGTATGGTCCGTCCACGCGGTTTTCGCTCTAATTTTCGACGCGAAAAAAACAATTTCGCCTTTTCTCCCTACTAGAACTGGCTGGTGTCATGGACAGACCATACTTAAAATTACTATTTTACATATTCGCAACTTCATTTTTAGGATATAATCCATTTCTTTTCATTATGCAGAACCAGTAGCCAGATGTTAATCTTAATTACATGGAATATTCTAGGTTAAGTTGACTGTCATTATAAAATGTGATTTTCATTACATTTTTGCCTTTTAAAAATGTGTTACATATACTGCAAACTTTTGTAAAAACAAACTAAGAGGAAATTTTTAATTAAATCGTTTGTATAATCCGTCTCAATTTGTAATACGAAACTAGATCTGGTTACTTTGGTGACTGTTGTGGTGTAAACAGACTTTGGCGTATCCGTGTGAATCAATACTACGATAATATTATAAATGTATTGTCAATATCCAACATAAAAAATGAACTTTCCCTGTTAGTTACGTATTACAAAATGAGACAGATAATACGTAGGGTGACATTCGTCCCGCAAAAGTTCCACATTTTGTCCCGCATTTGGATTTGGGAGGTGAGAACCTTTTTTTTTGCTCTTCACTTTGATTTGGGAGGTGAAGACCTTTTTTTTGCTCTTCACTTGGATTTTGATAGATGAGGACATTTTTTTTGCTCCGTCCCGCATTGCCTTCTTAAGAAAATGGTCACCTTAATAATACGTCATAATGGTATTAAAAAATGATAAAAAAAAATTACTTTCTTACTATGTCATTCCATTTGACATACGTCATAATGAAAAATGATATCTTAATTATAATGATCATAAACAACAAATCTGATGTCTGTTTTACAACATTTAAAGTCAACATTACACTATAAAAGTAACCAAAATAACCAGATCTGGTTTATCATTACAAAAGTCAACACAATATATTGGTCATGTCTTTGTTTTAAGCGGAACTAAATTGGAATTTAATTTTTTAGTCACGAGAAGGCCTAGGCCTAGCCTGGGTTATTTCATGTTTCATTTTGATATCTGAAAATATAAAGTCTATTCCGAACGATTAGGCAGAACTAGATTTTCAAATCTAGTAATTTTTACAGATTGATTGAAGCTTTTGATCATTTTGTTCATGAAAAGCCAACTTTAATATAGAGAAAAAATAGCTAATGACAACTTACAAAAATAAAAATTCCAGTTAGTTCTGCCTAATCGTTTGGGATAGCCTGTAAAATTCCAACAGTGAAACCATGGAAACGAATGATATATGTTATAAAATATAATGTATTTTTACATATTCTGAAAACAAAAAAATAAATAAATAAATGGATTTTTTTTATTAAGAATGACACAAAAAATGTAATGAAAAGGACATTTTATAATGACAATCAATTTAATCTAGAATTTTCAGTGTGAGTATGATTTACAAAGCTTAAACAAAATGACCAAAAGTCTGATTTAATAGATAAGAATAACTAGATTTCAAAATCTAAAGGTTTGGAATAGCCTGTACTTTTTTAATATGTCAGTCCAAACAAATCTGAAGTCTGTTTTACAGTGTAATTTTTTAAATGACATTTAAAGTCAGTAATACACTATAAAAACAACCAAAATAACCAGATCTGGCTTGTCCTTACAAAACTGACCACAATATATTCTATTTTTTATAATAAATGTCATTCTTTTCCATTTTGAATTCTTACAAATATTTTATGCCAACATGAATAAATATTATATCCATTTGTTTAATAAAAATTAAAAAAATAATTGAAATTGTACCACAATTTTGTTATAGTGCATTTTTGATTAAAAAAATCGTGATTACAATGTTTAAAATTATTAGTAGTACTAGTTTCTTATTTTTGTACTGTTGGAATCACTGAAAATTATTTGTGTTTGACATTTTTAGCCCCAGTATGGCCGCCGTTGCGCTACTTTATATAATCTAGTGACTTTAGTTCTTTCCTCTTAGTTTGTTCTTACAAAAGTGAACTGCTTATAACCTATGCAAGCTGTGTTCTCGTAACAACTGAAGAAAACGAAACTCTTGTTTAATAGACCATATTAGTGTGTCGTCACATACATGTGCTGCCATCTGAGAGCCGAGTCCTTTTGAAGTTTAAAATACATGGGACATTACTTTTGTTACCTTAATTTTATAAATATTTTCAATTTTGGAGCAAAAAATATGTATTTTTGATAAATATATACTAATATATACAGTCCAGACACTTTATATTATAGAATAATGATTTTATAAATATATAAATAAGGATTCGAAGATATATTTATAGGTTACGTTTTTAAATAATATGAAAATCGGAATATCTTTAGTATTTATTTAATTAACACTAAGTAATCATTAATATTTTGTTTTAGAATGCATATTGGTGTATTGTTTTGCTCCGAATTGTAACAATTACATCTACATTATTAATTGCAAATTTTTTCGTTTTTTGACAGATGAAAATGAAAAACAATAATGGAAAATTAAAAACAACATATTATTCCTTTAAACCATTTAGATATGGTACACACACTTATTGCTATGTTAGTTGCCTTAATAACGATTATTAACGTAAATTTTTCAAAATTAACCTACAAAATAATATTGTTCTGCAAAAATAATGACATATTAAATTATAATGTATAAAATAAGAATTTTAATAAATAATTATTGACTTGTAGTTTTGATGTGAAGCACTCTCTTACTTTGAAAACTTAATTTATATTTCCAAAATAATATTTAACAAAAAAACAACATGCTAAATTCAAATAAAAGGAATCCAACCGCGAGACGGCAGCACTGAATCTCATTTTGTGACGTACTTACTAATATGGTCTATTCCGGTAAAACCAAATAAATGAATTATTATCAATACTACACTGTGTTAATGCTTGACAAGGACTCAAAAATTAATATTTCAAATTTAAACTGTCATATCTTGCGCAGGTTAGCTGAAATAAAAAAAAATCACTTATATTTGAGATGCAGACAAGTAACGTTTAAATAAAATACTTTCTAGTTCTGTATATTGAAAAGAAATGGTCTATAAGTTGCAGTTTTAATGACATCGTAAATTTATGTCTATTAATACTTACGACTGTCACCTTTGTTCTGACTGTATAATAAATTTCTCGACATTTAATAATTTCTTAACTTTGTCCGTATATTTAACTAATGCTATTTTCGTCGAACGAACACTTAGTTTTTCATTACCGCACAATAACGTACAACAATGTGCTTTATCAATAAATTCACTAAATTTCATTTCACGTATTAAACTTTTATTTGCAGCCGTACTTGTTGACGCAGGATTTATTTGTCGGAGCAATGTGTCACGGGATTTTATTTTAAGTATTGCGGATAAGTCTTGTAATAATATCCATCTTTCGTTTGAAGGTTCATCACGAAGTATATACAAGTTCGGAAGGGGTGCTTCGCTTATTTCCAATTCTAGATCGCTCTCATCTGGTTCCGGTTCAGGGGAAGGTGCTCCATCCAACGGGTCGAAGCCACTGTTTTCATTATCTGTAAGAAAAAAATTATAATAATAATAGACAGACAATTACAGTGGATTTAAAATTACATAAAAATATGTCCTCAAAAAAATAAACTTAACCTTCATAATATATAGTCGAATTGCTGATAAGTGACTGTTCGTTGCTACAAGTATCGATATTCAATACTATATGCTTTCTCTGTCTATAACATTATAATTATTTGCATACCCATAGTAACTTATAGTCACTCAAGTTGACAACTAACCTTCAAAATTATTTGAATAAAAAACAAAGCATTAGAAAGAAACGGCATGATTCGTAGATATCTTTACTAATTAGAGCGCGAAAATAAATTTACAGCAGTACTCAAACAAACAAAATTATTAATTTTAAGGTAATAATTATAAATAAGGAAAAATTTATACTCATACGTAAATTTTGGATTATAATTTGTTGTTTATTCCAGCAGATTTAAAATTAAAATTTGTTAATTTAATAATTGGCCGCAAGCCATATTTTAATTAATATGTATTACCAGACACTGACAGTTAAAATAACAAAAAACCATTTTTAAAATCGCTGAAAAATGGTAACTAGATTATTATATGAATGCACTACTTGATACATATATGTAACAGTCACCTATCAGCAATCCGACTATATATGAAAGCCACGTGGCATGATTTTTGCACCCTATTCGCGACTCCAAATAACACTGAGACATCTGGTGGCGACTAGTTAGATTAAACAGAAGCGTATATTTGTATAATATTTTTAGTGTGTTGTGCTGCAGTTTATTTGAATTAACACGTATTTTTAAATATAGTGACTTAAATACAGTGCTTTTTTGCCGAAATATTGTTTGAACAGATAAATATTCAGAAAAAACTTCTGACATATACGCTTTTCGTCAACCATTAACTGTTGTACGCAGCGCCGCCAACGTTAGTTTCAGTCGCGAATTATCCTTTATAAACTCTCTTGAGGATCAGTCTACCCTTGAACTGATACGAAGGTAAAATTTCGGATTTTCCGGGGATTGAACCCGAATCCATGTTTCCGTATGCCACCATCTTACAACAGGGCAACGAATCGATAACTTACTTCCTTACCAACCATATTCACTTACCAAAAAATGAAGCAGGTCCTACGAAGGTCCATGCGGGAGTTGGGAGTCCCTCCATGTCTGCCACGTAATTTTTAAGTATATATTTAGTGTCTTCATCTGAGGCAAGTGCAAGAGGTGTGAGGCCGGAATATGTCGCCAGGTTTGGATCTGCTCCATAGGATAATAGTAGTCGTATTATTTCTACATAACCATTTTCAGCTGCCTCGTGAAGTGGCCTAAAAAAATTAAAATACATCAGAAAATTGCTTGAAAATTATAACAGGTGATGATAAAATATACACATTAAGGGCTAGTTTCTGAAAGCCTAGTTAACTATAACCAAAAGGTCAGAAAATGGTTGCTGCGGTTACTTATGGGATTGTTATATTGTAACCGAGTTTAACCAAAAGATTAAACTCAGCTAAGCTTTCAGAAACCGGCCCTAAGAGCTTTAAAATATATTTTTTTACCACCATGCGTAAACAGGCACTTTACGCACGTATTGCAGTGTCTAAATCAGTGTTTCTCAACAAGTGGTCCACGGACCACCAGTGGTCCCCAGAAATATTTTAGTTATACGCGAAAGTTTTTGTTTTTTGCAGTTTTTTTGATATTTTTTCTGCACATTTTTTATGTAAATAATTTATATTTTGTTTATTTTCTGTAAACTTTCTGTAATTTTCTACAAATTAAAATAAATGTATTTAGTAGCACATTAATTATATTTGTTTTCTTGCAAAAATTTAATTAATAATTATTATTAGTGGTCCGCGTTAGAAAATTATATATTATGCTGGTCCGCGGTACGTTTTTGGTTGAGAAACACTGTTCTAAATGGCACTTTAAAGCACTAGTGCGTAAAGTGTAAATTGTTATATGCAATACGTGTGTAAGAATATATTAAAACACAAGGCATGATTCAGCCACACGTGTCGAAGTTAGAGTCGCGAAGTGACAAGTTTTCTAATCGACAAGTGCGGCAAAAAGCTTTATGTGACGAGTTTTTTATACTATTTTTTCTATTTTGCTTTTTCATGCTTTTTAAAATAATACATTTACATTATATAACCTATTCCGGACCATTAAATTTTATTAAGTTGTCACGAGTTAATTTTTTAATGTTTGAAGTTGGTTTTTGCTAAACAAAATGATCCAAAACATCAATCAAACGTTAACAGTTACTAGAATTCAAAATCTAGTTCCGCTTAAACCAAATACACAGGCTATATAATCAAAAACTCCCCGATTAGGGAATTTGGAATGTGAATATAGCAATTGGCTGAACTGGTTTGACAGTTTTATATTTTCCAAGGTAAGGGAAGCCGGGGCATAACGGACACCTTAAGGATTATCTCTAATAAAATCTTAATATCGTAAAAAATTTCGAAATACTTTTATTCGTAAGATGATTTATTGTTTAATCATTAGACAGTAAAAAAAACTTAGAAAAACACAAAAATAAAAGTTATGACGATATAAAAAAGCTTCCTTGTGCCTATTTTGCCCCGGTGGCGGGGCAGAATAAGCACGGGCGGGGCATAATGGGCAATTAGCTAAAATCTGGCGCAGAATGAATACACGTGCGTGCATTCCTCATCGTTATCATCTTCTCCAGCGAAAGAATAATGTGCCCACTTGCCACATGCTCTGCACTGGAGCAATCAACGTCTGAATATGTGTGAAAAATATATCAACACAGCAAAAAAACACGTTTCACCAATTTACAAAATGTAAACGCCAGCTCTCAGTCATACAACTACTCTCGGAAGACACTAGCGAAGTACTGAACGTGATTGGAATGCACCCAAACATGTCGGCATGCTTTAACAGCCAAAAAGAGGGGAGCCCGTTATACCCCGAGAACCCATTATGCCCCGGCTTAACGAAAATGTTTAATGTTATAATGAAATTCATTATAACAGATTCTTTTTGTGTTAAAATCGTATTTCAAAGCTACGTATATCGAAGCAACGTATATTAAGAGCTGTATAATTCGTCTTACCTGATTCCTCCTTGCGCAGAATCACTGACATTAGCACCATAACGTAATAGCAGTCTTGCAATTTCCAAATGTCCTCTTGAACATGCTTCATGGAGAGGAGTATATCCAGCGTTGTCCTTTGGGGATGGAGGACAATCCATTTTCTCCAAACAATATGCAGTCACATCCTAAAACACAATACTTAATAATGTCAAATTTTATAAAAAAATAAAAAAATATTTACCGTATATCCAAGCCTAGCTGCTCTGTGCAAATGAGTTTCTCCAACTCCCTTATTCATGACCCAAGTTTTAATTTCTTTCTGTATGTCTTGTTCACTTTCTGGTGTTTGTTTTGGTATTAAATTTCTTCTCTTCGGTTTCAAACTTGTGTCCATGTCTTCTTTCTTTATAATCTTCTTCTTTTTACGTATATAATCAAAACCAGAACTAAATTTTCTTCTCATTTTAGTTAATTTAATACGTTTTTTAGTTGGTATTGACGCATCAGAAACTTCATCACCATTTATTGAAGGAGTTTCGCTTTTAACAGCAATTTGCTCATCAATTTCTTGTTTAATTTCAGTGTTTATGTTCTTAAGTAGATTAGTACTTCTCTTTTTGGTCATGTAAGTCTTTTTCGGAGAATTAGCACTTCTTAAAGAAGATCGAATCGAATCTTTGTTTTCTTTATTTTTATTTTCATTTCGTGTTGGTGATTTTTCGGGTTTTTCTGAGGTTTGGCTATCTTCTTCATGACAAGTCATTGGGGGTGCTGAAGCTGGACGATCTTCTCCAAACACCTCTCTGATAGTAGCCCTTTGTTTCATTACCCTGGTTTCAGTACGCGTCCTTGATTTCAGGACAATGGTTGAAAAAGGTTCACCAATAAATCCACTATTCTTTTTGAATGCTTCTCTGAAATTATTGACAGTTTCTTTACGGAAATATCCAAGGTATACAGAATTATTCTCAACTGATTCTTCTTTCGTCTTGACTTTACCCTTTTTGGTCTTTTCTTTTGAGTCCTCATTACCAATTCCGAGACTTGGGGTTGGAAGAAGTAAGTTAGAAGATTTTGGGATAATTTTAGGACCATTCTTCTTGTCTTTTAACTTTTTACGTTTCTTAAATTTACTGTATCTTTCTACTAAAACATCTAGGATGGAATCTTTTTTCGTCTTTTTACTTCCAGATGCTTCGTCTTTAGTGAAACTTGAATTAGAGTCACTATCTAAGATGTCTTTTTTAAGTTTTTCAATTGAATTAAGTTTTGTTTTGCTTAGAATGAATTCTTCATCTGTTATAGAGCTTGGGGCGGGAGAACAAGCGTCTAGATCGGGCAAAGATGTGGACATTCTGTGCCAATGAGGTCTTGAGACGTTTATCAAACTTGCTGGCATCCTTATAGATCTTTTATACCTGTAAACTTCTTCTTCCCAACCTGGATGAAAATCGGAACCGTCTCCGTATATTGCTTTCTTTTTCAAAAATGTTTTTATATCCATCTTTTTAGCAGGGGATGAATCAGCAGAACGTAATACCATTTTTTGTTTATCACCTTTCTTTGATTTTTTTGTAAATAATTTACGAGAAACTGATTCGATTTTTTCAGTGTTGTCTGAATCGGAATCACTCGAGTATTCAATACGGGTTTTAGCGCCAATTTTTTCAGTTTTTTTACATAAAATTGTCACTTCTTCATCTTCTGAAAAATCGTTCTCTTTCTTTATCACAGGTCTTCTAATTTGATTCAATGGTACATCAGAATCAGAGTCATTATCTATTTTTTCTGGCTCTTCTATTATTTCTTGTTTTATAACTGGAGTTATACAAATTTCTGGTTCTATTTTAATGTCTTCTTCATCTAATATTTCTTGTTTGACTATAATTTCTGAATTCATTTCTGAGTTAATTTCCGAGTTAATTTCAGAGTTTTCTGGTAATGGATTTTCTTTAGTAACACTTTCTAGTTTTGCTAAAACATCTGGTTCAACCATTTTCTTCCTTCTTCCGCGTTTTTTGCCAGAATTATTTTGTAGTTGTTCCATAAATTTATTACAAGTTTCTGCCCAGTCAAGGTCTAAATTATCATCAATTAGTTCGATGTTTTCGACAGGTTGTGGCTTAATATGAGACTTCCTATCCCTACGCATGTCTTCCAAAGACTGTCTTTCCAAAACTGGCATCTCCCCTTCGGAATCACTATCACGAAAATCAAACACAGATGTTTCAGATGAACTCCGAAGAGCTGTACGTGGTACATTAAGACCATTAATTTCTTCTTCTGATTTGCTGAAGAGTTTTTTACGTGATGGTTGAAGTTCCCTGTTTAGTTTTGGAGGTACAGGAACTTCAAGTTCTATTTTTTCCTCTTTTTCTTCGGTTACTTGTTTTAATTCTGCTTTTGTACGAATACGTTGAGCTAAGAAAGCAGCAAGACCGTCCAAATCTGTTGTCCCAGTACTAGCTCCCATTGGAGGGGTGTTACAGTTTCCAGAAGCAGTCATTTTATCCTCAGAAGGATATAAATGGACACCATCACGTCCATCTTCTTTTATTAGAGTGTCTGATTCGAATTTCACCGAATCTACAGCACGTGGGAAATGAAACTTATAACTTGGAGGTGTATTGGAGTTTCTTTCCAATAAACTCGCCGCTGTGAATGGAGAGACGTTGTGCCTTCCATGAATCCCTGGTTTGGGTTGTAGCGGTGCAGTCACATCAGTTGTTGGATGTTGTACTCCAGTTTGCATATTTTGGGAAATGGTTTGATCTAATTTTTTCTGAGCTTCTTTTGCACCTTTTATTTCTAGACTATTACGAAGTATGCTTAGTATTCTTTTATCCGCTGCTCCACCAGTTGGTTTTGGGGATATTTGATTTAGTTTTGATGTTGAATTACTTCTTTGTAGATTAACGTACATGTCATACTGGTTTTGATTGTTTGGTGGATAATATTGTTGCATTTCTGGTACGTATGTTTGAGATTCGGTACGGTATTGTTGATTTTGATAATAATTTTGTTGATTAACGTATTTTTGTTGTGTGTTTGGTTTGACAAACTGTACGTTTTGGACGTTTTTATATTGTTCTTGTTGTAGTCTTGAATTTGCGTAAGATGACAACCTCTGTTCGATTTGTAGGTCTATACTGGCTCGCCATGAATCTACTTTAGTTATTTTATTAGGAATAGTATTAGGCGAATCTGTAGATCTTTTGCGTACGTTCTGCGGAGCAACTGTCGTTTTCTTGTAAGCATCATTTGGAAAATCGAAACGTGGTAATTCTTTATCATTCTGTACTTGATATGTTTGACGTATATTTTGGTTTGGAACTTGATAATTTTGTCGATAATTTGCTTGGTTTATATCACTTTGTTTGTAGTGATATTGGGTTTCGTGATTTTGTTGTGTATGCAATGCAGGTGCTGAGAAATTTGGCAAAAAATCTACTTTTGGTGCCCCTGTTGTTGCTATACTGTAACTCCTTGCTCGTGGTTCAGTAACGTAGTTCCCATTTTGTTGATACTTAGTTTCAAGTCGGGCTTTGAAAGCTTTATGAAACCTATCTGCTTCTATGTCATCCAAAGTTGAATCAGCGAAAGTTCGGACAGTTTTTACAGATAAATCCAAAGGAGATTCGCGTTTTTGTTTTGGATTTGTTGCTTCAGCAATTATGGTTGATATATCATTTCGTTGTACTTCTAACCTTGGTTGTTGCTGTTGTTGTTGTACTTGTTGTTGCTGCTGTTGTTGATGTTGTTGCTGCTGTTGCTGCTGTTGTTGTTGTAGTAGTAGTTCCTTTTTTGGAGGTTCTGTTTTCTGGAAATACTGTGGATAGGAAGACGGGTATTTGGAAGTTGAGGTGGAAGCGGTGTTGGTATAAGCTGCGGAAACAGCTGGGAAATAACGATGATCTTGATTTGAAACATTTACGTAAGTCTGATTGGAAAATGAGTTTGATCTTTGTGTCTGGGTATATATCGCTGGTCTTTGTTGCGTATTTTGATAAACAGTTGAAGGAACATTTGAAGGAACGTTTGAAGGAGCATTAGAAGTAGCTACGTAGCTCTGCGTCCTTTGTCTCTGGACCGGTTGTATCCTTGGTACCTCTCTACTAGTTTTGGAATGATAATTAACGGAACTAAGAGCTGCTATCGGAGGAAGATTATGCGTTCTGTGATTCCTCATGTATTCGTTCTTGTCTCCATTGTAAGTTTCCACGGGTTTGGTGGATAAGTATTGGGTTTGGGTCTGTACAGGTGATTGGGAGTGAATGGTGTATGATTGGGAAGTGTATTGGTTTGTGGATGCGTGTTGGTATGCTTGACTGCTAGGCGGTGCTGCTGGACTCTGGGGTTTTGAATGGGGTGGATAGTATGGTTGGTAACCATTCACGTACATTTCTTTAGGTTGGTAGTTCTTTTGCTGCTCCGGTCGTGTTGCTTGACGATTCACTTGCACTGTGTTATTAATATTTGGATGAACTTGTTGATAATTGGTATTTTGATGAACTTGTTGTTGATAATGGGTATTTTCGACAATCCTCGGATATTGATACTGGTTTTGTTGATAATGTTGTTGATAGTTTTGTATGACTTTACTTTCATTGTGTTGTTGTGGTTGTTGTGGGATATTGTTGTGTGTTGGTGGTCTCATTTCAATATGTTTTTGTTCTTTATCTTCTTGTGGCCAGTATCCTTGGTGCATATATGGGGGGTGTGGATTTTCGGCGGGTTGTGCGGTTGCTTGTTGAGCGTATCCCGCCGCTTGGAGGTGGTCTCTTGGGGGCTGCTGCTGCTGCGTTGGGACGGTGGCGGTGTCCGTTGCAGCTGGCAGCCCCTGAAAATATTGACGGGCGCCTTCCAGCACGTTGGTATAGGTCACATCCATGTCCTGCAGCGAATGCTGCGATTCTCTCATGGGACCAAGACAATATCACCTGTACATAAACACTCTTCAGATATGGATCAACGGAAATAATAAATAAACGATCTTACCTCTGTTTTAGCCGGCTGCGTTAGGAAGCCAGCACACAAGCGGGCTTATATTTGAAGATTCCCTCATTCTGAAACAAAATAATTGAATTAGATTAGTCATTTGTTGTATTATTTTTATCTAAGAGCTCAGTTCTAAGAGCACAAACAAATTATTTACTCGATAACTGCAAAAATACAAATCTAAATAACTCCAGATAATGCTCTGAATTATAGTCGAATTTGATTATAACGAGTTCATGGCTAACAGCAAATCTAGATTCAGATTTTAACTAAAAAAAATGCATAGAACAAAATGATTTGATTTCAGGGGACCTATTTTGTAAGGTTTTCAACAATCGTCTTTAAAGTATCCTATTGAAAGTTTCAAACAATTATTCATTAATTTATGATGTTATTAAATGCCTTAACGATCTTACGATCAGCGGTAAAATTATAAAAATATGCTGGATTAAAGGCCACTCAGATTTTGAGTTCAACATCGAAGTCGATCTTCTAGCCAAAGAAGCAGCTGTAAATGGCTCCCTCTTAAATATTCCTCTAGACAGTAATGAGATTATGTCAATCTTCAAATCTTCCATATACAACCAATGGCAACAAGAATACATAGATTCTCTACAGTTCAAAGGATCATACTATGGTCTTCTTCCTAGAAAGCTTTGGTTTTCTTCTCACCAAAGCAGATCTTTTATATCCACTCTTATCCGGGTTAGATTTAATCACAACTCTCCATATCATCTGCATAGAATTAACATGGTTTCGTCTCCTTTCTGTCCGTGTGATAATTTGTCTGTCAGTGATTCGAACCATTTATTGTTTGAATGCCCAATTCATTTTCACAATCGTAACTTATTCATACAAAATTTAGTTGTCCAAAAAATATCCTTACCTACCAATATTCAAACGCTTCTTGCTACTAATTATCTAGACATTTATTAAATTATTTATAACTATATTAAAGCAGAAAATATCAAATTATAAATCTAATTTTTAAAATATTGTAATCTCTGTATTTATACATGGCTAATAGCCAAAGAAGCTAAAGCCAACAAATAAAAAGAAAAAAAAAAGTTCCGAACAACTCGTTTGGTGTTCTGTAACTTATCGATAGAATACTTTTAACACTATCATGTCTCTCTTGAAAGTAGATTGTCCTCTTTGAAAAGTGATATTGTTTTTTTTTTACATTTGTATTTGTTGTTTATATACGTTAGAATATATTTGCAACTCACTTAGTATTTACTTAATATCAAAAAGAAATTATAGCTCATTATAGTAGTGAATTCATTATATACATGCTCGGTATAAAAAAGTACTATATTTTGGTAGACGTTTTTTAATTGAGTAATTCTTAATCTGAATATGTGTGAGATTGATGAGTAGGTAACCCATTTTGAAAATTTCAAGATTTGACCATTGCAGCCGACCTTCAATCATAAAAAACTCGAATCATACCGGTTTTAAATGAATACAAGGTTGTGAAATATTTTCAAATTTGCGATTTTATTTTATACACCTGCTCAGTTATTTTCAATTAATTTCCCCTGCAAATGACAGATTATCGATAATATGCGCACACATATATACAATTTTACGTATGAATATTTAAAATAAAAAAAATAATAAAATAAATAAATGGTTAACATACGACAAGCAGTTTTAAATTATATTGTATAAAAAGAGAGTGCTCAAAAAATGCCCCGTGGAACACTTATAGTCCGCTGAAGTCCTAATTGATTACTGATTGTCATGGTGAACAGTGTTTCTTAACCACTGGTCCGCGAACCTGGTCTATAGCTAGATTTAAACGACCCGCAAAAATACTTTACTTTAATTATTCTTCTTTTTCTTTGAGCTCTGTCATTCGAATTCACTTTTGGCAAAATTACATAGTCCTCCATCTTGATTTGTGGATAGTAGAGTGATTTTTAATTATTATTATTTTATTTTTTATGAATATTAAGCAGTTTATATACACACTGGCATATTTAATTTTGTAAATTTTGTTATAATTTTTGTAAAAAATAATTATAAATACTTTTACATTTTAAAATGTATGGCATTGTGACGTAGCTGCCGTCAGTGTATGTTCTGCTTATTAGTATTCAACGTATGTTTATTTAATCATTAATGTTATCTCTTGCTAATATTGTCAGACATAAAGTTTGTTATTTATATCATTATATATTTTATTAATCTGTTAAAAATTAACGAAAATAAAAAAAGGTCGGTCCTGTAATGGCCACAGGACCGACCGCCATCACAAAGTACTTGCATAAAATAAATTCTAGCAGCAGAGTAGAAATAACTTTTCTAACATTTTCTAATATTTTCTAATAGAGATATTATTTATCATGACCATGGAAACGTTACATATAAGTATGAAAAAATAGATACTTAAAAAAAATTTCGAAATATTTTGTAAAATTTTTTCGTTTTATCAAAAAATGTTTCAAATAAAAGTTGTTAGTTATTACTTTTATAGCAACTTTTGTTAAATAATTTTTTTAGAAATATTATTCTGTTAATAAATATTCGCAAAAATCTTAAAATCGACACGAGTAAACTTCCATTTCTAGCGATTCAACCGATTTTTACCAAAAGTTGATCAACTCATGCCATTGATGTCAAAAGCTTAAATATGAAGTTTCATAAAAATTCTTTTAGCCGAATTTGCTCTGAACCTGTACACAGACAGACGGACGGACGGACGGACGGACGGACAGACAGCCAGACATACAGACAGACAGACCGACAGACATCATGCTAAAAATAGTCAAAACGTTATGTAGGGACCTCAATTCGTGGAGATCCATCGAAATCTCGAAATGTCAAAATCGGTATGATCACAATACCTCCCTTATATATGTGGCGGTCGATAAAAAGCAGAGGGTATACTCTGTATACCACCATATACCCTCCATTACTGCCATGATTAATACCCAAATACAATTATTAATTATTCTGTTAATTAATCACTCCAAAAATTATTTCAAATGTATTAAAATATTTTATTATCTTTCAATATTTTAAATAATTTTATTATTTTATTTCTCGTTGTTACGCCACTGTTTTATCACGTGTAAGACCAACATCCCCGAGTTGATTCGTGTATGTTCGTGCTGTAGTGGTGGGGGAACGATCATCGTTCATTTCACTCAGTGTTAGAATATGAGTCAGATGACAACAAATTCAATAAATTTGTACAAGGAGTTACGAGACAGTATTTGGGCAATTTACGAATTCTTACGCACAATAGAGAACGGAACACATTAAAATAATCTGTTTTATGTTGAATTAAAACAAAATTATTGATATAATTAATTAAATAAACGGTTTAATATTTTTTGGATAGACATTAACACATTAAAAAAGGTTCAAGACCTCAAGCATAAAACAGTAAGTTCGATTCTCTCAGGAAGAGTATCAGCGGGTTCATGAGTACTCTGTCGTCACCTAAAACAACTGACACAGACAAATCTGTTATATGACTTACAGATAGGGGACTTTTCACCTCGGAGGATGATTTGTAATTAAAATTATATTGTCTGTGTACGTAGTTCCCACCTGGGGACATTCAATTAACAAATGTCCCTACTGCTTTTTACACCTAGATACTTTTCTTGGTATTTTTCCAAAAGTATCTTTCTGAGAAAAATGTAATTTCGCAATAATTTCATTTTCAAGTAATATTTTCTCCATGCGAAAAATCCCAACGATTTGCTTCGTATCTAAGTTATTAAATAATAAAATAAAATCTTGAAGGTTTTATTAAATTTTTTTTAAAATCGCTGATTCTGGTACAAAATCATCCATAACATTCTTAGTTTCTTTTTCTTGGGCACTTTCAGTCGGATTGATTTTTAACATCACTCATATAAGTCCTCCATATTGATTTGTTAATTGTCAGGTCTTTCCATGTGTCCTGTAAACCAATACTTGTTAGATCTTTGGTTTGCTGATCTCTCCATCTCTTGCTTCTTTTTCCCACTGGTTGTCGAGTATTCAATCTTCTCTCCCTTATCTTCCTAATCATCCACATCCTCATTACATGTCCTATCCATTGTAATCGTCAACCTCTCAGTTCTTGTGTGATAGTCGGCTGAGGACAGTTCTTAAGGATTTTTTATTCACAATGAAACCAAAGATTCGGCGTAATATTTTATTTTCACAAACTAATACTTATTCCTACATTGTTTCGGAAACATCTATAGCTATTAGCGCCACAAATTAACTCATTGTATGCTGAGAATAATTTTCATTTTCGCCAATAATTATCATTTTCCCAAAATTAATACCTGTCACTTTGGGAAAATAGTAATTGTGGTTGAAAATGAAAATTATTGTTCTCGGCAAACAACGAGTTAATTTGTGGCGCTAATAGCTATATATGTTACCAAAACTATCTTTAGGGGATAGTATGTAATATTTCAAAACAGAACTGCTTACTGTGTGCAAGAAAAAGTGTTTCCTTAAGGAAATTTTGTAAAACAATATCAAAATTGTACAGGAAAAAATTACGTTATTAATTTTTCCCGTTCATGAGTTCCCCGACTGTTGTAATTACGTAAGATAAACATCCTTACGAACAGTTTTGTTAAAAAACAATAAAATATTGCAGGAAAAAAATGTTAAAAATTCATTTATAACCCATTAATGGCCAAGCTATTAAGAAAAAATAATTTTCACAAAACTTAATGCAAATTAATTAAATACATCAACGTAGACAATTATTGCATTTTGAAAAAATATATGTGCTTAAAACTCTACAGGAATATAAGGATGCGTATACGCACCCTTGGCTGATAACAATATCAAATATAAGTAAATATGTAATAAGCAAATTTTTTTTTTTTTATGAATGAAATGTGAACTTATTTGGAATGAAACATTTCAAAACACTCTGGGCACAGATGTACTTTACATTTTACACATAAATAAATGGAGTTGCTTTTACACAAACTGCATTTTTTTTACATTCATTTCATGCCTCTTATGACCAATATTATCAAATCTGATGACATCTGATAAACTGTTTTTTGAAGGACGCCCATAGTTTGAATTTGTTGCTTCTCTATCAGTATCTGCATTACTCTGATACTTCATAAGAGCAACTGCTAGTCGTGACCAATTAAGAAATTTTACTATCATTTGACAACTGTACAACTAATTTTTATTTTCACTATACTTATTCTGTAAATACATATACTGAACTATGAAAGAACACACAGTAAAAATGAACAATAGGTTATAGATGGCTAAGACAAGATGAGACTTGTCGATTATGAATCACGCCTGTACATTTCACTGATTTGGCCAAAGGTGCGTATACGCACCCCATAAATTTAAATGATGTACACAGCAACAAGACAGAAAAAATTTATATTTTTTCAAAATAGGATTCATAACAATGTTCTCATACGGTTTGACTATATATATATTTTTTTTATATTACCAACAAGTGTATAGAAAATGCCTGCTTTTATAAATCAGTAAAATCTTCAAAAATTTGCCAATTTCAAAATATTTAAAAAAATATACTCTTTAAATAAACTGCGAAATAATATATTCACGAAGCTATTGTATCCTAGTAATGCTTGTAAAATAATTATGCAATAAAAATAAAACAATTTCCTTTAAAAAAAATAATTTCTAAAAGGTTACGTATACAAACCTTTGGCCATTAATGGGTTAAAACAGAGGTTTGAACTATGTGACATGTTTTTCAAGTAAATTTAGCATGTTTTTGAATGTCCAATTAAAAAATGTTGACTAATTTAAATAGATTTACATGTGTTACATATGTAACTTTAAAGAGATAAACTAATCGGACATTCCTGGTGCGAGCAGATTGCATTACTCTATTATCAACAATGGGAATTCTCTTTCATTTTCCTAGAAACTCATTCAATTCAGTCCTGCGTCCTAAAAGCAAATGCGGCAACAAAAATGTCATTAACATACGATGAACGATCCATTAATACTTAACATGTGAATACACCGTTAAATGAACCATCCACTAGAGCAGTGTCTGCCAAAATGTGTGTCGTGGCACACAAGCTCATGACCAAAATATACACAACATTTCTCTAACTCAGTTACTATGATCATAGTAACTAAATTTGTCACCACAACAGGTTTTTTAAGTTTTTATAGGGAGGCAATAAATTAATGTTTTCCCGACATAACTCTCCAAATATTTATTCAATCAAAAAAATGCATCTGGACAAAAGATTTGTCTTTTTATTCTTAACAATTTTTGTAATACAACTTTTTACTGTTAAGTCAATATTAAGGGACATAGTTAAAATTTTTCATTTTTGGAGACCTAAAGAAAAGGTCTTCAGTTCTAAATTCCAAGTGAAGTCCTAAAAAAAAGGTCTTCATTTCTAAATTCCAAGTGAAGTCCTAAAAAAAAGGTCCATTAACCTTGGCGCGGCCTGTGGCATCAAGCGCCCTAATGCCTTGCTTACTCTGCATACCGCGTTCCTCCGGCCCTGTGTCTGTGTGTGTGTGTATACACAATAACTCAAGAACGGTTCAATTTAGAGAGTTCGTTCTGATTCTAAAAAAATATTTTATTGATTGGGAATAAACCTATTATTTTTTATGAAGACCCGGAAACGGAAGTTATTTAACTTTAATATTTTAAAAAACAATCATCCACCATTTTTCAAAGATGGAACCTCACCAGACGGCTATTTGCGGTCTGGTTTTATCTTGAAAATTTGATGTTTTCAAGAAAAAAAATAAAAAAATCTGGGCCCCCCTATGAATAAATTGTGGATGCGCTCCTGGTTCAGAATAAGCGTATTAGTTTCGAGATAACATAGATACATACACACAAATGAATTAATTTATATATTAGTATAGATAACGCAGTTTTGCAACAACTCAAAATGCAATTAAATTAGCTCTTATGTTTTTAAATGAAATATAAAAACATGAAAATCTTCTTGTAGGTGGAATATAATGGAAATGTCGACAAGTAGACAGTTTTAATCGTATTAAATGAAGTTGGAGAAGGTCGTTGGCGGGGCAGGGAGGGGGTTGTTCCCGTTGTTGGTGGGGTGGTGGTGGGGGGAGAGCACGAAGGACGGAGGGCGAAGGACGAAGGACGATGTTGGGCTCGGGTTGACCTCTCCGGCAATAAGCCCTTGTAATTTGAGTCTGCCTCTGAAAGAGATATTAGGATTATGTCCACTGGTATTTGGGTAAACAGTTAAATTATTATAATGCATTCAACAAAACTCTCTAAATGTTATGTTGTTTTAAACATTGAAAAACATTTTTAGGGTTTTGTAGGTAAAAACAAGAATCCCTTATAGGTAACAGCAGTGCCCAGGGCCCAGATTCGAAGAGGAGCCCCAGAAAGGAAAATATTGGTATAATAACAGATCAGTTCTGTAAAAAATTACTATAATAGTTACCTTGTAGTAACGTTACTACAAGATAACTTTTATAGCGACTTTAATAGTAACTTTAACATTTTTCGTATTCTGTAATATCCAACGGTAGTGTCGTCGCTATGAAAGTTATATCTTATACCCTTTTCACACTAGAAGTTTAAGACGAGTGAACTTAAAGTTCACCGATGTTTAAGATCGGTATGCTTTCACACTTGATGTTTAAATCTCCGGTGCTGTCATCAGCTACAGTAATTTTGTCCTTAAGTTACCGTCATGAAATTACCAGTTTTGAACTGTCTGCGCAGACGCACATTTTGAATTATTATAAACAAATATGGATATTTCATTTCATTCTACAATAAAGACACTACAACAAAGAATATATTACACCTGTATTAACATGTAAGTCGATACATTTTATCTCAATTATTGTAGCTCTGTATTTTATTAAACACATTATTAAAATAAATAATTTTATCATAACAATAAGTATAAACTTCTTATAACGTCGATATAATACAGTATTCTTGTTTATGATAATATAAAATGTTGACAGCACAAATTCAAACAGTATTTTTTTATAATAGAAATTATGTTGGCAATGCGGACGATGTTTAAGGCGCAGATCTTTGTCTTAAACATCGCTTGTATTTAGACGAGGTCATACGGTTTCACATTAGCGCTTAAAGACACATTCACTTTAACATCCGATCTTAAAGTTCTAGTGTGAAAAGGGTATGAGTGACAGTTACTGAGAAAAGAATGAAGTTGGTTACAGAAGCGCAACACGCATGCGCATTGGTGGTATACAGATGACAGATGAAGTTAAAAATGTCAAAATTTTGTATTGCTTACATTATTTTGTTTTAATATAATATATATTATGGTATATACATTTATAAAATATAAAAAAAAAAACAAAATGAGTCAAGAAATTAAAAAAAAAACGGAATGCAAAGACATATTCTCGACAATAGAACCAGTGGCGCAGGCGGGTGGGATTTGGGGTTAGATGGGGTAGCTGGATTTTTTATTACTTCGATGCATTTTCCTTGTTTTGTCATTACTTCCATACGTCTCATTTTAAAACTCTCCCCCCTCATGAAACTATTTTTGCGTCACTGAATTGTTAATTTTTTTAAAAACAAAAACTATTTTTTTAATAATTTAAAAAAAGACTCATATTAAAAATGAGGAATTGGAAAAGACTTTTTGATCTTTAATATATTTCATCTCCTGTAATATAGGCTGACCATTTTCTTAAGAAGGCAATGCGGGACGGAGAAAAAAAAAGGTCCTCACCTCACAAATCTAACTGAAGAGCAAAAAAAAAAGGTCCTGACGGGCTTGCTAAGGGGCGCCATTGCGAAGATGAGGACCTTTTTTTTTTGCTCGTCACTTAGATTTTGGGAGGTGAGGACCTTTTCTTTGCACATTACTTAAATTTTGAGCGGTAAGAACCTTGTTTTTATTTACCAAAGGCGCCAAAACACGGTTCTGCCCCTAGCGCAAGTTTTCCTTACTGTGGCTCTGAGTAAAAAAAGCGCTTTGCCGTATTGGGTAAAAACCGTAAACTAGTGTTATTAAGGGTATTTTTATAAAGTTAAGTTGTTTTGGGGACGGCTTATAGTAGTGATATGCGGTTTAAATAATTGAGTAAAATATGTTGCGGTCCTCAGGGTCATTGTAGTTGGCCCGTGATCAACACGAAGCGGGAGCGGACGGGCAGCGCGAACCGGTGCGGGAAGTAGGTCAGTCAGCCGCGTTCTCGGCCCGACGGAAACCTCTGCCTCTGCCTCTACTCACTGCTCACTGCTGCTGGCCCTGCTATCACACGGCTATGTTCAATTTAAATCCGTTTGCTGATCAATTTCATTCAGTTTTTTTATTAGGTATTTTCCGCAGTTAACGTTTCGCTTTCATTCCTTTTTTATCATTACCTTTTCTACTTAATTAACTTTGTATACGATATTAATTAACACAGGTAGACATTTTTTAAATATTATCAACAGAATTTACTTTTTAATTATACCAATCGATTCAGAAACTCAAAAGATTAAACTTATAATTCAAGGGGTTAAAGAAAAAGTGCTCCAAGTCACATTTTCTTCATTACCAGAAATAACCAATACAGTAATACCTCGCTTAACGTTACCTCCGTTAACAATCCCTCGCTATATCGTCATTTCTGGGCGACAGTAGGACTCAATTTAGAAGAAGAATCGGAACTTGCTAATGAAATCCAGAATGAACTTGTTGAAATGGCACACCAATTACATTTCAATGAAGTTGACGCTGATGATATTCAGACATTACTATAAGATGACAACGACAATCCGCTAACAAATGAAGAATTGCAAGAACTGACAGAAGAAAATTTGGTAAAAGAAGATGCCAATTCTGACATTGATATAGAAGAGCCGCCGGTTAAAGTTTTAACAACAAAAATATTGTCCGATTGCCTGAGTCAAGTGTCTCATTCGGTAGATATTTTGTCCGAAACTGATCCAGATTTTTCACGAAGTTGTGCTGTAAAGAAATGTATTAAATTCTTTAACATGTTACAGTGAGCTATTACGAGAAAAGAAGAGACAAGCAACGCAATCGACCCTTGATTCATTCTAGTCAAAAAATTAAAATGTCACAACTTGTCAGTTTATTTACGTATAACCGCTAATTTTGTAATACATACATGCATACTAATTTTATACTTAAAATTTTGTCAAGAAAAGCTGTTTTCAGTTGTTCCTATCTATTAATTAAAAAATTAAATAATGTATTTTTGTTTCAATTTAGTAACCTATCCCTATCTTTCGCGTGTTATTTCTTCCTCCGTTAACGTTGATTCGGTTAACGTAATGTTCTTGAGGAACGCATCCCTAATGTTAAACGAGGTATTACTGTATTACTAGATGCACTGCACATAACAAAAACCACTAAAAGAGTGGTTTTTAAAGTAATTCAATTACAAATTATTTGTGCGACAAAGTAATTTAATTAGTAATTAATTACAAAAATATTTAATTATTTCCCAGCTCTGTATATGAGACAGGCTTGAACGAATATACAGAAAATGTGTTAAAGTATAAAGTGGCCAAAATCAGGGTTATACGGGATACGACACGTCGATCGCAGATACTGTGAAATTTTTCCCCGGAAAAATAATATATTTCTATAAAGGACGCATTTAATTTAAACCATGTATCAAATTACAATATTTGCGGTATGACAAGCGACACGTCGAAAGCAGATACCTTAATATTTTTCCCCGAAAAAATAATACTAACATTTTTCCAAATTATAGGTTTTCTAAAGGAAGGAACGTTATTTGTTGACAAAAAAACGTATTTTTTTTAGTTCTTTAACCTATTGATTCAGTCGGTAATTACTCGCGTGGGCTTAACACTAATAATAGAAATATATATTTACTTCGAAAACATTCAATAGCATATGTTTTATATTGAATTTATAAGTTTAATTAAAATTGATTAAACAAGATAATCAAGGGTCCAAGGGTGTAAACTTTCTTGCGGCGAAAGATAGGAGATATTGTACCTTGGAACACTTTTTTCATTTTTGAAAAGAGTTGTAAAAAATCATTCTAACTATTCGCGACTCCAAATAACAGTAAGACATCTGTTGGCGACTTGGTAAATTAAACAGAAGCGTATATTTGTATAATATTTAAAGTGTGTTGTGCTGCAGTTTATGTGAATTAAGACGTATTTTTAAATATAGACATATTTTATATATGCAAAAAACACAAAAAATGCGTTATTTTCCGAAAACATAATCTGATCAAAAATTCCTTTTGTACTATTCCGGTTCAAACAAATGTACATTACTTTTTTCAGATTTTTAGTTTAAACCATCTGGGCTACAGGTTGCGGGACATTTTTTTTTGCACAATTTTGGCAAAAATTGCGTCAAAATAATTTATTTTGTGAAGAGCCAAATCCAAGTGAAGAGCAAAAAAAAGGTCCTCACCTACCAAATCCAAGTGAAGAGCAAAAAAAAGGTCCTCACCTGCCAAATCCACGTGAAGAGCAAAAAAAA
Organism: Liopterus haemorrhoidalis; assembly: GCA_963971575.1. Classification (NCBI taxonomy): domain Eukaryota; kingdom Metazoa; phylum Arthropoda; class Insecta; order Coleoptera; family Dytiscidae; genus Liopterus; species Liopterus haemorrhoidalis. The sequence continues at coordinate 64,767,575 of OZ020615.1, forward strand.
AGGTCCTGAGCTCCCAAATCGGGCCCTTGAAAATTACGGGCCCAAGACAAATGTCTTTTTTGTCTTTGCGAAAGTCCGCCACTGAGGTTTAGCTGTTTGGCTACAATTTTTACCGAACAGACAGACGACAAAATGACGGTATAAGGGTTTTTTGGTCATACCTACAAAATCCTAAAAATTAAGTTTTAATAACTTGTTATAAATAAATAAAATATAATAAACAAAGATAGAATTCAACGTCAATAGAGAATTATTTCTTTTAATTTTTTATATCGTAATTAAAATATTGAATATATTTTATGTTTTTGAAATCATTAGAGAAAATCGGATTTTCTGTTTCCAGTAAACAGTTTTAAAACCATTTCATAGAATACAGAGTAAGTGGATATTTCTCAGTAACAATCATATAAATCAGAAACAGTTTGAAGAAACATTGTGCGAAGAAAAGCATTCCACAAAATAACTAGGTCACTGTAATTCGATTTTATTACTGGAAAAATATATATTTACTGGAAAAATATAACTATTTTGGGTAAAGTGCTTATTGAAATGATGATATACAGTATTTGGAATGGATGACACAAGAGAAGAAGAAGACTGTCCTGCCCAAACATTTAATTTTTGCGGCCTTTGAGTTCGGGAGGAATGAAACAAATGTAAATTTTCTCGACTCCAGTACCTATAATTTTGTCTGTGCATTCACCATTTAAGACTAAACATTGCTTCGTCAGTAAATAAAATTCTTTGAAGCATTGGGTCAGAATTAATTTTTTCAAACATTTCAAAACAAAAATCCATACGTACTGCTGCGTCCCAACAATTCTTGATGATTTTGAAATTTGTATGATCGAAACTTTTCTTTTTTTAAGAAGTTAAAAACAGATCCAATACTGACACCAACGGTTTTTGCAATTGATCTTAAAGTATTTTGATTGTTTTCTTCCATTTGAAATAATATTTCCAACTGCTTCTCTTCTGTAAGCATGTGGGATGTTGTTCTTTTTTGTATTATGTTTTGACTTAACATCCTTCGCGACGAAATTTATTAACTATGGTCTATTTCAAAGTAGAAAAAAGTAGATAGCGCTGCGAACCGAGTACGATTTACACTGATCAAATACAGTATAGCGGGAAATTTAAAATAAGTTACAACTAGGGCATGGGCGTAGCAACTGGGTTAGCAAGTGATTTTTTTTAATATAAAAAAGGTTAATAAGATATTGAAATAAACAAGGCAGATAATACACGTACGTTATTTATACGACATAAATTCAGTTTAATGGGAAATATGAAAAAGTAAAAAAAAAATTAATTTTAAAAATTATGTACTTACTATATATAAAAAGAGAGATTTGGCTAAAAGAGTTTAAATAAAGCAATAAAACAAACAATATATCTTCAGAGCTAAAGTTTCTTATTTAAATAATTATTGTAAATAAAAATTAAAAATATATGTATATATGAAGGTCTAAAAATTATATCAATAACTTCTTCTTTGGGCACAATCAGCTGGGCTGTTTTTTTGGCCTCACATTAGTCCTCTCTCTTGATCTGTTAATTTTCAAGTGTCAAAAAATATTTATATGTCAGATAACCTAAAAAATATATAACTGCGTAAAAACAAATTACATGGAGAATTTTCTCTATAAAATCTACGCCAAGAATATAAATAAAAGTCTAAATATGTAAATAATAACAAAATATATGAGAAAAATTAAATAATATAAATAATATATATTTCCAATGTACGACACTGAACATCTGTCAACTTGGACTATAAACAATATTTTTACAGTGTAATAGGGATGACGATGTAAACCAATCCGAAGCAAGGACAAACAGCTCATATCTTCTTACACACATTTTTCTACTTTAAAATAGATCATAGTCTTGAAATTGTAGAGGGATTTGGTATTGGTCGATCTGGATAAGTTGCACTAAATACAGCAGAAACTTCTCTTAAACTCATTTGGGAGTTGTACCAAGTTACCATCATTATTTTTTCTTCATCTGTATACATGTTGATTAATTTTTAAATCAGCAATGAGCAAAAGTATACACACTAATTGTCTATGTTGCAAATGAAAATGAACACGATTTATATTGCTGTCAAAAACTGTATCCATGGTAATGACATAGTACAAGTGCGACTTCAATTGCGGTTAAAAAATGTTTAGCTCCCGTAAAGATTGATGTTGGATTATAAATTAATTAAGAGTTTAAGTGAAAGATTGAAAAGTAGTGTTTTGATCAATTGTCATATTAAGATTGTTGATAAAGTGCTTTATCAGACAATGGGGTCTGGGAGAAGGAATGAAAAACAAATGTTTTTGTTGAAATCGTCAAATAATGAGGTTCGGAGCTTTGAACTGAATCGCAGGGGCCAGGGAACTCGCTCACTGCCCCGCAAACTGACACGCATAGTCGCACACAAAAAAATATCTACAGAAAAAAATATATTAAAAAATATTTATAGGGCAGTGTTCCTCAAGGTTATTAGTAAACTTCGTGTACTAATTGGAGGTTTCAACACAAAAAAGATGTCTATTTTTGTCATTTCTTGAATGACAGCCAAAAACATTACAGTTTGTTCTGATTTTATAGTTTTTCACAATTTCTGTCGACACTGTAACAAAAATTCAACACTAAAATATACGTAATAAGTTCAACTGTACCGCAGTATTTAGTAAAATAGGCCACCAGTTAGCATATTAGAGCGTGCAGGGCCGTCCCTAGCATTGCGGGGCCTGGGGCAAATCTGGAATTGCGGGGCCCCAAAACTGGATTTGCGGGGCCCTATCTATATATATTGAATAACGATATTTTTTTTAATATTATTAACTATTAACAAAGTATTTTATTCAATGAAAATATAATTTTTTTCCAACTATGTATTTATAAAACATGGAATAATATTTTTAATGTATTTTATTATTTTATTACTTAACGGTCGAAGTGCGGGGCCTGGGGTAGGAGCCCCACTTGCCCCCGCCTAGGGGCGGCCCTGAGAGCGTGTCACTTCTCATACCTATGAAATTCTAAACAATTCACACTTCTTATATTTTTTTTAAGTTGAGCTTAAATTCAGTTATAATAAATTTTATAGGTCAGTTACCCTTTGTTTTACCCCAGATGATGCGCTACTGTACAATTAATTATTATTGTGTGTACAACTATAATTTACTTATTTTCAAGCATACGTATTTCATGCTTCAGTGATGCTGTGTTGTATTTTTATCGTATTACTTTTTAGAAGCAGTTGCTCCTTAATTTAACCCCAAACAGTACGCCACTGGACTGTGGCTATTACTAAAAACTGTAATTAAAATATTTACAATTTATTTTTTGCGATTAATTGTGTTGTATATTGATGTTTTCGTTGTGGGGCATTCGATTCGGCCGTTTCCCCGATCGTACGGCACTGTGGTGAGACAGAAGCAGGCGGGCAGTTCTCCGAATGGTTGCTATGAACCACACAACCGTTTACGATCGATATGATGTTCTGTAGCAAACTACAACCTGTTCACAGAATAACTGGCGGATTCTCGCAGTCGGGACCCGTCCAACATTCTAAACCATATAACTATTTCGTCCCACAATATCACTTTATACTTTATCATCTCAAATTATCAAATACACAGATAACTGTCTTCAATAAACTCAATATTATCATCATCAATTAGTAAATGAATTGATGAACTCCATTATAATAGTCTACATCTAATTATTATTTGATTTTTGCCTCTAAGTGTGCAACCAGTCCATTTCCACCAACAGCTTTTAATCTCGATCACAATATGTCACTCGTTTGTCTTCTCCAATAGCTCTGCCTTTGATATTGTATTTTTTTAAATTAGAGGCTACATTATCCTTTTATATGGTGTGAAAGCATGGTCCATGACGCAAGATGCATGTAGTAGAGCAGCGGTTCTTAAACAGTGGTTCGCGAAACAATTTTGACGTTAACTTTACATCCCCCAATTTTTCGCTTTTATTCAAATAACTCATTTAATAAAAATCCTACATGGTCAAGATTTTTTGTATTTGTTGTTATCTAACTAGTTATTGACATAACTAAATAAAAATTAGTAAAAATTTAATTATTTTTATTCAACTGCAAATTATTTACAGAAAACATAATATAAGATGTATTTTGAGTAAAAATTTAGTTAATATCTGTTAGGGTTGACGAAAAATTGTATTCTTTATAATGACTTAAAAATAAAATATATTTATTTATAAGTGTTCAAAGTGCCTTCCATTTTGATTTAAACACTTTTGTATTCATACTCTCGAATTATCTGTAGCTCGGAGCATAATAAAAAAAAATCAGCTGTGGCCACCACAGGACCGACCGCCATCATAAAGTACTTGTATAAAATACATTCTAGCAGCAGAGTAGAAATAACTTGGCCTAATATTTTCTAACATAGATATTATTTATCATGACCATGAAAACGTTACATATAAATATGAAAAAACTGAGACTGCAATTCGAAATTTTTCGTTTTATCAAAAAACGTCTAAAATAAGAGTTATTAGTTATAGCATTTATAGCAACTTTTGTTCAATAAATTTTTTCAAAATATTTTTCTATTGCTAAATATTCTCAAAAATCTTAAAATCGACACGAGTAAACTCCCATTTCTAGTCCACCGATTTTTACCAAAAGTTGATCAACTCGTGCCATTGATGTCAAAAGCTTAAATATGCAGTTTCATAAAAATCCTTTTAGCCTAATTTGCTCTGCACGTGTACACAAACAGACGGACGGACGGACAGACAGACGGACGGACAGACAGACAGACAGATAGACAGACAGACAGACAGACGGACGGACGAACAGACAGACCAACAGACATCATGCTAAAAATAGTCAAATCGTTATGTAGGGACCTCAATTCGTGGAGATCCATCAAAATCACGAAATGTCAAAATCGGTATGATCACAATACCTCCCTTATATATGTTGAAGGTCGGTAAAAATAACAAAAAAAAATGTCATGCTTCGATCTTGTATGACTTCGCTGCACCGCGGTTGAGAAACTCTGGTATAAATGATTTTAGTGTTTACTGAGCATAATAATAGTGGTGTAAGGTGTTTTTGCAACAATTGTCCGCTAAGAGAACATCGGTACGGGACATAAACAAGAGGTCAGAAGAGCAGCGAGCCTGAAAATATTATTAGAAAGTTATTTCCGTCCAAGTTATGCAATGTGTTCTGTCTCTTCGAACGTACGATTCAGAGACAACCACAGATCAGCCTTAGCCGTTAGCATCCCTCCTTCCTTCTTCAAACACTCCTCATCACAAAGGTTAACTAAACATAAACACACAGACTATTTTCAAAATCATATCTCGCCTTATCAATTATGATTAAAATTTATAAAGTAACCTCGTGAATTTACTACAAGAATTCGTTATCATATTAATCATACTCCAAGTCATTCTTCATTGAATAATTCAAATTTATTGATCCATTCTTTTAATATCATTCTGTCTAGACCTCATTTTTTTACGAAGTTACCCAGTTACATTAAAATTATTTTAATTAAAATAGGACATTTTAATAATGATCAATAACATTCTTCTTCTTCAAGTGGCTCTGTTGTATCGATTGACAACACATTTTGACCTTCCAAACACAAGATTTAAATAGATTTTTGATGTTTTTAGAAACCAGTCCATTAAGAGGATCGTGCGCTGTTTACTCAAGAGAATCACTGTGTTTGTAAATAATTGATAAAGACTAACGATATTTTACACACAACTGAATCAAATAATCTGTGGTCTTTACATATATTTTTATTATATTTTGAATAGCATGAGCAAAATTATTAAATCTATACTATAACACAAGTTTGTGTGTATGTATGTATGCAGGCGCGCACGGGGAGGGGTCTCAAGGACCCCCCCCCCCCAAGAAGCAATACAACATTTTTTTTTTTTCAATTGGCTGTTCACATCATTAAATACGAACTTTCAAAAATGGAAGCGAGCTAAAAGAACATCTGCGAGTCCCTTTCATTTTGAATATTTCTAATTTTTAAAGATATTTTCAAAAAAAAATATATAAATTTTCTTCTTTTCTAAATCTCCTACTAAGAATAAATACTGGATGTACTATGTATTGTTACCAATACGGCCCTACCAAAAAATACAGTAACCTTGAAACGGACAGCGAACTTTGAATATTGGGTTTCCCGAAAGTTCTAGAAATCTATGGAAAGTTTTAAGGTTCACTATATAAGATGGGCGAACTGCGACTGAAGGGATGGTATTATTCTGGCAGTGAAACTCAGAGAGTCATTAAGTACAATTACTCGAGTCTTATTCAAACGAGTCAGTTCAGTTTCATGCATTCAACGTCAGAGTAAAGTTAGACAAGTGATTGGGCTCAAGTGGAGATACTGAGTTAATGTAATTCAGTAAAGTGACTGTCTATTTTTACTTGCTATTTTATAGAATAAACAAACAAGATTTATTTTTAAGAAAATCTATCTGTTCAAAGAAAAATTTGCAAACTTTGGCGGACGAGAGTCAATGAATTCCTGGAAGGCCAGTTTTACAGCACTGTCGGAATTAAACTACTTCCTATTAAAAATTTGTCTAAATTGCAGAAGAAGTGGTAGTCAGTGGGGGCTAGGTCTGGTGAGTATGGAGGATGATGAAGAAGTTCCAACTCCAATTCCTGTTGTTTTGCCACAGTCATTTGTGCAGTGTGTGGTCTAGCGTTATCATGCAATAAGATAGGAGACGATCTGTTGACCAATCTAGGCTGTTTTTCTTTAAATTTTTGCATCATTTCGTCCAGTTGATTGCAGTATATTTCTACTGTGATCGATGAACCAGTTTTTTGTTTGTTTCTAAGTTACCTGTACGAAATTTGGCGAACCAATTTGATATTGCCTGCTGCGTAGTAACACTAGAGCCAAATACACTATTAATGTTTCTCGTGGTCTGCGATATCGTAGTTCCACGTAAGAACTCATACTTCATAATAGTGCGAAGTTCCATTTTCAACAAAATTAATTTTTTAAAAAAGTTTTTGATATATTTTAGAGCATGCAATTTCTTTAAACATGCGAGATGTGTAACTTTCCAACAAAAAAAAAAAAAACAACGGTAAAATATTAAGCCAATGTCAAATAATAATCTGTTAAAGTTGGCAATATTATTAGCTACAAATTTCATCCTTGATGACCTGATACTTTTGTCTTTGGCTCTCAGTACTTCTTTCTAAGGTACAATATTTCTTTCCCAACTTGAATTCTACCCAAGACGTGTCTAATAATGTGTCCAGAGAGTGTAAATATGTAACCTAACCTAATCTGTGGTTTGAATTGATAAACATTTACAATAGCAATAAAATAAATGTGATATTAATGTTATGTAAACAGAAATCGGGGCATTGTTGATTGAAAAGCTAGCGGTGAAATATGCCCCCCCCCCTCCTGACACAATCAATACTGCGAGCAGATTATTCGCGTATCAAATTATATAAATTCTCTCATGAATTTTATTGTGGAATCACTTGTTAAGAATTTCAAATATTTCACATTTGAAATTATTCTGGCATTTTTTAAAAATCAAAACAACATTTATTATATTGGGATTTGATTGGAAAAGTTACAAAAATATTAATAAAATAAAATACATACGCTCAATTCAAACACTAAAATTGTTATCAGTTATTGAATCAAATATTTTATATTATATTTGATTTTTATGACTGTTAATTTTTATGTTTAAATGACCTGTAAAGCTTCGTTTATAATAGATCCATAACCTAACAATCACAGTACTCTTTTTGTTATGTTTATTTATTCTAATAAATAAGCTCATTCATTTACTTAAATGGTTTATCTCTTGTATTAAGAATCGAAGTCAAGCTGCCAAAATCAATCAATTTACGTCAAGGTTTGTAAAAATTATATCTGGTGTCCCTCAGGGGTCTCATATAGGACCACTACTCTTTCTGCTTTTTATAAACGTCACTACCTATATTTCAAATGCTAATTTTCTTTTGCAAACTTGTCAAAACTGTGTAATGCCAAGTGTCATTAAATTAAAAATATTCCATTTTTTTTATTTTTGTTAAAATTGCTTCTAATTTATTTTGTTACAATTGTAAACAATAATTATGGAAGGCTTACCATAATTATGAAACTTTAAACCGGGACAAGAACGGGAGCTAGGGCAAAGGAAAAAAATTAACCACAAAAAATTGTTTTATTATTAAGTCTTACAAAAGAAATATGCAGATGGTCTACTGCAGCAGAAAGTTAATTATTTTATTTATTGCACCAGTATTACAAATATTTTTAAGATCAGGTTCTAATTTATAAATTGTTGTTGCTATACCAATATAATTCAATATTCATTTAGTCAATAATCGGGATTTATGAAAATGATTTAAAAAATAGTTTTGTTTCTCTAGTTATAGCCGATAGTGTATGCATGTATGTGTTTCTATATTGTCTATAGAAGCACATTCTACATAACAATGACTTACATTATAAAATTAACAAAAATTTCTACAAATACCTTTCCAATTTTGGTCTGTATGGAGTCCAAACACTTAAGTCCATATTATAACACACTATTTCAAGTATTTTCTGCACTTTTATCACTTAAAAATAACTAAAAACGTCAGAAAAAAATTAAGACGCCACTTGCAAAAATCACGTATCACTACATATCAAGATGGCTAATCCTGATAAAGCTCATTAAGGAATATAGTCATTAACAATTAATATATAAGGAACAGAATTGCTTAAAATAATTCTTTATGAGAATAAACACATATATTAATATTTTATCAATAGCATACAGGTGGTTGAAATTGAACTATCGGGCCCAATACACTATTTTTTTATTATTGAAGATGAGGTATACGTTAAATTTGGAAGTTACTTGGTACTACATGATCTAAAATAGTTTATATTTTGTTACTTTGTATCTTTATATAAATACATTTTGATTGAGTATTTATTAAAATTTCAGAGCTATAGCGTTGGAGACGCCTATATGGTAAAATGGGAGGACAGAGGTGATAATAGGATGACTTTTGGGCTATCAATGATAATTCTGAGATCTCAGAAAGGGATGAAAATTACTATTGGAAGTATAATGGAGTTATCTCTCGAGAATTTTATACAGGTTAATTTTTTTATTTACGGGTTTATTTGGAGGGCTAAGGTGCCCCCCCCCCAGGCATTATGACCTTAAGGCCCGGTCTTTCCACCTTCATTTAAACCACTATATTAGTTTAAATTAGTTGTCAAAATAAGTATAATTTATTTTATTTAAGTTTAAAAGGTATATTTTAATGAATATAAATGTCATATATTTATGAATATATCTTGCAAAATTGATGGTTTTTCTATTATAATTTCATGCTTCGAATTTATATGACATCGCGGCACCCCGGTTGAGAAACGCTGTTCTAAAAAACGTCAACAATTCGCATCTAAACTTTCATAAAAAAGACATCAGTTCGTAATTTTCCAAAAAAATTTCGATTTTTGAATACATAAAAATAACACCAATTCAAGTGAGTACCTTCTAAAAAAACGTAATCGTCCGCGGGAACACTTTAATGAAAAATTTCGCCCCAACATCTAAAAGTTTAGCCACCCCTGATCTATAGCATATTCAGCGGTACAGTGCGAACCAGGGAGGAAAAGAAAACAGGGAAGACCTAAGCTAACATGGATACAAAAAGAAGATCTAAAAAGGGCCGGAATTACAAGATGGAGAAATAAAGTTAGAAACAGATAACTATGGAGAGATATTACAAAGATTTAATACGAGATATAGGAATTGATCCATCCTGAAAAATGATTTAGAAAGCCTAAAATGCGCCGTAACCCCGTAGGGGTCTTTAGCCACTTATTATTATTATTTATAAAAAGTGTTCCAAGGTACAGTCTCTCCTACCTCAAGCCGCAAGAAAGTTTACACCCTTAGACCCTTAATTATCTATTTTAATCAATTTTAATTAAACTTATAATTCGACAACATATGCTATATTGAAACTTTTTGAAGTAAATATATATTTCTATTATTACTGTTAAGCCCACGCGAGTAATTACCGACTGAATCAATAGGTTAAAGAACTGAAAAATACGTTTTTTGTCAACAAATATCGTTCCTTCACTCTTTAACTGGTTTACCACAAAAGAATTGTAAGTATAATTTCAGGAAAAGTGTTGTTATCTTATCGTTATCAATGTATTAATAATAGTAGAGATAATGTTTGTAAATAGCACAATAAAAACTCATATGTAAATTGTTGTTATAATTCTGGTGTAATGAGTAATCGCCAAGTAATTTATTTCTTACACTGTTTATGTTTAGAACGTAAATAAACGAAACTTGCCGAAATGGTTATTACGTTTCTTGGTTTTATTTCTGTAATATTGTGTTTTCCTCCTGATATTAAATAAAAAGGGTGTAATCTTGTTATTTGACACCGTTGGCTATAAAACGATGTTTTCCCTTATAACTTATAGCATTTTGTTTGCGTTTTATTATATATTTTAACAATGTTAGTAGGGCGTTTTGGATTCTCATAAAACCTCCATCTTTTTTAAGTGTCAGCTGTTTCTATATAACTTTCACAATTTTTTTTAATCCATTCGAGAACAAATAGACCATAGTATGTCGTCTTAGTCGTCACATATGAGAGAGCTGAGTCCTTTGGAAGTTATTGACTGGTTTAAAATAGGTACATGTGACATTATTTTGTTATGGCTCAGTTACACGATGCAAGTAACTTGCACCAGTAAGTACTTGCACCAGTTACTGGCATCGTGTAAACGTACATGCAGTACTGGTGCCAGTACTGGCACAAGTATCTCATGCAAGTCAAGTGAATAGAAGCCGTTCCTATTTACTGGCACAAGTAGCCGTGCCAGTGACTTAAAAATGGCCGCCATGAACAGCTGATGTATTTTCGCGGTTACAAAAACAAACTTTTTCACACCTTTTTTTAATAAATGTAGTTTTTGGCGCCGATTCATTTTTGTTTAGATAGACGTACGCATAAAATACATAAAATTAGGTTAGACATCGAAAATTGGCGCGTTAAAAAGACGGTTTTACGCATAAAAAATAATTGGAAGCATCTACATTTTGCAGTGTGTTTCGGGTTCTTTGCAAGGTTACTTAAATAAGATACTGGAATACGTGTAAACGACAAAACGACTTGTGCAAGTACTGGCACAAGTTACTGGCATCGTGTAACCGGGCCATTACCTTAATTTTATGAATATCTTCAACTTTGGAGCAAAAAATATGTATTTTTGATAAATATATACTACTATATTAGGGTGACCATTCGTCCCGCATTAAGATACGTCCCGCATTCTAATATTTTGTCCCGCATTGTAACATTTTCATTTCTTAACTTGTATTTGGGAGGTGAAGACCTTTTTTTGCTCTTGGATTTGGAAGGTGAGGACCTTTTTTTGCTCTTCACTTGGATTTGGGAGGTGAGGACCTTTTTTTTGCTCCGTCCCGCAGTGCCTTCTTAAGAAAATGGTCACCCTATAATATATAATATACAGTCCAGATACTTGATATTATAGAATAATGATTTTATAAATATATAAATAAGGATTCGAAGATATATTTATAGGTTACGTTTTTAAATAATATGAAAATCGAAACATCTTTAGTATTTATTTAATTAACACTAAGTAATCATTAATATTTTGTTTTAGAATGCATAATGGTGTATTGTTTTGCTCCAAATTGTGACTATTACAGCTACATTCTTAATAGGGGATAGGCATGATTTTTTTAATTTTTTTTATTATATTCCTCTTGTTGCATATAAACATAAAAAACTGTTTTTAATTTTTTTTTTTTTTAATTTGAAGGCTTAAAAAAATCATAAATGTATGTAGCGCGCGAAAACGACGTGTGACGTCATACCCTCCTAACTGACACATGACACTACTAGTCTACACAGCGTACATAGTCCGTTGTGAACTTATTTGTTTGTATAACTTTTTTAGGTTATGTAAAGTTAGAGGGATTTTAATTAAAATAAAGTTTAATTCTATAAAAACAATTTATACATGTTTACCGAATTAAATTTTATATTAAAGTATATAAAATATGGACGATCCAGGCCCCAGTACTTCGAAACATAGTCGAAAATATTGTTTAGTACCAATGTGCACAAATAGTTCAATTAGAAATCCAAAAAAATAATTTATATCATTACCTGATGACGAAAAACAACAGAAAAGCTATGAGGCGAAATAAAACCGATATTTCAGAAAAAAGTAAACTTTATATTTGTGAAGACCATTTTAATGTGAGTACATATGTTTTATAAATTATTTTAATAATAAATGCGTGAAAAATTGTTTAAAAACAAATACAAAACTCTCAAACAATACAATATAAACACGTAAACATTATGTTTTGTCTGTATCTGTGACGTCAAACCCTTACAGTCTCAGTCGTATCTACTCGGCAACCTTCGCGGCGTGGTCGGCTTATTTCAAATTTACAATATTTTAATTAAAAATTTTTTTCGTTTTTTGACAGATGAAAATGTAAAACAATAATGGATAAAATAAGAACAACATATTCTTCCTTCAAACCATTTAGATATGGCATACACACTTATTGCTATGTTACTTGCCATAATAACGATTATTAACGTAAAATTTTCAAAATTAACCTGCAAAATAATATTGTTCTGCAAAAATAATGACATTAAATTATAATGTATAAAATAAGAATTTTAATAAATAAATATTGACTTGTAGTTTTGATGTGAAGCACTCTCTTACTTTGAAAACTTAATTTATATTTCCAATTTAACAAAAAAAACTTTTAACTAGTAAGTTTGTTTCGTTTTCAAGAAGTTCAAATTATTTATTTCGTAGGCAGTGTGGGTTTGAATTTCGCGATCTACCTTGTGGTCTAAGGTTGTGAAACATATTTACAAAACTATTTAACAATATAAGAATTGCGCAACTAAATGTTATTGTAAATTGCCCAAAGCACATGACTTTATTTTAAATAAATGTGGAAATATATAAACGAAAGTTTACTGATACTGAAATAGCTTGCCATGTTTTTTTATAGGGGCTTTATGACACAAATTTAATTTTTTTCATCTGCATGAAAACGCGGAAAATCATTTTTTTTTTTATTACAAGATCACGTGATCGTTTGAGGCGTTTGAGACCCTGCGAATCGCATGCCTATAATTTTTAAGACTTTAAATTTCTTTTAACTTTCTTTTGATAAAAGGGCAAGCATTATTAAATCAGAGAAAAACACAAAATTTGAAAAAAAGTGGAAATGCAATTTCCCATATGACCGGAAAGCGTGCAGGGGTTTAGTACCCTCCTTTCTTTGTTGTCACAGGGTAAATATTCTCTCCTCCAAAAGGCATGCTGTATGAAATCGGAAACCATAAACTGTCATGAGCTCCCGGTCTATTACAGGTAACCGTTCATTGCGACCCCAGCTAGTGCGGATTCGTTATAATGCGACCGACAATTTAAGATTTTTAAGCTATCAGACACATCGACAAAGCGTGGAATGAAGTCACCCAGTCGTGTATGAAGAGTGTTTGGAAAAGATTGTTCAGTGAAATTGTTGAAGTTCACTGCAATCATAAAAATTATGAAAATACCATCGAAGATATTAGTCATATAGCCATTTCCGAAGGCATCGAAGGTTTTGATGAAGATGATATTCAGACTTTAAAATCACGCGGTGAACCTTTGACTAATGAAGAGCTGCAGGAAATGGACTGCCATACGTCCCTAGAAAATGTCGAACCTGTTCCCGTGCAAAATTTAACTGTTAAAGCCATAGAAAAGGCCCTTTCTCTTCACAATCAATGCATGGACTTGTTAGAAGAGAACGACGAAGATTACGAGTGGGTGAGTGCTGTTAAACGTGGTTGTAATGCATTGACAGTTATCGGCAAATTTTGCGCAATAAACGTAGAGAGGCCAAACAAGGGAATCTAGATTCCTTTTTGCAACGTGGAACAAACTTAATAAATTATTAATTATTTAATGTACGCCTTTTTGTTATTCTTAATGTTTATTTAATAAATAAAGTGTTTCTCGAGTTTTACAATGTTTTTTTCAAAAATCCCTCGTTGATTGCGAAATTTCGCTTAACGCGATCATGTCCAGAACGTATCCCCCGCGTTGAACGGGGGTAACCTGTAGTTTATATTTAATTATATGCCAATATAGCTTTTATTTACAACACCCAGATCTCAATCAGGATTTTAAAAATGGCATATAACGTAAAACTTTAGATTGAATTAGTGTTTGTGAGTTGTGCGGTAGCTAGCCCCCCTAGCCTAGTTGATAGTTCTCCGTCAATGGTGAGTGTCCTTCAGTGCTAACCTGTGTTTAAATTCCAACATTTACATTAGTTACCTGAGTGAACTGACATGAACCCCGACAGGTAGTTAGTTGAGGGGGGGACTCGAGCTCTTTTCAGAAAGTCAATAATTCACATACGATAACCTGCCTGAATTCAGGTTTCAGGTATAAACTTAGGTTATGTTACACAATGCCCTTAAACTAGCGCACAGAACTTATTGTTACAGTCACACACCTTTTCACTATTATATTCCAAAATACAAGACTTTTTACCTCCTATCATTTACAAGTATCACACAGGAAATTAAAGAGACAAATACTGTCTTGTGATGGAGATGGAATAGTAAAGTTTAGGGTTGGAATACTGGACTTTTGTCGGACTGGACCAAGATGATTAAAGTATAAGGTTGTCTCGTGACTTGTAGTGGTGGGGGTAAATAGAGAGGCTACGCGTCATCCGTATACTAACGGCACGTCAGTCTTTGTTTATCGTATATATTATGGTTACATGACAACTGGGGCAGTAAAACAATTCGGGCCGTTCACAATAGACCATATTAGTAACTACGTCACAAAATGAGATTCAGTGCTGCCGTCTCGCGGTTGGATTCCTTTTATTTGAATTTAGCATGTTGTTTTTTTGTTAAATTGTATTTTGGAAATATAAATTAAGTTTTCAAAGTAAGAGAGTGCTTCACATCAAAACTACAAGTCAATATTTATTTATTAAAATTCTTATTTTATACATTATAATTTAATACAGTCTGTTTCAAACGCTTAGGCGGAACTAAATGGGAATTTCGTTCTTTTAGGTTGTCACGACAAGGGACCTTGCTTGGGTTATTTCATTTTTTACGTTGGAATGTCAAAATTTAAAATTACAACAATGAAACCATGGAAACGAATGACCTATGTCAAAATTAAATTATTTTTTTATATATTTTAATGACAAAAAAATAAATAAATGGGAAATTTGTTTTAAGAATGACACAAAAAATCAAAATATAATGAAAATGACATTTTAAAATGATATTAACCTTAACCAAAAATGTTTATTGTAAGTATGATTTACAAAGCTTAAACAAAACGGTCGAAAAGCACGATTTAAACGATGAAAGTAACTAGATTGCAAAATTTAGTTCCGCTTAACCGTTTGGAACAGACTGTATGTCATTATTTTTGCAGAACAATATTATTTTGCAGGTTAATTTTGAATAATTTACGTTAATAATCGTTATTATGGCAAGTAACATAGCAATAAGTGTGTGTACCATATCTAAATGGTTTAAAGGAATAATATGTTGTTTTTAATTTTCCATTATTGTTTTTCATTTTCATCTGTCAAAAAACGAAAAAATTTGCAATTAATAATGTAGATGTAATTGTTACAATTTGGAGCAAAACAATACACCAATATGCATTCTAAAACAAAATATTAATGATTACTTAGTGTTAATTAAATAAATACTAAAGATATTCCGATTTTCATATTATTTAAAAACGTAACCTATAAATATATCTTCGAATCCTTATTTATATATTTATAAAATCATTATTCTATAATATAAAGTGTCTGGACTGTATATATTAGTATATATTTATCAAAAATACTTATTTTTTGCTCCAAAATTGAAAATATTTATAAAATTAAGGTAACAAAAGTAATGTCCCATGTATTTTAAACTTCAAAAGGACTCAGCTCTCAGATGGCAGCACATGTATGTGACGACACACTAATATGGTCTATTGGGGCTTTTCACAACTGGAGTTATTAATAACCGGGGCGATGGACAATTCGGGCCGTACACAACTGGGGCCATTAACAACTGGGGCGATGGACAATTCGGGCTGTTCACAATTCGGACTTTTGACACCTGGGGCCATAACTATAAGAGCTAGAGTCTTCTTTTGTTTACAGTGAAACAGCAATTAGAAATAATGCATCAGTTGTTGAATATTGCCGAACATACATGGCAGCCTTATCCGGATGTACAGCAGGTTAATTGAATTTTAAAATAAAAAATAATTATTTTACAAGTTGTCATAAATTAAATTGCGTGTTCTTTTGAAAAAAAAATATTTTAATGGTTTGATTAAGTACATTTTGGTGGGAATTAGAATAAATAAAAAAATTGTATTTTAAGGGTCGGCTTTAAGAAAATTTTCGTGATCATTTGATTAAAAAGAAATTGTATTTTAAAAGTTATATTAAGTAAAATCTGGTGCTAAAATTAAGTAAAATTTGGTGCATAATCTGATCAAAAATTCCTGTTGTACTATTCCGGTTCACACCAATGTACATTACTTACAATTTTTTCAGATATTTAGTTTAAACCATCTGGGCTACAGGGTATGGGACAATTTTTTTTTACACTATTTTGGCAAAAATCGCTTCAAAATAATTTATTTTGCAAAAATAAAATTTTGATCGTTAACCCACGTACTAAGGGCTTTTATTCGATACCCTACTCAAAAATTTTTTAAAATATGTATATATTTTTTTCGATGAGCAGATATTTGTTTATATTTTTAGGGGGATATGTTTTTTAGATGTTTTAGTATTTTTCCTATGTACGGGCCAAAGAGTTGTATAAGCATGCTAAATTTCAACTCTCTAGGTTTAGCCGTTTGGCTACAATTTTTACCGAACAGACAGACAGACAGACAGATAGACGACAAGATGACGGTATAAGGGTTTTTTGGTCATACAAAACCCTAAAAAAGACGTAAAATATACCTAGAATTCCCTTAAAAAAAAAAAATATGAAAAATAGAACTTGTTCTATTTTCAAAACAAATTGATCAATTTATTGATGAAATTTGAACACTTTACACACATCAGTTAATTGAAGGTCAACTTTTCCAATTTATTGAACAATAAATTGAACCGTGTAAAACCCACTTAAGAACGTGAAACGGTAAAAAGTCTCAAAACGCAATATACAGTAGTGACTTTTTTTTGTTCAGGCCGCGAGATATTATAATTATTCCCAGGAGGCCTTGACATCAATGAGTTTGAGAAGCACTGTAGGACACTGGAAACGCGTCAGATCTACACATGAGAAAGCAAAATTATGAGACTGAAGCCAAATGTCAATGTGAAGACGGTACTCAAGATGTCAACTGAAAAATTATGTAGAAGCATTTTTATTTCAGTACACCGTTTTATATTTTATTTAGAAAGTTTTGTTTTTGTAAAGCTCTTTATCCGCAAGTTTTGTAAATGAAATTCCGTTATATAAGTATGATATATTGATATAATAACACGGTGTGCAATGAAAAGGAGAAAAAACTAAATAAATCTCATGAATTTGAGTCGAAGCGAGGTTTAGTGAAGAAGTGAAATTATAGTCGACCTCAATTTCACTTATTCTTAGCTCACAGATACAACTTTCATACCTCGCTTAACATAGTACTCGCGGGGAAAACGCTAAATTCTACCTCAAACCGGAAAAAAAAATATCGAAAATATTTGGAAAGGAAGGAAAAAAATAAACATGAAGATGCATTTACTACAATAAAATGCGAAACGTTCCACGAGTTATTTTTTACTTCATGACGATTTAAGAAGAAACATCTTCATTATATAAACTTTAGTATGTACCCAGGGCCGGCGGAAACGGGCATTCAGGGCATGCGAGCGCCAAATTGATATTGAACTGTGGACCGCATAATTTATTAATTAGCAAAATTAAAAAATATGGTTTCAATGAGAATAGTCAGCAACTAATACAATCTTACTTAGCAAACAGAAATCAATATGTTGCTGTTAATAACAATCAATCAGATATCTTGCCGTTGGAATGTGGAGTACCTCAGGGTTCGATCCTCGGTCCGCTTCTATTTCTAATATACATATCGAATAATAGTTTTCCCGTATGTATCGTTATTTCTTGCGGTTCCGAATTAATTTCATACAAAACACGCAAAAATAGATCGCATCGATCGTTTCTCTATGCATCATTTTACCTCATTCATCGTTTAAATTACGCAGCAAATTTCGTGGTTTTTCAATTTGAAAACATTTTTTTATGCACATTCGATAACTGATGCCGAAAAAAATGTAATTTGTAACACCGAAAAAATATTTATTTCTTACGGCAATAAAAAAGCCAAAAAGCAAATGACGATGAAAGATTATATACAATACAAAGTATTGTTTTTTGTTGTCTGCATGCAGCTTCCTTTTTTATTTTGTTACGATATTTTTTATTTAAACAAATTGATTTATACCTGAAACATGTATCATTTTTACAATATGTATGTATGTACATATTAAACATTTAAATATGTATTAATGTGTTTTTTTCTATATTCCTTCATTCATTGTTTTCCCGCATCCATCATAGTTTATTTCAACAGGTCCCTTCAAAAACGATAGAGAGAAATTCACTGTACCTATATAATAATAAAATACTATCTATATTGGTATTTATTTGTGTTTTAGCTTTCAGCCGGTCCGCGAAATATTTATCCTAATTTTACCGATCCGCGGGGGCAAAAAGATTGAAGAACACTGACTTAACGGGCTCAAATTTGGTATCCATGCTACATATATCGTCCCTTTGATGAGTCTGTGAACTACAAACTTGTATTTGGATATCTTGTGAATGTTTTGATATTGTTTTCTGTTTGTATTTTGACGTGTGTGTCCGTCCAGAGTATTGTATGCGCACGGGTTGCAGTAGCCACTGTTGACATTATAGACGGCCTTGAGCTGTTTTTAATAGAGCCAACTGCAATAGACGATAGATTGCAACGATCACTGGTAAACAACAATGTTATTGTTCGTATTGATACGGGAAAATCACTATAAATTATAACAATAAAACATTGATTTGTCACTTGTTCGATAGTACGCATCAAAGGGACGTTATACCTTGCTTATATAATAGGTTTTTACACAGTGGCGGCGCTAGCGGGGATCCAGGGGGGTAGCCGCCCTCCCCCATTGCTCTGGCCCCAATTGGTCCCCTCCAGAATTGTTTGGGAAAAATGTATTTTAGAAGTGAGAACCTGTTTTTAGGTCATCACTTGTATTTGCCCCCCCAAATTTTACTAAATATTTCCTGCCCCCCTCCAGGTTTTGAGAGCTAGCGCTGCCACTGTTTGTACCAATATTAGAATTTTTAATAAATTTACAAAATCGCAATAAAATTCGTCTTATATTTTATTATCAAGTAAAATAAACCATCTGCAATGTATTAAAAATTGCTGATAAAGAAGCAGCGGAATCTATTAGGCCAAGTGGAAGAAAGGCAATAAAAGCTGCAAACAATCAAATGTCTTTATCGCAATTATTCCACTCGGCCTCAAAATCTCCGCTCTACTGATACAATACATATTACGAACAAAAACGATATATTTTATCTATTTTATAAATTCAATATCAAAAATGTAAATGATTTAACTTTTTGTTTTAAAATCTGAAAAAAACCAGTCTGTTAATTTATTCAATATAAAAACGATAGGTTATTAACATGAATTATAAAAAACTTTTACGTTAACAGACAGCCACAATAGCCATAAAAGCGCAAAAAATCTACTAATAAACAAAACTATTTTGCAATATAAAATTCATTCCATTTTTCGGCATGAAAAAATCGCCCATAAGGTCTATAAATACGAATTAAATTTTAAGAACGATAGAATAAAAACGACTACGTTTTTTATAGTGTTTATGATTTCTATAAGAACATATTTTTATAAACTTTTTAGGGTTATTGTTAGCCCAAGACAAAAAGATTTGAAGAAGAAGATTATCGTGTTAAAAGATATGACATATTTTGAGTTTGAAGAATTTACAGTGAGTGAAAGTTAAGATATTTTATTCAGAATAACCCTATAAGTTTAACGTTGGACTAAATAATTTGTGTGGTTTGAATTGTCAAGGTTGCATGAAACAGTATCTGGTGGTATTGGCCGACTTGGCACTTATATTTCAGTACGGTAGGATTGTAAGACACTTTTTAAAATGTGTGACGTGTCGTTATATAAAATTAATGTTATATTTCGTGAATATAAACTTTCTCGCATCGTTATTATTCTGTGCGGGCCCGACTACAGATCGTTCAGTTGCTCTTCGTTGGACAGCGACGGAATTATTAAATTACAACAGTAAAACAATTCCATAAAAAAATTAACACTTAAAATGATCATAAAGGGCTTCAGGTCATATTATAAAATAACCCCCAAACAAAATTTTGTAAAAATATTATTTTTTTTTTTTTGGAAATTTAAAAAAATCCTAACTTAAGAACAATAAAATATAGGGACCTGCGGTTTGAATTCTTGAAATCTACAGACTTTTTTCCACGTAGATAAAAAATAGGGCCCTCCTTAGTTAACGCCTTTTTGATCCATGTATTTTTGAAAATTTGTAAATATTTCATTTTCGAAAGACCGTATCTCAAAATCTACATAAGATACAGACCTGCGGTTGAAATTTTTGAAATCCCAAGGTTCTAAAGGGCCTTAGGACACATTTTGAAGAAACTCTAAAAAAAAAAATTTTTTTTGCAAAATTTTCAATTTTTTTTTTGAAATTTAAAAAAATCCTAACTTTTAAACAATAAAATATAGAGAACTGCGGTTTGAATTTATGAAATCTTAGTATATTATTTAGTCTAGAAAAAAAATGGGGCCTTAATAACCCAACTTTTACAATAAATACGAATTGTCAAACAAAACCTTTGAAAATTGCCAAAAATCTAAAAAATCGTAAGGGGTACCCCTTACGATTTTTCGAGCAAAAATTTTTTCTTTCCAATTTACTTCAAAATGTGTGTACTTATGTATTTTGAGTTGTAGATCTCAAAAATAATCTCCATTACAAGCTACGGTTTACCGTTTTTGAATAAATTGAAAAAGACAGAAAATGACCATATTCAAAAAATACATATGAGGAGGAAAATGCGTTAAATACGCGGAACATGGATTTTACCCGCTCGAACAAATATAACTTTGGAAGTACTAAACTGATTTTAGACATATCAAGTAAAAAAAAAATTTTTTTTCTTTCCAATTTACTTCAAAATGTGTATACTTATGTATTTTGAGCCGTAGACCTCAAAAATAATCTCTATTACAACCTACGGATTACCGTTTTTGAATAAATTAAAAAAAAAAAAAACAGAAAATGAAATACATAATTTTCTTTATTTTTGTGCACACTTTACTTGATTTCTTAACTTGTATTTGAAGAGATGAGGACCTTTTTTTTGCTGTTCACTTGGATTCGGGAGGTGAGGACCTTTTTTTGCTCTTCACTTGGATTCGGGAGGTGAGGACCTTTTTTTTCTCTTCACTTGGATTCGGGAGGTGAGGACAGTTTTTTTTTTTTCTCTTCACTTATATTTGGAAAGTGTCGACCTTTTTTTCTTGCTTTGTCCCGCATTGCCTTCTTAAGAAAATGGTCACCTTCTTATTCATCGTCAATCCTATTAACTTCGATCACATCGCCGCCACCGGTAATATAACTTGTCAATAATTTTTCGGGGTGCGTGTACCATAATAAAAATTGGTGTAGTCCGTCCCTGGATGTGTTAACCATGGCTGGTTTGAATATGCCGTTAGCTGTGGAGTGTCGGAGCGTCCTCCGCGAGCGGTCGGTCCGTGCGCCCTCCGCCGTGCAGCCGTGCGGCCGTGCCTCTCCGCCGTGCTCGGCTCGGCACTGCTCGGCCTGCCCTGCGAGATGGGTACATTACAGATTTACAGCGCTTTATGCTCGAGGGAACTCGAGTTTTAAAACATAACGGGCGATCGTTAAACACGTTAACCGGAGACAAATTTTAAACGGATCTCGACCTGCATTTTAATATCATATGCTAATATAAATACAATTAAAACTAAAACACGACAAACGAAAGGAAATAATCAAGTTATGACCGCCATTTTAACCATACAATTATATATATACGGTATACGAGGTGTGTAAATTAAGTACAGGTTACCCCCGTTCAACGCGGGGGATACGTTCTGGACATGATCGCGTTTCGCGAAATTTCGCAATCAACGAGGGATTTTTGAAAAAAACATTGTAAAACTCGAAAAACACTTTATTTATTAAATAAACATTAAGAATAACAAAAAGGCATCCATTAAAAAATTAATAATTTATTTATTTTGTTCCACGTTGCAAAAATGAATCTAGATTCCCTTGTTTGGCCTCTCTACGTTTATTGCGCAAAATTTGCCGATAACTGTCAAGTAATGCATTACAGCCATGTTTAATACCCTTTTCACACTAGAACTTTAAGATCGGATGTTAAAGTGAATGTATCTTTAAACGCTAATGTGAAACCGTATGGCCTCGTCTAAATACAAGCGATGTTTAAGACAGAGATCTGCGTCTTAAACATCGTCCGCATTGCCAACTTAATTTCTATTATAAAAAAATACTCCTTGAATTTGTGCTGTCAACATTTTATATTATCATAAACAAGAATACTGTATAATATCGACGTTATAAGAAGTTTATACTTATTGTTATAATAAAATTATTTATTTTAATAATGTGTTTAATAAAATACAGAGCTACAATAATTGAGATAAAATGTATCGACTTACATGTTAATACATGTGTAATATATTCTTTATTGTAGTGTCTTTATTGTAGAATGAAATGAAATATACATATTTGTTTATAATAATTCAAAATGTGCGTCTGCGCAGACAGTTCATAACTGGTAATTTGTGAGAAAAGGGTATAACAGCACTCACCCGCTCGTAATCTTCGTCGTTCTCTTCTAACAACCCCATGCATTGATTGTAAAGAGAAAGGGCCTTTACGATGGCTTTAACTAAATTTCGCACGGGAACAGGTTCGTCATTTTCTAGGGACGTATGGCAATTGTCGGTCGCATTATAACGAATCCGCACTAGCCGGGGTCGCAATGGGGGTTACCTGTAACCGGACTGATTTTTTTATTTATTTTTTTTTATTCGAATAGAATTACAATTGAATATTGTCTCCCTCAAAATAACTTCCTTGGGCAGACACACAGCGCTGGAGACGGTTCTTCCAATCCTCATAGCAGTGCTGGAACTCGGATACTGGAATACCTTTCAGCTTGACGGTTACGGACGTATGAATACATTCGAGTGTCCCAAAATGACGTCCCTTGAGGTGATTTTGTAATCTTGGGAAGAGGAAAAAGTCACAAGGACCCAAGTCAGGCGAAAAATGAGGCTGAGGAGCCACAGGAATGATTTTACTGGTCAAAAACTCTTACTGAAATTGCTGTATGACAAGGCACAATGCCTTGTCATCCCCAATTCATTGGCCAAAATCTGATGAACGATATTAAATTTATTTCCCTATAGGAGCGATTAATTTTTACTCTTTGCCTCTTTTGAGTAGCTTACCGCCCTTTCTCTTTCACACCCCCGTCTCCCCCTTTGAATCTTTAAGCCCTGGAAAGAGCCGCCACATTGGTAATCACAGTTTTAGATCATATCCTTTTAGATTTTTCTTTTGCTAGTTCTTCTCTCTTGGTCGATGGGAATTCTTATTTCATCTTCATCGCATGTCCCATGCTCACATAAATATATAGTTCCGTTTAGATTACAATTAATTGTATACATAAAAAAATAATTATTCAATAGGTAAAAGTACTTGGCCTAGAAAATTATGAATGAACACGCGTTCACGTGGGGAACAATTTGATATTCACATTTCAGAACATTTATAGTTTTACTGATAATTTTAGTTGTAAAATTTTCATTATAATCATTATTAAAGTTTGTTTACAAACACCATGTGTTTCAAATCTTAATCAACCATACACCTGTGACTTAATATCAACATTTTGGCAATGCCAAAACATTTTTGCACTTAGTAAATATTTTTGTGTATCTGAAATTTTATAGGGGAAAAAATATATAATGGCACTGACTATACGAGGTCTGTTCAAAAAGTATCGCGAATTTTGAATTTCCGCGGGTTACGTATATTCGATTTTCGATTTTTTTGTGGCGTTATGTTGGTACTCATGTCTCTCACTTATGCCGACAAGTTCGGCCATTTTGAATGTTCAGTTAATTTTTGACAGTTGCTTTGCTTGCACGTGTTTTGACTCGTCTTCGATTTTTGCCTATACCAAAAAATGGATCAAAGAATCTGTATCAAATTTTGTGTGAAAAACAAAATTAAGTGCGCGGACGCATTCCGAATGTTGACTGTGGCATATGGTGAAGCTACCTTGGACCGAAGCAACATTTATCGGTGGTACAAAATTTTCTCAGAGGGCTGAGAAGATGTGAACGACGAAGAGCGTGCCGGACGCCCGAGCACGTCAACAACAGACGAAAACATTGAAGAAGTGAAGAAAATAGCATTGGCCTATCGTCGAATCACCGTTAGAGAAGTTGCTGAGGACCTAAACATATCGATTGGGTCGTGCCATTCGATTTTTACCAATGATTTGGGCATGAGACGGGTCGCCGCGAAATTCGTACCAAAATTGCTCTAAATTTAGAATAATGCCGCAGCCACCGTATTCCCCAGGTCTGGCCCTTTGTGACTTTTTCTTGTTCCCGAAACTGAAAAGGCCCATGATAGGACGACGCTACGCTACGAGTGAGGAGATAAAGACGGCATCGAAGGAGGAGCTGAACAAGATCACAAAAAATGATTTTTTCAAGTGCTTCGAGGATTGGAAAAAACGTTGGCACAAGTGTATAATATCTGGTGGGGATTACTTTGAAGGGGACAAAATAGATATTCATGAATAAATAAATAATTTTTGAAAAAACACAAAATTCGCGATACTTTTTGAACCGACCTCGTATATAAAATGTATGCTGACTTGAAAAAACTTTTTAAAAAATCCTAGAAAAATATTTACAAATATGAAATTATAATCTAAGTTCAATTTTGTCAACAATAATTTGAAAATTTTTTACTATCTGTCTATTAATTTATGTTTGTTAATTATTTGATGTCATTTTTTGACCTTCTAGAAAATATATTTACAACAATTATTTCGATAATCATATTGTCTAGTTTCAAACGATATTCTTCCAAGTCCACACCTTGAATAATACGAAACACAAGACCTTGAATATTTTGAAATTATTAGTCAGAGACGTGACCAAACATTTATATAATATTTTGAAACAAGTTTAAATAAAGATCATGTGCACAATATAAAACAATAATTTACAATATAAAACTACTGATATAAGGTTATAAGATTTCTTTATACCCTTTTTACACTAGAACTTTAAGACGAGTGAACTTAAAGTTCACCGATGTTTAACATCGGTATACTTTCACACTTGATGTTTAAATCTCCGGTGCTGTCATCAGCTACAGTAATTTTGTCCTTAAGTTACCGTCATGAAATTACCAGTTTTGAACTGTCTGCGCAGACGCACATTTTGAATTATAATAAACAAATATGGATATTTCATTTCATTCTACAATAAAGACAATACAATAATGAATATATTACACCTGTATTAACATGTAAGTCGATACATTTTATCTCAATTATTGTAGCTCTGTATTTTATGAAACACATTATTCAAATAAATAATTTTACTATAACAACAAGTATAAACTTCTTATAACGTTGATATAATACAGTATTCTTGTTTATGATAATATAAAATGTTGACAGCACAATTTCAAGAAGTATTTTTTTATAATAGAAATTTAGTTGGCAATGCGTACGAAGTTTAAGACGCAGATCTCTGTCTTAAACATCGCTTGTATTTAGACGAGGCCATACGGTTTCACATTAGCGTTTAAAGACACATTCACTTTAACATCCGATCTTAAAGTTCTAGTGTGAAAAGGGTATTACATTGTAGAAGTCAACCGGAAGCGGCTAAACATATTTGCGGTTTATTTTATACCTAACTTGCTGGATCTTCAGTCAAGGTAATAGTGTTAAGAACTACACAAGGCGTCACTTTTTACTTGCCCGACCTTAATATATAAGCGGCAATTTTTGTAATCGCAGAAAATTTTCGATGTCGCGATTTTGACTGATGACCATGATTCATGGTTCACGGAATCAAAAAAAATCGATTTTCGAAGTGCCGTCCGTATGTGTGTGTTTTTAGGGTTTTGTAGGTATGACCAAAAAACCCTTATACCGTCATTTTGTCGTCTGTCTGTCTGTCTGTTCGGTTAAAATTGTAGCCAAACGGCTAAACCTAGAGAGTTGAAATTTGGCATGCTTATACAACTCTTTGACCCGCACATAGGAAAAATACTAAAACATCTAAAAAACATACCCCCCTAAAAATATAAACAAATATGTGCTCATCGAAAACAAAAATATTTTTTTTTAATTCTGAGTAAGGTATCAAATGAAAGCCCTTGGTACGTGGATTAACGATCAAATTTTTATTTTTGCAAAATAAATTATTTTGATGCGATTTTTGCCAAAATTGTGCAAAAATTTTTTTGTCCCACACCCTGTAGCCCAGATGGTTTAAACTAAAAATCTAAAAAAATTCCAAGTAATGTATATTGGTGTGAACCGAAATAGTACAACAGGAATTTTTGATCAGATTATGTTTTCGGAAAATAACGCATTTTTTGTGGTTTTTGGTTCACAAAGTACAAAAGTTATACCAATGTAAGACACTCATATGCAGAGCGTCCGTTGGCATAACGGGTTAGAGCGCTGGTGTCGGAAGCTAAAATTCTCTGGAAAACGAAGGGTTTCGAGTTCGAGTACGGACGGAGTGAGTTATATTTTTTCTGTTTTTTTTTTTGCATTTTTATTATGTTGAAATTATTTTGTCAAAATTCTAGTTATATTTTGACAAATGTTGTATTTAATTTTTATGAGCGTAAATTTAATAACCAGTCTTATTATATGATTAACAGACGATAAATTATTTTAAAAATATCGTTCATTTTGCCGTGATTACTACAAAGTAAAATTTGTCCTACACACTCAGCATACCGCCTTCACTTATTATATACCTGCGAAACCCTGAAATGTGCGAATATTCACACTTCACATCAATTTTTTTTAAATGTGAGTGCATCGATTTTAGTAATTTTCGAAACGTAATTTCATAACAATTTCGCAATAGTTGAACATGTAATTATCAATGTATGACCTTGTTTATCACGTTATCCAGGGCCACTACTAAACTCTGTTAAGTGGCATTACCGGTGGTGGCGCTGAGATCGAAGGAAATATGAACGACAGTAGCACTTAGCTGTTAATTTACACATAGTGAACAAGTTAATTTAAGCACAATACATTTTTATTTTATTGAAATGGAAGTAGATATTTGCGACATTTTTTTAATTTTTATGCGCTACACATGTATCGAGGTGTATAATAGAATCATCTCGCGAAAATTTGGACTTAATACTATAAAACTTGCAGTAGACATTATTTTTTTTCCATAGCCAATTCTTATGTAATTACTTTTTGAACTCATGGTACGTACACAACATATTAAATAATATTAAAATCCTTTAATTATTCAACTTCGAATTTATGCAACTCGATGCTGTTGCTATAAAACTTACTCAGAACTGTTTTTTATATTATTTGTATAAATATTACAATTATTGGCCCAGTTTTTCCACCTTCAGGTACACCTCTAAGTAACTATCTGACAAATAAGTTTATCTGGAACTTCATCTGCTGAATAAATATCAATACCAAACAGTGAATTCAATACGTCAGTCTCATTATCCGTTAGATAACTATCCGATTGATAAATTTGTATTGAAAGACGGGATGACATTCATTCAGCACAGAAAGTATCACATAATCTTACCTGTCAGATTGTTACCTAGAGGGGTACCTCAAGGTAGAAAGACTGGGCCTACATCATATTATATTAGGTGCGTTCGGTATAACTGTGCATTGTTAACTCTGTGCTGTGCAAGATTTGGTCACGTGACCTCTATGCAGACTATGCAAGCAAGTCAAAGACGAACGCTTTGTTCAGATTGTGCAGTTATTCAAACTATTATTCTAACCTATTTTTTTTTTCGTATAAACATTTTTTTAAGATTGCCTAATCTTGATAAAGTGACATAATTATTGTTCAAGTGAAAATACATCACTTTCTAAATATGCTCCAACGAATTATATGAAGGGGAGCGTTGATCCTTTTCCCCCTGATACATCGACTAAAAAATTCACCCAGTCAAATGATAAAACGGTTTTAAACAACTAATTACTCGATTCAGATAAGATAAAGTGGAAATCTGACTTCGGTATAACCTTCAGAATGTAATTTTAAAATGACACCTCAAACGTGAAATAGAGTAGAAATAGTAGAAATATAATAAAAAGAGTAGTTTTGGAGACAATCGCGCTCTTAAAATCGGTATTTGGTTTTATTTTGTAGGTAAATGTGAATATCAATATCTAAGGTATTTTTGAAATTACGATGTTTTACACACAAAAAGGACTGATATAAGTTATACTGAACAGCAGCTTATTCAGAGGGGGGGCACAAGTCCCCTATGAAGGTCCAATGAAATGAAAATTTAATAAATTTATCATAATCGTGCAGCAAAATAACTAATGTATTTTACAATAATAATAAGCTAAATTTTATTATGATTAGTGTTGAAATTAACAGAAAATGCATATTTACATGTTATTTTTAGGTTTTCGTAGGTATAATCAAGGAATCCTTATTCCGTCACATGAGTCTGTTCGGTACAAATTGTGGCCAAGCGGCTGATTTAGAGAACTGAACATAAGTAAGAGAAATATTGAGACTTCAAAAATATATCCCGCGAAAAATATAAATAAATATGTATTTATCGAAGAAAAAATCAAGTGAAAGTTTTTGATACATGGATTAACAATTACATGTTTTTATCAACAAATAATGGAATTATTATTTGATATAAACATCAATATCCAACAGCAGGGGTGTAGAACTGATTTGGGTCGCAGTCTATTTTACATACAAAATGATAAGCAGTGACGGAACTTTAAATATCCCGAAGGGTTTCTTGACATTTTTTTATAAACAGAAAAGGGGAAGAGAGTATATTTTACATTTTTAAATATATTTTTCCCCTAAATAAGCTCAAGTGATTTTGATTACCGCTTCAGGGGTCACAAAAAATGAGGTTGAGGGCAGTATGCGGCCGTCGTGCCCTCGAAATTTGATTCGGCCCTCCCCAAGACAAAATCCTAGCTGCGTCATTGAATACCATTCTCCCCTACATAGAAAATTTATAAATAAATGCCATTTCTGATCAATATGCGTAGGTAAGGACATTAAATAGCCCATTGACAGCTCCCATCTGTGAATATATTTAATTGTTATGTATTTTGAAAGCGGTGCCGTATAATAATAACGTGGAATGTTGAAGGACGAAGTCAAGGTAACGTCACTCTTAGCATCTATTCGCTGTTACTCTACACGTTTTGATAATATTGTCTAATTTTGTTCTACCGTGGTTCTATGACAACATTCTTAGCTACAGAACACACGGAAGCCGGTTCAAACCCCCGAACTCAATATCGTAAAGCCGCATTCAGAGCTCTTAAATCAATAGCTTATGCACTGTAGCTTATGGACTGTTCACTGTCACCAGAAGTTTGTCATATGATAAGACGTGAAACCGTTCAGACCCCCAAATTTAATACGCTGTTTGTTGTGGATTCTGCATAATTTTCTAAACTTATAGGGGAAAAATTTTAAGATCGTAGCGCCACCCGGATTTTTTTGAAACCATTCTAAATCAGATACCACTTGACATTTACTAGTAAATAATAGCGTAAAGTGTATCAAAAAACGACAAAAAATAAATAATTGTATGGGATTTTTTGATTTTGTTTTAAAATTTTATAATCAAGTAAGTATACACACGTATTGTGAGGACATTTTTTTTTAAGTGACATTACTTGTAAACATCTTAAATACTACATTTTGTGATCTGGTTTTAAGTAATGGCGGCACAGTTTTCCATTGTCGATTATTTTAATTATATAAATAATAATTCCCGTGTTGTTTACGAAGGGGTAGAAATCTACAATGCTGGGCATATAATATTGTGTGGAGTCACTGAAAAAAACAGAGAGTTCATAAAGATTTATGCATTATGCTTACAGACATGTGCATTACAAACCCAATTTTCAAGATATGCGATAATAAATACAAAATTGAAAATATTTTTTGTAGTCACTATCATTAAAATGTAATGAGCAAACTTTGATATAAGGGCTCACTTTTTTTCCAATTTTTAAATTGTTTATCTAAACATCGCGTCGATTCCTAACCTCTTGCTTTCCCAATTTTGTTTCGAACCGTACGGTGTAATATTGGTGGAATCAAATGAAACGATATTTCCGGGTTTCTTCTTTTCAATGAATTGCACATAGGCACACAACAATATGTATTATACATTTTTCAATGATTATAATAAAACTTTAAAAACAAATTTCATACAAAACCAATACACAAAACGAAATGTTATCTGTAGTACACAAGTTCATGAAACGCTCACCAGATGGTAGGGTGCTTAGCTGCAAATCCCTATAGCTATGGTCTATTTCAAAGTAGAAAAATGTGTGTAAGAAGATAGGAGCTGTTTGTCCTTGCTTCGGATTGGTTTAGATCGTCATCCCTATTACACTGTAAAAATATTGTTTTTAGTCCAAGTTGACAGATGTTCAGTGTCGTACATTGGAAATATATATTATTTATATTATTTAATTTTTCTCATATATTTTGTTATTATTTACATATTTAGACTTTTATTTATATTCTTGGCGTAGATTTTATGGAGAAAATTATCCATGTAATTTGTTTTTACGTAGTTATATATTTTTTAGGTTATCTGACATATAAATATTTTTTGACACTTGACATTTAACAGATCAAGAGAGAGGACTAATGTGAGGCCAAAAGACAGCCTAGCTGATTGTGCCCAAAGAAGAAGTTATTGATATAATTTTTAGACCTTCATATATACATATATTTTTATTTTTTATTTACAATAATTATTTAAATAAGAAACTTTAGCTCTGAAGATATATTGTTTGTTTTATTGCTTTGTTTAAACTCTTTTAGCCAAATCTCTATTTTTATAAATAGTACATAATTTTTAAAATTAATATTTTTTTAACTTTTTCAAATTTCACATTAAAGTGAATTTATAATATGTCGTATAAATAACGTAAGTGTATTATCTGCCTTGTTTATTTCAATATCTTATTAACCTTTTTTATATTAAAAAAAAAAAAATCACTTGCTAACCCAGTTGCTACGCCCATGCCCTAGTTGTAACTTATTTTAAATTTCCCGCTATACTGTATTTGATCAGTGTAAATCGTACCCGGTTCGCAGCGCTATCTACTTTTTTCTACTTTGAAATAGACCATAGTGAGATGTTTTAATGAGACAGACATATAAACGCATTGGCTATCAGTGACACCGTAGTTATCGAATGCCTTTACATAGCCTAACAAAATGTCATCATTAACAAATCTTGCTCAAAATTACAAAGACGGACAGTAAATATGATCAATTTAGGTAATTAGGTAGTTAAAATCTAAGACAACAGAATTATAAGAACGATAATACATATAAAATATTTTACGAAGCTAAATAGTTGGTTTCAAAATTCACAGATGGAGGGCTATTCGTAACGTACTAATTTATAACAAATGTGAACGGTACATGCAACGTTAAAAGAATGCATTAAAGCATAACTCAGAGCGACACAACGCACAGTCAATAATTCGTTAATTTAAAGAGGTCTGAATGCGGCTTAAATCGGAACGCATGAATTCAAAACATTTTAGCGGTAAAAAACATCATTCAATGAAATGATTGTTCGCCATTAAATTCCTTTTTCATGTAAATGTGTATAGAATTATTTTTAGAACTTTCTCTCGCGGAACTTAAGCGCCGTGAAATCGTTTCTAATTAAAGATGCTCTGGAAATCGATAAAAATTTATTAGCTCATAAATAATAAGTACTTTAATACACTAATAAATTTATTTGTCTAATATATTATGAATGTTTCAGGATTCGCATGTATAAAGAAGAAACTCTTATACTGTCAAGGCTCAATTACACTGGGCGAATTTGTAGCTACTCGCTGGCGAGTAAGGTTCGGGAGTGAGTTTTGCAACTAGCTCAGTGAGTGTCGATCACAAAAGCTAGTAAAAATTAAGATGTTGCATGTCTTTAAATATTTGTATTAACTATATTGATAATAGATATTTATTTCCAGACAGTTCTACTGAATAAATTATAAATAATAACCTAAGGAAATTTTATACTGATTTATATATAAGGTGATGGGTATTTGTATTATAGTTAATAAATAACAATGAAATCGAACACAAATATAATTTTAGGAATATTTAAATAAAAATAGAAAAACAAATTGCTGTAATAATATATACTCTTATCTCAGAAAGACTGATAGTAATAAAATTTATTATTTGTAAAAAGTTATTGTTTTTTCACACAGAAGCGGCAAAACAAAATCGACAAAATATGAATAGTTCGAAACGAAATATTGTTAAAAACAACCGAGTGTGCCGCACATATTATATGGGAATACGAACTAGGGTTAAACACAATAGGTCATAAAAATTTGACCCTAAAATTTTGAGGAAAAATATGGTCACAGGGGTGTGTTTAATGATAAATATGGTCACAGGCGTGCGTTTAATAAAATGATCAATAGTAATATAGAAAAACACAAAACCAATTTAAACGTGTTTAAAATGTGCACGTCACTGGTAACTGACAAAATGATTTATTACTTTCAGTCTTTCTGAGATATAGTAATTAATAAAATTGGAGGTTATATCAGTTTTTAAAAACGGCTGAACGTATTTTAACGAAATTTGGTACAGAGTAGAACCAGGATCAAATATAGGCATGATATCTCAAAATTTTCTTTCTTAGGGGGTGTTTCTGGGTTAAAACTGGTACTAAAAAACTTAAAATATTATATTTATAAACAGAACTATCTTAACAGAAAAAACTATACAATAAAAATTGTTTATAAGAAAACAGATCTTATTTGTTGCATTTTTTCAGTTTGATGAATATCAGGGTAGTTACGGGGGGGGGGGGCCCTAAAACTAAAATATTGAAATATTTCACTTCACATCAAAAATGAAACA
This sequence comes from Liopterus haemorrhoidalis, assembly GCA_963971575.1. Lineage (NCBI taxonomy): Eukaryota > Metazoa > Arthropoda > Insecta > Coleoptera > Dytiscidae > Liopterus > Liopterus haemorrhoidalis. The sequence goes on from OZ020615.1 coordinate 64,801,060, forward strand.
AGAAAATTTATTTAGAACAAAGAAACATTCCTTTCAAAGAAAAAAGACATTAAAACAAATAGGAAATCAAAAAATTAAACGATATTTTGATATTTATAGCAAAAAATCAAACTTCACATGTATATAACATATACGATAAACAAAGACTGACGTCCCGTTAGCATAGAGATGACGCGTAGCTTCTCTATTTACCCCCACCACTACAAGTTACGAGACAACCTTTGCTTTAATAATCTTGACCTTGAACGTTAAAACTATCTACTAAACTTATCCACTACGCATAGTGAACAGTCTATTAATTTAAAGAACTCTGAACGCAGTTTTAGATTAATCTTTTAATGTTTTATTTAAAATATAATTTTGTATAATCATGTTAAAATGCTATTTACTGACTAAATATTTAACGACTTGTATATTTTATAATATATCGATTACAATGTCTGGCTGTTTTTTGTGGTGTTTTTTCAGACACGTGGAGGTCTGAAGACGCTCATAAAAACTGAACTTATTAAATGACATATCATGTCTGAGCTCTGCCTCAAACACATTTTCACTCCGAGATCTATTCAATGCAAATTACACTTTCGAAATTTTGCGAATTTTTGTTCTCGTGAGAAAAAGAATTTTGACTTTGAAAACAACTTTCCTGCGTTTATCTGTCGTGACTACATGTAAGACCTTGTGCGTACTAGATCAGTGTTTCTTCACCGCCAGTTCGTGAGGAAACATAACCGATCCGTGAAAAAAGTTTCGTTAAAATGAGATTCATTCAACATTATTTTATATACATATTTGATTTAACAAAAAGTGTTCCCTATTCTGATAATTTCGTTACTAATTCTGCTTAAAAGTTCAGGGTCCAAGGAGTATAAGACAAAAACATGGCATAGAATATATATATTTTTTTAAGTAGTGTATTGTGTGTGTATGTTTAACTATTTATAAATGTAATGTACACGTCATAAGACAAGGCAATTCTAAAAACAAGCATATCCAAGTAAATAGACGGTCGTCAACCTTCTAGCGAGTCCGTTTCAACTCACAGTTCGGCCGGCCCACTTCCACTATACGTCACATTTTTAAAACAATCAAAAAAAATCAGCTGTCCCATCACAGGACCGACCGCCATCACAAAGTACTTATAAAAAATACATTCTAGCAGTAGAGTAGAAATAACTTGGGCCATTATTTTCTAACAGAGATATTATTTATCATGACCATGGAAACGTTGCATGTAAATATGAAAAAATAGATACTATTTAAAAATTTATGTGAAGTGTGAATTTTCACACATTTCAGGGTTTCGCAGGTATTTAATAAGTGAGTGATGATTATTTGGGACGCCAAAACCAATTTTAAGTTAAAATATTTTTTTATTAATTTTAATTCGAATGCCTAATACCATTATTTGGGTTTCTAAATAATTGCAGTATTTTTTTTTTATATATAGCAAGGTTCATTAATATTTTGAAAATTGCGCCTACGGCTTCTGTTAGTTGTATAAGTCATAAACTCCGTCCCTCTGATCTCGTATACATTCAAACAGAATTAAATTATAATTTTAACATTTCCTACTGGTTATTAAATTTACGCTTTTAAAAATTAAATGCAACATTTGCCAAAATATAACTAGAACTTCGACAAAATAATTTAAACAAAATAAAAATGCAAAAAAAAAAAACAAAAATAAAAATTGACGGGAATTGAACAGTGGTTTGCAACTTACGAAGCGAGAACGTTACCACTGGACTACGGACGTTCACTCGATTATTGTGTTAAATAGCGGATTAAATATTTTACATACTTTAAAAACACAAAAAATGAGTTATTTTCCGAAAACATAATCTGATCAAAAATTCCTGTTGTACTATTCCGGTTCACACCAATGTACATTACTTAGAATTTTTTCAGATTTTTAGTTTAAACCATCTGGGCTACAGGGTGTGGGACAATTTTGTTTTTACAATTTTGGCAAAAATGGCTTCAAAATAATTTATTTTGCAAAAATAAAATTTTTATTGTTAAAACACGTACTAAGGGCTTTCATTTGATACCCTACTCAGAATTAAAAAAAATAAATAAATTTTTATGGGCATTTATTTGTTTATATTTTTAGGGGGATATGTTTTTTAGATGTTTTAGTATTTTTTCTATGTGCGGGTCAAAGAGTTGTATAAGCATGCCAAATTTCAACTCTCTAGGTTTAGCCGTTTAGCTACAATTTTTAACAGACAGACAAACAAACAGACAGACTACAAAATGACGGTATAAGGGTTTTTTGGTCATACCTACAAAACCCTAAAAAGATTAAAGAACGAAAGGAATTTTTATTGTTTTTATGGAGATACAATTTTTCATATAAAATAATACACCTAGATAATCTAATCGTATTTCATTGAATAGATCCGTTAGATTAAACATTGTAAGAATTACTAATGTTTCTGTTGGTTTGAGTGTTGGTTTAGTTGGTGTGGGATATAGATGGTATGGTATTGTGTGTAGTAGTCGGTTAGTGTAGCAGTAGTGTTGGGTGAGCTCGGGCAAGAGCCTTAGGTCAGTCAACCCGCAGCTTGGGCTGTTCGACCAGTGCGGCCTGCCTCGTTACTCGCTGCTTGTCGCCTGCCGCTTGCCGCTAGCAACCAGCCAGCGGATATGACGGCCAGGGTTCATAGGCCGTCGCACGTTTTAGCTTTCACGCTGAAAAAAGGGGGTGTCAAACCGTTTCAATGCTATCACCAAATCAAATATAACGAAAGTATTTATAAAATAAACATCAAACAATACAAGAAAATTCTTTGTGATATTTTAAAACATTAGTTTTATTCACGGGCAGAGCTGCGCCTTCTGCATTAGAGGTAAAAATAAATGCGTATCCTTACATACAATACAACATTTAATGTATCTATAAGTGCATATATGTATCACATATTTATGGTTATGTAGTGACTACACCAACTAGTTTTTAAATAGGAACAATTATTTAAAAACCTCGGTTTTATTCAGCTACTGAAGATGGCCTCTTTGTAGCTGTATTGTTTCATCATCAACAAGCCTTGTCCATGGTGATTTTGGATTTATAAAAAGAGCATAGGCTGTCAATAAAATTTCTCCATCTAACTCGTCTATCTGCCATGGGCTTCAAATCGGTGATGTTGTTATACAGTCTTTTGTCTTGGTTTTGAGAGTTCCATGCATTTATTTCTAGCAGAGTTCTAGCGACGCCAGGTGTTCTTGGGTCGCCCTCTACGCCTACTGCCCTGAGGGTTGTATGCTAGTGCATAGCGACACACTTCGCTAGGAGCCTTTCGATGAGTGTGCCCTAACCAACCATACTTTCTTCTTTTTATTTGCAAATTAATGTCCATTTCACCAGTTCTTTCCCCAAATTCTACGTGGCCTATAAATGCGAAGGATTCTTCGAATACATCCATTTACAAATACTCGCACTCTTGTCTTGATAGCTTCTGTAACGAACCAAGTCTCGCAGCCGTACAGAAGAACTGACGTCACGCATGCCCTGAATATGGTAGTTTTCGCGGAAGTACTGTAGATCGCAGAGTTCCATACACGGCTAAGTTGGATGAAGACGCCTCTAGTTTTGCGTATTCTGCTTTCCACATCTATATCCGCGCCACCGTCCACAGACACAACACTCCCCAAGTACTGGAAATCATCCACATGCTCGATTTGATGGTTACCGAGCAGTAAAGGTCTATCAGTTTCTGCATTTATCCACATTTCTTTCGTCTTGCGAGCTATTAATTTTTAATCCAACTTTTGCAGATTCAATCGTGAGGTCATTCAGTAGCTGAATTGTTTAGTGACAATAAAATAATTTGTAAAGAGTAAAATAAAGAGTTTTTTAATTTTTTAATTTTACCTCTTCTTAAACTTTTCGTTAACTCAATAAGTAATATTTAGTACTAATTTATTATTTTTTCGTAGATATTTCAAGCCTTGATCAATAAAATTGCTAATTCGTATATAAAAAAGAACTGTATTTAAAAAGACGAATGCATAATTCTGAGCTGATTATGCATGATATATTCACCCTTATAAGTTCTAAAAATCAGCTGTGGCCACCACAGGACCGACCGCCATCTTAAAGTACTTGTATAAAATACATTCTAGCAGCAGAGTAGAAATAACTTGGCCCTATATTTTCTAACAGAGATATTATTTATCATGACCATGGAACGTTACATATAAGTATGAAAAAATAGATACTTACTAAAAATTTTTCATTTTAACAAAAAATTTCTCAAATGAAGTTATTAGTTAAATAATTTTTTTCGAATTATTTTTCTGTTATGAAATATTTGCAAAAATCTTAAAATCGACACGAGTCAACCGATTTTTACCAAAAGTTGATCAACTCGTACCACTGATGTCAAAAGCTTAAATATGAAGTTTCATAAAAATTCTTTTAGCCGAATTTGCTCTGACCGTTTACACAGACGGATGGACAGACGGACGGACCGACCGACCGACAGACAGACAGACAGACAGACAGACAGACAGACAAACAGACAGACAGCCAGATAGACAGACCGACAGACATACATTATGCTAAAAATAGTCAAAGCCCTACACAACGTTAGAGACCTCAATTCGTGGAGATCCATCGAAATCTCGAAATGTCAAAATCGGTAAGATCACAATACGTCCCATATATATGTTGGCGGTCGGTAACAAAATATGTACTTTAATTAGGGTGACCATCCGTCCCGGTTTTCCGGGATTGTCTCGGTTTTAGGTCAATTGTCCCGGTGTCCCGAAAAATGTTCTCGGGACGCCCGATTGTCCCGGTTTTTGAGGTGAGGACTCGAGGACTCTTGTTGCTCTTCACTTTGAATTTGGGGGAGGTGAGGACTTTTTTTTTTTGCTCTTCACTTTGAATTTAGGAGGTGAGGACCTTTTTTTTTGCTCTTCACTTTGAATTTAGGAGGTGAGGACCTTTTTTTTGCTCTTCACTTAAAATTTGGGGAGGTGAGGATATTTTTTTGCACTTCACTTGGATCTGGGAGGAAACAAAGACCTTTTTTTTTTCCCCTGTGTCCCGGTTTCCCTTCACTGAAATCTGGTCACCCTAACTTTAATAACCGAATTACAAACTAATTTCAATGGTTCACAAATCTTGAAAATTTTAAATTCTATCCCTCAAACTGAAAAATATAGAGACCTACGGTTTAAATTTACGAAATCCTCGTGTCTTATATAATCCATGAAAAAATTCTTAATAATATACCTTCAAATTGTTTTAAATTTCCAACTTTGAAAACTTTTATGGAGTGTTGTAGAGATGGTATTTCGTGTAAGAGCCAGTTCGGTGAGCAATGTTGGTTATCTTCTAACTGTGCTCTGCATAACCGTAACTTTCCCACAAAGTACAAACGGATATCTCTACCTCGAGGCCTGGCCTGCCTGTCTAGGGTCATTGTAACTAATAACCACCCAGGTATTATAGGTACACACTGAAAAATTTCACTTATTTACTCCATTATTTCAGATCATTTCTTCCAAGAATATTTATTAACAATCTCGGTTTCAAAGTAAATATTACGTCACTCATTCAAATGTAAATAAATCTATTACTAAAGGATTAGATAAGATATAATAGTAAAATGACAAACATTTATACTCGATTCGCAAATTTATTATAAATTTAGTTTTAGTGAATCTGCAACATTAGTTTGGATTAATTTAGTCTTGAGTATATTGCCACATAATTTCAGGTGGGTTTGGAACATAATTCAAGGTGAATTTACTGTATAATTAAGCAAAGTGTACACCTGAAGGACGAACTTGTACGAATCACAACGAAAGACAACTTGGTAACACAAGACGTCGACAATCTGAAACGAATACGAACAAGAGGATTAAGAAAAACAAATAAATACAACACGATCGAAAAAAGGCTTTGTCAGGCCTTGAATTTTATTTTTTTATATGTTAAGTTGGCAATTCTGTGCTTCTTATCGTTTTTGAGCACTTACTTTGGATGCTTCTCTATAATGATCAATCCAGGTTTCCCCCCTCACGGGGAATTAGATAGATATTAAAGCAAAAAAAATCCGGGAGAGAATTTTGGTGCCTTTTGGAAAATCAACATAATTTTAATCAAATTAATAGCACAATCTAATACAATTTGTAGCATAATTTTGAGTAAATTTTAACTATATTTCGAGTTTCTGTCCCTAAGTTCTAGACAGAATCAGACCAATTCTGTAAATCAGTTACTATGATCATAGTAACTAAATTTGTCACTATGAGCAAGGTCAGTTACTATCATAATAACTTTGGGGTATTTCGTATTACGCAAGACAAAAGTAACATAAAAGTTCCCATCATAGTAACTACCAAATGCTGGTGTTTATAAGTAATAACTTAGTTCTTATGAAGGTAAAAATGACGGACATTTGATTTTAAGTGTAATTATTAGATATAATAGAAAATGAAGAATATTAGTAAAGAAAATTATATAAATTAAATATATATATAAAATATGTATGTGCAGGGTTGGACTGGGATTAAAATGTGTACCGGGAATTCTGGAGGAAGTCGGGCCACTGACCTTTCGATTTTTGAACGGGCCTTTTGATTTTCGGGCCAATTGACCCTTCGGGCCACCCGGTATCCCGTCGGGCCAATCCAACCCTGTGTATGTGTGAGTGTAGGTAAATGTTTATATTGCAGAAGATGAAATATATTAAAGATCAAAAAGTCTTTTCCAATTCCACATTTTTAATATAAGTCTTTTAAATTATTAAAACGGTTTTTGTTTTTAAAAAAATTAACAAAAGTTCTATTCAGTGACACAAAAATAGTTTCATGAGGGGGGAAGGGTTATAAAATGAGACGTATGGAAGTAATGACAAAATAACGAAAATGCATCGAAGTAATAAAAAATCCAGCTTCATGGGAGGTTCTAACCCCCAAATCCTACCCGCCTGCGCCACTGGTTCTATTGTCGAGAATTTGTCTTTGCATTCCGTTTTTTTTTAAATTTCTTCACTGATTTCGTTTTTTTTTTTTTATTTTATAAATGTATATACCATAATATATATTATATAACAACAAAATAATGTAAGCAATACAATATTTTGACATTGTTAACCTCAACTGTCATCTGTATACGACCAATGCGCATGCGTGTTGCGCTTCTGTACCTAACTTCATTCTTTTCTCAGTAACTGTCACTACAGTCTGTTCCAAACGGTTAAGCGGAACTAAATTTTGCAATCTAGTTACTTTCATCGTTTAAATCGTGCTTTTCGACCGTTTTGTTTAAGCTTTGTAAATCATACTTACAATACACATGTTTTGGTTAAGGTTAATATCATTTTAAAATGTCATTTTCTTTATATTTTGATTTTTTGTGTCATTCTTAATACAAATTTCCCATTTATTAATTTTTTTGTCATTAAAATATATAAAAAAATAATTTAATTTTGACATAGGTCATTCGTTTCCATGGTTTCATTGTTATAATTTTAAATTTTGACATTCCAACGTGAAAAATGAAATAACCCAAGCAAGGTCCCTTGTCGTGACAACCTAAAAGAACGAAATTCCCATTTAGTTCCGCCTAACCGTTTGAAACAGACTGTAAGATATAATTTTCATAGCGACGTCACTACAGTTGGATATTACATACGAAAAATGTTAAAGTAACTATTATAGTAACTTTTACAGAATTGATCTGTACATCAGTTTTTAGCAGAACTAGTTGCAAATTTTATTCTTAGAATTAATTCTCTTGTAAGTTCATTTCGAAATAATTTATAAATAGTATTTACGAGAACTTATTTATACTCAGACTTGCTTTATGAATTAATTTGAGTCAACAACACTTTAAAAAATGATGTGATCAGCACTCGATGTTCCAATTGCACTATTAACAAATTTAGTCACTAATAGACATTACAAAGCTTTATTTCTCGCTTCTTGGACTATGCTAACTGACAGATCTTTCTAGGTATCTTCTATGCAAATGCTTGATTTTTTTCAGTTGATTTCTGCAGTTTTTGTGTGATATTTTTCCACTGGTCGACGGATGTAAAGCACTGGGGGGCAACTCCTGGGGACCTTACAATCGAAGAGGCCCCGACGACGCGTGTTAAAATTTTCTATATGTACCATAGATTCTATTCAGTTTTTAAAGAATTTAATCGCTTGGTAATCCTCATTATTATTAAACGTTCTCAACATTTGCTGTAATAAAAATATTTCAGTTTCGATTAATACGTGTTATTGGCATATTAAAAGTAATACGTAATATAAAAGAAATAAATACGATAGTTTAGTAGGTGATTAACGATTACCATTATGAGTAGTAAACATGTACTTATTTGTAAGTGGCGCTCAAAAAAGAAAGCAGAAAACTCATGCCGAGGCAGATAAAAAAAAAAAAAAACAAAAATATCTTCATTTTAAATCTCTGGAAGATTCATAAGGGGGGGCCGTACATTTTCCCGGGGCCCCAAGCATTACGTCACTGATGGACAATCTTCACATAACACTTAATAAGTCTCCGGTCTGACACATATATGGGCAACCCTGTTGACAGACCTATATGATTTCTGGATAGTACCAACCTTCAAACGATACGTGTGAAAATTTCATGACATTCTGACAATTAGTTTAGAGGTTACAGTGGTTTTAGTGACTTCAGTTTTGTAATTTTCAAAAGAATGGATAAAAAAGAATTTCGTGTTGATTAACGCTACGTACAACCCCCAGAGATTATTAGTTTCTTATACAAAACTAACAATCTGAAATAAAATTAGTGACAATCTATACATCAAATTTTGCACAGAATTTTTATCTATCTAATAAGATATTTTTGATTGTAGAAAAAATTATTCTAAAAATGTTATTGCTAAATAACTTAATAATAGGTATTACACAACAATGTTCTGTAATTTTTTAAATATATTTGTGGGTTTCAAATAATTTTTATATTTATATAGTTTTGTGTAGAAATGTTCAAATAATACGTTAACATTTTTTTCGACATGATTGTTTATAGTTTAGAGCCTTCGTCGAAAAATATTATACTTGATGATAATGAAATGCCACTTGGTACAGGTATTCTTTACATAAAATGGAACATTTTTATCCGCCGTACCTATATTGAGAACCGCGGCAGATTCGAGGTGGCGGCAAAAGTAGATTACCAAGTACAATAACTATAAGTAATTTTCACAATAGAACAAATTATCTCCAAACATATTTTTAGAATGAAGCTTTAGCTACAATTTGCCGCATGGTACACAAATATGCGTCGAATGATTTACAAGATGGCGTCTATAACGCAAGTTGTTTATTTAAAATTACATGACAGTTCTTTTGCCAATTAAAAATATCCTATTAGGTAGATAAAAATTCGCTGAAAATTTTGATGTATAGATTGTTACTAATTTTATTTCAGGTTGTTAGTCTTGTATAGGAAACTGAACGGTTGTGCGCACCCTTAAACATTGTTTTTTGATGGAAAAAAATACTGTTGAAGACAAACAGTGGCTTGATAAGCGTTATAGAGACTCTGCACCAGGCAAATCAACTATTACTGATTGGTATGCTGAATTTAAGTTAATTAATTTTAATTTTTTTAATTTTAGGAGCGTTGGAATGAATGTATCACTCTTAAAGGAGAGTATGTTGATGAATAAAGTCGAATTTCTAAAAAAAAAAATTTTCTTAGTTAGACCGGAGACTTATTGAGCGACGTGGTATCTTTACTTCCGGTCTTATTTCGTTAGTATCCTAAAGAACTAATGTGGCTACTCGTAATTTTGGAATTAGTTATTTTTAAATGTTATAAAATGGCGTTTATTTTATTTTTTCGTGTGGTGTTGCAATGTGGTCGCAATTTTAGGTTGTTTGTTGGGAGAGAAAGTTGTTGGCATCGGATTTCTTTTAGAAAAAAAAAAATGTCACACGAATGTCACACGCTAAAAGAATCCTGGGTATCGTTTTACTCATATAACCTTAGTCTCTTGACCTGCATTGCAAAAAATCAAATTCTACAAGGTCCATTTACACATCCAAATTAAGCTCGAATCACTTTTAATCTTTTTGGTTTCAAATCAATGTGCATTGGAAAATCATGGAAACAAATGAGTAAAAATTTTTTGACTCCGATTTTAGCCAAAATATAGTTTTAGGCAGTGGCGTAAATAGGGTCCGCAAAACCCCGCAATGCGGGGGGGGGGGGGCGCAGTAAGGGGGCACAACACAATTTGCCACGAAACTATAATATCACTTAGATTCTAGGAGGTGATGACCTTTTTACTTGCCCGACCTTAATATATAAGGGGCAAGTATTGTAATCCCGAAAATTTTCGATGTCGAGATTTTGACTGATGACCACGTTTCATGGTCCAGGGAATCCAAAAAACGTATTTTCGAAGTGCCGTCCGTATGTGTGTGTGTCTGTGTGTATACACGATAACTCAAGAACGGTTCAACTTAAAGAATTCGTTCTGGTACTAAAAAATTCTCCTATTAAATGGGAAGAACCCTATTGTTTTTTATGAAGATCGGTTGACTAGAAGTGGGAGTTTACTCGTGTCGATTTTAAGATTTTTGCGAATATTTAGCAACAGAAAAATATTTCGAAAAAATTTATTGAACAAAAGTTACTATAAATGCAATTACTAATAACTTTTATTTGAGACGTTTTTTGATAAAACGAAAAATTTCGAATTTTTTTTATAAAATTATTTAAGTTTTTCCAAGTCTTAATTTTTTCATACTTATATGTAACGTTTCCATGGTCATGATAATTAATTCGTAAACCAAGCCTTGGACAAAAATTTGTATAGAACATAATTTGATGTATTTTTGAAGATTTATCTAAATATTTTAAAATTTTCTTTTTTTTAAATTTAATTTTTTTTTATATATTTTTTTTATGGGAGGGCATGTCTAGCGGAGGTTTCCCTTTGCCACTGGTTTTTTTTGCTCGTCACTTGAATTTTGAGTACCTTTTTTTTTGTCACTCAAGTTTATCGGGGCCTACATTTTGTTTTGCGGGGAGGCCACCAAATCCTAGTTACGCCTCTGGTTTTAGGCTAATTTTGGGGTGAGGATTATGAAAAAATATTGGAAAAATTCTTGCTTTCCTAGTTATTGAGTTAGTTTGGGTCAGTTCTTTGGGTCAGTTCCTATAATTCCAAAACTTTTGAACTTCAAAATGGACAAAATTTTCTTGATCTATGACCAAAAATACATATTTGTACCAATTTCATATAGGAATGATGTTTATTTTCTAAACACCAAAAATCTTGTTGACCAGTGTTATATCTACTATTATATTGTACAAGTGTTGGTATGTATGTTCTATTCAACTTCTGCTGTATCTTCATTTTTCCGGTAACGCGGAGAGAGGAAAATGAACCGCCGTCTTATCCGGGTGATATTTTTTTAGTGCTTAGGCTTAATTTTATTTCGACGGAGGGTATTGACTAATTTTTATTGATAAAAATCATGCATTTTTTCCTCGAAACCGTGTCGTTGATCGTTACCGACCCGTGCCGAGCAATGGGCACGGATAGGTTGTACCAGACGATAAAATATGTTTATTCATATTTCTACTATTAAGGAGGCGATTTCAGACCAAAACTGAGTTGAAAAACTACAGTTGAAGGTATTTTATTTATAAAATTGATGAAATGTGTAAAAAATACATAAGAGTTGATAAAGATAATGCAGTTTTTTAAGGTTTTAACACATTTTCATAAATTTTGAAAACTTTTGCTGATCATAAAATTGTCTTCAGTTAAAAATGCTATTAAACGGAAAAGAAAGTAAGAATTAAGAAAGTAAGAATCAGTTTTGAGTTATCAAAATATATTTTAAGGGTCGTTCGAACGTTTTAAATGTTAAACCTATCTGTAGAATACGTTCAAATAAGTTTTCAGGGTGAGGATAGATGTGTTAAGCAGTTTTGTTATTTTAATTCTGGAAACTGTATGTTATTAACTATTTTACTAACTATATTAACGAAAGTATAAAGTAGAGTGTATTAGGAGAATAGATAAGACAGAATAATATTCGATATTTAGTAATCGCGTAATTTTAATTGTGTTAAATCTTGAAGTATAAAATACCCAGATGTCAATTTAATATCTTATTTATTTATATAATGGATTACTATAGGATGAAAGTGTTTTTTTATCATCTTGAAGGTCTTCCGCTGTTTTCTTTTTGCAGTAAAAATGCTAATTTTAAGACCTATTTCAAAAAAACTTAAAAATTATGATAAAAGTATTCATCAGCGCCTCTCTCGAACAACGAGACAACTACCGACATTCAAATTTAGGAGGCAATTCCTTCGCATTACTGAATTATAACAAGTATAGGTGAAATTTTAGTGATTAAATAAATTAAAAAACGACTATAATATATTTACATGTAAACCAAATTATTTTCAAAAAAACTGAAAATTATAAATACCTTTTTAAATAGTTAAACAAAATATTAAATTTAATAACGTAAAATATTACTACAACGAATATATTATTACAACGAAAATCCGCAAATTTCACATCTATCAGTGTTACTCAAAAGTTTTTCTAAATTTCCAAGTGACATAATTAATAGTGAATCATATGCAATAATATTTAACTATTTTATTAATTTTTCCCTATTTTATTCAGAATCCATGTATTCTTTATAGTGAAATAAAATATTATTGTTACGTTTAAATGGTACAAACGTAAATTAATTAACTGATTTGGATAATCCTTTGAACATTGTATGTATAGATTAGAACTTCCCGAGTGTTATAATCGACATTGTGGAAAAACGCCTTATTATATTAAAACGAGTCGCGAAGCGACGAGTTTTGTCAACGTAGGGGGAGAAGCCCGGCGTAGCCGGGCTGAGGCCCCTAGTTTCCTAATATTTGACTATGACTAGTTCAGTGTATCGTTGTTCACCGTTTGTGAATCCCTGTTATGAGTATTAAATGATTTCCCTAATATATAAATGTGTAATTTCCGCATACGTAGAACGTATGTATTATGTCAGACCACGCGTCATCCGTATTGTCTTACAGTCATCAATTAAATAATAGCCATTAATTATATATAGCATTTAATAAACACCACATTTAAACTTCCTTTCTACCTTCTTACCCCCCCCCCCCCCCCCACCCCGCCATATAAATGCTTCCATCTACAATATAAATCTCGTCATATAACAAGTTCTGTGGCAAACAATTTCATCTACTAACGCCTCTTTCTCTATTCGTTCATTCTTTAATTAACATGGTTAAAAATTTGGTAATATCTGTGATTAAATAACATTTTAAGCTATTAGCACCCCTCTTCCATTGCTCCTTCTTTCGTCTATAAAGGTACTTAAAACATATGACCAGGTCTCAGGGTTTCAACATCGTATCTTCGGGCTCCGGGTTTTAATATAAAATCTCTGAGTTACGCTAATTTTATCTAAAATTAAAATAAATGGTTTATAGCAATGAAAAAAGTAGTTACGTTTCATATAATCATCGCAAATTTCGCGCGCAGTGCCTGCGTATATAACTCTTTCTATTTCCGACAACGCCAACGGTTAAAGCCTAATATACCCTTTTCACACTAGATCTTTAAGATCGGATGTTAAAGTGAATGTATCTTTAAACGCTAATGTGAAACCGTACGGCCTCGTCTAAACACGACCGATGTTTAAGACAGAGATCTGCGTCTTAAACTTCGTACGCATTGCCAACTTAATTTCTATTATAAAAAAATACTCCTTGAATTTGTGCTGTTAACATTTTATATTATCATAAACAAGAATACTGTATTATATCGACGTTATAAGAAGTTTATACTTATTGTTATAATAAAATTATTTATTTTAATAATGTGTTTAATAAAATACAGAGCTACAATAATTGAGATAAAATGTATCGACTTACATGTTAATACAGGTGTAATATATTCTTTATTGTAGTGCCTTTATTGTAGAATGAAATGAAATATCCTTAATTGTTTATAATAATTCAAAATGTGCGTCTGCGCAGACAGTTCAAAACTGGTAATTTCATGACGGTAACTTAAGGACAAAATTAGTGTAGCTGATGACAGCACCAGAGATTTAAACATCAAGTGTGAAAGCATACCGATCTTAAACATCGGTGAACTTTAAGTTTACTCGTCTTAAAGATCTAGTGTGAAAAGGGTATTAGTCAGAAGTATAGTGCCTGCAGCAGTCGCCGACTGTTTCACTGTTCTGTGTCGCCAATTGCTGCACTCGGACTGTCAACGGTCAGCCGGTAGTGCGAGTCAGAAAGTAGCTGGTGACGGTTGATGGACGTTGTTAATGTTTTAGGAAATAAAAGCAAAGTCAATGAAATATATTTCCGATTCTTTTTTCAATCTCAGGGTTTACCTAATCTGAAATCGGGTCACTCTGTTTACATACCTTTTTGTAGTTTATATGTTCCCAAAACGATTGCATCTCTCCCTTTAATATTGGTATCTCTTTTCTTTTCCAGTTCTGTTGCAATTAAAATTACCGTAAAAAAATTATAAATAAATAGAGTTTGATTTAAATATTTTTAATTTTAATTGGTGTGCTGTGGAAAATACTACTTTTTTTTTTTAGTGAGACGCGAGGCAGTGATGGAGCTCCCACGCAACTGAATATATTGCGCTTATTTTACTGTACATCTTGCCACCCCCACAATCGCGAGGGCTGCGTATATATTCGCCCCTGAAGCCTGTTTACACTTTCCTAGTTGTTTAGCAATTTTTTATCCTACTAGCTTTTATTTTTCTATTTTATTTCTTCCTTTACATACCTTTATTAGTATGTAAAATTTGTTCAGTTTAAACAATGTCATTAGTAAACTGTATAAATACAGTTTAATTTAATTTGGATAAAAGCGTTATGATAATTCCGTGTAATGATTGGTGCTGTATACGGACCGTTTGTAATTCTGAATTGGTTCTGGTTGCAATGTACCTTGTAATGAAGTTGGCCTCATTCTTTTGACGGCCGAATTGCCCGAAGTAGGTTATCGCGGACCCAAAAGAGAAATTACTTCACTTTATTTGCAATCTCGATCAACGAATTGCATTTTAACAATGTCACAATTCTTTACCAAAAACGCTATATGGACGTACAAGAAAATTGATGTGAAGTGTGAATTTTCACACATTTCAAGGTTTCGCAGGTATTTAGTAACTGAATGATGATCAATAAAATCAGACAAAAATTTTTTGCTTAAAAAACACGATTTTTTTAAGGTCTATCCCTTACGATTTTTTCGATTTTTGGCCATTTTCAAGGGTTTTGGATTACTGCCCATACAAAACTTAATAATTGGTTTATTAAAGCCCATTTTTTTTAGACTAAACAATGTAGGAGAATTTTAAAAATTCAAACCGCAGAGAATTTTGATAGACCACAGATCCGTAAGCTCCTGAAGGACACAAATTTCGTGCAAACGATGAGTAAAAAGGAAGCATCAGCTTGGCGAGCATTTGTAGATATAGTGCAAAATTGTCTTGGGAAACACAAAAATGAAAACTATGATGACATTGTTACCAACTTGATATCAAGTTTTCGTGATATTGGCGCGAATATGAGCATCAAAATGGAGTCATCTCTATCGTTTTTCTCAAAATCTTGGAGATGTTAGCGACGAAAAAGGCGAACGATTCCATCAGGACATCTACGAGATGGAAACTCGATATCAAGGACAATGGGACGCCGTGATGATGGCAGACTATTGTTGGTGTTTAAAACGAGACACTCCTGTTGCTCAACATTCGCGGTCCGCAAAGAAGCGTAAATTTATTCCTTGAATTTACTGTCAAACATTTCTGTCTACGTGCATATCCAAGTTTTATATTTTTTATTACGTTCTCTGTATTGTTTCACATTATGTCCCCTTTGAATCAATAAAATACTATGTTACAGAAAGGGCCTTGTTTAATTCCCCTAAAAACTAATATCAACACATATACACTGTTGAAAATATTTTTATGAGCATTTATTAGCATCTACTAGAGCCAAAATTTGAGATAAGGAGAGTAAGATAACTAGACCTGATAAAGAAAAACTGAAGTCATTTTAGAATTTAGGAGGAAAAATTACTTAAGAATTCGTTGAAATATTCCAGGCACAAAAATATTTTTTTGTTGCCCAGTGTAATTTTTCCAAAATCAGCGAGTAAATACACTGAGGTGTGATAATCAAACATATAACAAAAATATCGTTTGAACCATAAAGGTCCCCCATTTTTATCTTCATAAGAACTAAGTTATTACTTATAAACACCAGCATTTGGTAGTTACTATGATAGGAACTTTTATAGTAACATGTTACTAAATATTGTAGTAACTTTTGTCTTACGGAATACGAAATACCCCAACGTTACTATGATAGTAACTGACCTTGCTCATAGTGATAAATTTAATTACTATGATCATAGTAACTGAGTTACAGAATTGGTCTGTACAGCTGTGTTCGTAGAGCCATTTCAAACGATAATAAACTGTCAGAAATGGTTCTACGAACAGATATATCGTTTGAACAAGTGTTCCCCAAAAAGCGAGTATCACAAGCTAGGGTGTCATACCCGAATATAATGAACACAGTAGAAACTTTTGCGATTTTGTAATTTTTCTCGTCAATTTTAAAAGTGATTTTATAATGTTGTGGTGTTTTTGAAAGTTGTCTGCTGTCGGTAGATGAGCATTTGTTGTACAGCAGCTCTTATACTTAACAGCCGAGAGAAAGTTTCAGTTAATGACATTACATTTTTATTAAACTTAAATTATAGTAAATGCCATATTACAGACTATTTCCTCAATTTCAAATACATCCACATTACAAACAATTCCAACAAAGATGAATCAAAGAGTTTGTAGAGTTTTCTGGACCACACCATCTACAGCTAAAGAAACCGAACTCGAAAAAATTCAAAGAAAGACGTTCCAGAGGAAATAAAATACTGCTTAGCCATTTTTAGGGTTTTGTAGGTATGACCAAAAAACCTTTATACCGTCATTTTGTCGTCTGTCTGTTCGGTAAAAATTGTAGCCAAACGGCTAAACCTAGAGAGTTGAAATTTGGCATGCTTATACAACTCTTTGACCCGCACATAGGAAAAATACTAAAACATCTAAAAAACATAGCCCCCTAAAAATATAAACAAGTATATGCTCATCGAAAATAAATAATATTTTTTTACAATTCTGTGTAGGGTATCAAATGAAAGCCCTTGCTACGTGGATTAACGATCAAATTTTTATTTTTGCAAAATAAATTATTTTGAAGCGATTTTTGCCAAAATTGTGCAAAAAAAATTTGTCCCACACCCTGTAGCCCACATGGTTTAAACTAAAAATCTGAAAAAATTCGAAGTAATGTACATTG
The DNA here is from genome assembly GCA_963971575.1 of Liopterus haemorrhoidalis. Taxonomy (NCBI): domain Eukaryota; kingdom Metazoa; phylum Arthropoda; class Insecta; order Coleoptera; family Dytiscidae; genus Liopterus; species Liopterus haemorrhoidalis. The sequence continues at coordinate 64,818,460 of OZ020615.1, forward strand.
GTGTGAACCGGAATAGTACAACAGGAATTTTTCAGAATGAATGAATCAGATTATGTTTTTGGAAAAAAAAGCATTTTTTGTGTTTTTTTGCTAATAATGTTGAAAACTTATAGTTATATAACACACTAAACTGTAACATGTATCTTGGTGCAATGGTTACCGTACTAGCGTTCTGTCCAAGAAAATGAGTTCGAATCCCACGAGAAGAGACAATATTATTTTTTATTTATTTTTTTGCATTTTTATTTTGTTTAAATTATTTTTTCAAAATTCTAGTTATATTTTGGCAAATGTTGCATTTAATTTTTAAAAGCGTAAATTTAATAACCAGTGGAAATTGTTGAAATTATAATTTAATTCTGTTTGAATGTACACGAAATCAAAGGGAGGAGCTATGACTAGAAACAACCAATGAAACCATAGGCGCAATTTTCAAAATCTTAATGAACCTTGCTATATAAAAAAAATACTGCACATATTAGGAAACCTAAATAATGGTATTAGGCAGTCGAATTAAAATTAACATAAAAATATTTTAACATAAAATTTGTTTTTAAAGCTCTTAGATTAAGAGATGATAAATTATTTTTAAAATATTGTTCATTTTACAGTGAATACTACAAAGCAAAATATGTCCTACACACTCAGCATTCCGCCTTCACTTAATATTTTTAGATTATATATCTATCTAAGAGGAATTTTATCAAAATTTTATTGAAACTTGGTATATAAAAAAAAAAATACTGCACATATTTAGAAACTTACATAATGGTAGTAGGCATTCGAATAAAAATTAACAAAAAAAAATATTTTAACATATAATTTGTTTTGCCATTCCAAATAATCATTATTCACTTACTAAATACCTGCGAAACCCTGAAATGTGTGAAAATTCACACTTCGCATCAATTTTTTATAGTTTATTTTCATAGTTATAAGATTTCTTGTTAGTTATTTAGTTATTTATATTTTTGTTAATTAGGAAGTAGATTTAAATGGGATATTTAGTTCATACACATATTTTAGAATGTAAATAATAGAAAATAATGTACACTAATTCGAGGATGAAAGGCAAGAATAAAGATATTATTGATTGATATTGAAATAAATTTAACTGAAAATTAATAAACTATTGGTAAAGTTATTTAAAAAAATTATATTGAAAACCCCGTTTTGGTATGGAACGGATTAAACACATCAAAATCTTTTAAAATGTTTAGTGTTAATTTTGTAAGTCGTCGAGCAAAGGCTTAGAAAGCAACGTGTATCAAGTTGTAAAGTTTTGGCCGTAGCAAAGAGCCAGCAAGTGTCGCTCGTGTCTTCCTTCTAAAAATACCTCAACCAACTCATAAATCGAGGACTCCAAAAATAAAATTCCTTAAATACAAACGGAATTTATACAAATGAAAGCTTAATCTAAAAATTTAACAAAAATATTTACATTCATATAGAAGGCTGCCACAATATAAATATATTAAATAGGTAGGCCACACGCTTGTGTTCAAGGTGTACACTGCACACGGGCGGCTCATCAAAAGGACATTTTGGGCCATGAGAATAATCCTGTTAACACGTTCGCGGACAGTTTTGTACAATGAGATGTACCCAAAATGTCACTTTTTTAGATTTTTGTTTATAATAGGACATTTACTGTGTTTGGTATGTTCCTGATAGGACAGTTTATACTAGTTTTCATATACTTAAATGGAATTAAAACCAGCCCCAGCCGTCGTTCGTATATTTGAATAAAAAAGTAGGGCGATTTAGACAGTCATGGCCTGAGCTAGGAAAAATATTCGACGGCTATAGCCGTACTGTCCGCGAACGTGTTAAATAAAGTCCGGTTTTAAGAAAGTTCGTAGAAATAACTGCGGCATTTTAGTTCGATCCAAAAAAAGGCAATTTTATGAATTTTTGCACACGGGTGACAGCCACGCAGCGACCTTGATGTTTTTTTTTTTTTTATTTATTTCACCTTTATGAATAAGGAAGGTTTTTCAAAATTTTAATTTTTAGAATTTTCCCGCCATAATAATTATTCAATCAAAAAAATGCATTAAGATAAAAGATTTGTGTTCTTATTTTAAATAATTTTTGTTATATAAGTTTTTTTTTGTTAAGTCATTATTAAGGGAGGGTTTTCAAAATTTTAATTTTTGAGGTTTTCCCGCCATAACTTTCCAAATATTTATCCAATCAAAAAAATGCATTTAAATAAAAGAATTGTGTTCTTATTCTAAACATTTTTTGTAATATATGTTTTTTCTGTTAAGTCATTATTAAGGGAGTGTTTTCAAAATTTTTATTTTTGGAGTTTTCCCGCCATAACTCTCCAAATATTTATCCAATCAAAGAAATGCATTTAAATAAAAGATTTGTGTTCTTATTCTAAACATTTTTTGTAATATATGTTTTTTCTGTTAAGTCATTATTAAGGGAGTGTTATCAAAATTTAAATTTTTGGAGTTTTCCCGCCATAACTCTCCAAATATTTATCCAATCAAAGAAATGCATTTAAATAAAAGATTTGTGTTCTTATTATAAACATTTTTTGTAATATAAGTTTTTTTTGTTAAGTCATTATCACGGGAGGTTTTCCAAAATTTTAATTTTTGCAGTTTTCCAAAAATCCAAAATTCGTTTTAATAGGTAAAAATTACTAGATTTCACAATCTAATTCCGCCTACAGTTTTACCAATATATTTTTACTACTATTATTTTGCGTTAGTAAAACCTGAATGTGTAAACATTCGTTTATATTTCAATAGAAAATAAATAATATCTGAAGGGGTTTTAAGTATACCATAAATTAAAGTTTTATGGTTGTATTCATTCAATAACAAATTTATTGAATTAATAACATAGCTGTGTTTATAAATTTTATATACGTGTAAAACAGCAGATATTATACTTTCAGAATTATCTTTAATTTATTTGGGGGCCCTAAAATATTCGGTTCCTTTATTAAAGAAAAATATTTTTGTCTCAATTTTGGAAATCACTAGAAAAAGAATAGCCATCTTTCAGTTATAAAGCTATCAAATTAGTATTTTTTTCGACTTCCTATTTGTGCGAAAAGATTTTTTCAGCTATGTCAATAATAGAAACCAAACAGAGAAATCGAATGGATGTTAATGTAGCGCTTTGTCTCTCAAAAATAACTCTGCAGCCAAGTATATCAAATTTTCTAAGAAGCCGCAGATGTCGCACTAAAAATTGTAATTATATAACTGTATAACATATACCTATATATAATAAAATACGCCAACATATGTCCCTACGTGTGTGCGGGCTATGACGTCAAAAACAAAGCGAGTTTCCGAATGTAACGAAATATTTCGAAGCTTACCGAAGTGTATATTGACATATAACGCGTGATAATACTAGTTGTTAATTGATATGTTTACACAAAAATAATATAGGTAAATTAAAATTATTAGTAGCAGAAAAATAATTATTTTAAAAAATATTTGGTTTTGATGAAAGTATGTAAGAAAAATGTGACTTTGTTTTCTTTATTATTATTTTTTCAATGTTTTATTATTTTTTTATTTCTACGATTAACGTTTTAAATTATCTAACGTTCTAACAACTTTGGTAAAAATGAATAAGTTTTACCAAAAATTACCGGCCGAATTTGGTCATTCATATCAGCGCCACTAGGTGACAACTTATTTGTGTAAATTTAAAATTGGTTCGAAATATTAAAAATATTTTGGTAAAAATTACAAATTGATACAGTCTGTTCCAAACGGTTAGACGGAACTAAATGGGAATTTCGTTCGTTTAGGTTGTCATGAGAAGGGGCCTTGCTTGGGTTATTTCATTTTTCACGTTGGAATGTCAAAATTTAAAATTCCAACAAAGATACCATGGAAACGAATGACATATGCCAAAATTAAATTATTTTTTTTACATATTTTAATGACAAAAAAATAAATAAATGGGAAATTTGTATTAAGAATGACACAAAAAATCAAAATATAAAGAAAATGACATTTTAAAATGATATTAACCTTAACCAAAAAATGTTTATTGTAAGTAGGATTTACAAAGCTTAAACAAAACGGCCGAAAAGCACTATTTAAACGATGAAAGTAACTAGATTCCAAAATCTAGCTCCGCCTAACCGTTTGGAACAGACTTTACATTCAATAGTTTGTACCTTTGAAATTGTCATGTTGGTATTAAAACATGGTAAAAAATTTCACTTTCTTAAAATGTCATTCGATTTGACATATGTCATAAATATAAAGGATATCTTATAGTTATAATGATCATAACCAACAAATCTGTATCAACAAGTATGTTTTACAGCGTAAGGAATATTTTGAAATGACAAATTTACATAAAAGTCAGTACTACACTATAAAAGTAACCAAAATAACCAGATCTGGTTTGACCTTACAAATGTGATCGCAATATAATAAAGCGGGCAAACAATTAAAATTTTACTGTGTTCAGTTTCTCACGATTTATTTCACACTGATTTGAGATATAGTATAAGTACGCTTTTTTCCGTGTGTGTATTTTTCCGTGTGCGCTTTTTTTCCGTGTGTGTATTTTTTTAGCAATAATTTCATGGCTTTCCGGCGCCCCAATCCCGTGGCGTCCCCAGACGGTCGCCTAGATTCTCCTAATGATAAACCGGTTTTGCATAAACCCCACTGTGAAAATTAGAACAGTCCAAAATACGTACATTAAAATTCATACTTATAAAGATTATTTAACATAAATTAGAATCGATTTATGACCTAGTTTATTTGTGAACATTAAATTTTAGATATTTATTGTTTATTTTTGTAAATGAGAACGCTAGATATATTTTTCAGTTGTTAGTTTTAGTTATCGTACAGTTACGAGATAGCTAAGAGATAATAATTTATTTTTCTCACGTTATAATCATAAAATGAAGGTTATAGAAATAATTTGCATACTTAAATATTATTAACTTATGAATATATATTTAATGTACAATTATCAAATTATATTTTAATAGATGATTTTAACTTATTTTTTAACAATAATTATCCCCTGTAACACCTGAATTTTTGCTTGTTGGAATCAAAAAAGGAAATGTTTGAACTATTTTTATTACGCTCGTTAGGAAACAAGCCTACTTATGGAACTTGTTTCAGTTAGATAATAGAGTTCATTTCCACACTAGTGCAGTAATTAACTCCATATTCGTACTAGTGTGGAAAAAAATCATATTTTTTTTTAGTTAACTTACCATAGAAATAACAACAAAATAATTTTAAAAAAGTTGTTCTTATTAATAATAATCCATTTTCATTACATATAGGCTATTATTGCAAACGTTTAAGCGGAATTTTTATTTTTGTAAGTTTTCATTTTTTAACAATTTAAGTGGGCTTTTGCTAAACAAAATGATCAAAAGACTCAGTTAAACGTAAAAGGTTGTTAGTTTTCAAAATCTAGTTACGCTAAATCAAAGAAACACAATATAGCCTTTTTTTGGTTTAAGCGGGACTAGATTTTGAATTCTAGTAAATTTTACCGTTTGAATGAAGCTTTTGTTTAGAAAAAGCCCTATTAAAACCTTAAAAGGAGAGTTCATGACAACTTACAAAAATAAAAATTCCAGTTAGTTCCGATTAAATGTTTTGAATAGCCTATATACATACGATTGTTTAAGAAACTGCAAAAAAAAGAGTAACATTATTTCTTTGACATTTTATATAATTTTAATTTGTAAACGTAAGAATCTCAATTGTTTTCTGAATATGAAATATCAAAAAAAATAACTGTATTCTCACTCGTTTTTTGGCTCATCATTTGAACAGCTGTAGAAAAATTGTTGTATGCAAAACATAAGAAAATATTATTAATTAATAATAATATAAATGCTATTATAACACTTATACCCCTATTCTGATCATTTTAATACAGCTGTAATGTTAATCTGGTGAGATGTGCGACGTAGGGTCTTCGCGTATAACACCGCTGTTACAAGTAACATATTTAGTTCAGAATAGGTCTATTAGAGTAATGGTTATAAACCGAGATATTGGACAGTCCCGAAAAGTCTAGTTGAGATACTTCGAGGCCCTAACTCGGGACAAACCTTGTAAACTGGGACATTTGAATACCCTATCAAAGATAGAGGCTTTAGGCGTAATATATCTCGTAGAAAATTAGAAACCGAGTTTGCGCTTCTTGACAACTAAATACGCATTTAGAACTATTTAAAATAAATAAATTGGTTAAATAATGTAGATTTGTTGATCTGTGTTTTATTGTTGAGGATTTTATGTAAATTTTTAATTTAATTTGAAAAAAAAGTACCTTTTTAAAATTCAACAAGTGAATATTTGAGTTGAAGTGTCATTTCATATGAAATGTCATTTTGCAACTATTTTGCTACCTGCTTTTTGACAGACGTGCTCTATTGTGGTCTCCTGACAGGGCTTCGCAGATAGATATGATTTGACGCTTGGGGTTATAATTTTAAGGGTATATAATTGTCTCAATAATTGTTATCATAGATAAATAGAAACTTAGTTTTAGACCCGCCATCTTGTCTTTCTTCACGTATGTGTGTCAAGTGTACATTTGCTTTCCTTTTATATTATCTAGGTCACCACTAGGCATCATAATAATTTCGGTACTAATATGTATACCACGAGACAGGACAAATACCGTTACAATATTCACCGGCCAATAAACGAAAACGGGAATTTTTTTCAAGAATAACGGTTATACGCAACAATGTGAAAAGAAAATCTCTAATTTCATTTTCAAACACACAAAATGATGTTAATTTCGTACTAATTATAACGGAAAATCCCAGTTGAGTCTAGCTTTCAAAGTACTATTTGAAAATATGTCATATTTTATTTTTAGTTAGACAATTTTAGGTTCTTTGTTACGAAAATAAGAATTACAGAATTACCTGTTAAATATATCCCAGTAACAATTGACAGGCAGCAACTAACGATAATCCAATCACAGTCAGACACAAACAGCGCGAAGTATTTTTTTAAAAATGTTAACAACTCGTCACTTATGGTAAACAGCGTGAAATGTTAAGATGATACCACAATAATCTACTAACAAAATGGCTACAAACACTACGAACGTTGTTAAGTTGGCGTTTCACTTAAATATTCAATCAAATCACGTTTAAAACATCGATGTTTAAAAATGGTTCATTACATGTTTATAGTTTGGAAGAGAATATTCTTTTCCTTTGGATGGAACACGTCACTTAGCCACGAATACTTGTTCCACTTTAGATCTTACGACGACCATAAAGGAATTTTCAATGTGGGGGGCGAGTTAGTGTATTAAAAACACTTTAACCAAATGGTCACTGTTGACTTAAAAGCACTACTACACTAATCAATACACTTTTGCAATGTATTATCACTAAACACAGACGAACGACACTTAAAACACTTCAAAAACACTATCTACATTCCTTTACTTTAATAAACACAACACTTTTAATGTTTATACGAGTAATCCAATTTGATTGTGATGTATATCCTAATTTAATACACAATTTACGAACAATGGACACAGGCGCGGCTGAAATTTAAACGAATGACACAACCGACGTTAATTACAAGACTGCCTGACACGGAATGATCAGAGGTGAAGAGGTGCGAGGTATTTTTCGCGCATGCGTTTATTGTTTTGTATAAGCGAAGTAGAACGAACTTTCCCGAACTTGACTTGTCGGTGCTAGGGAACAAAGCTTTGCAAATCATATTGTATACCTACTTATGATGCTTGTAAAGCTATTACTTTCCAAATTAACAATGAAAAATTCTTTTGTTAATGACCACAAGCATTTTTTACGCTTCACTAGTATTTAAAAGATCGAATTATACTTTAATTTCAACTTACGATAACACTGAACCTGTACAAAACATGTTACTCGTAACTCGTAACTAAATAACTTCATATCGAGGGTTGATTTTAGATAATTACTTAATTTAACGATTCTAAAAGTAGCACATGATGATAAAATAATTCTCTCATACTTAAAGAATATACAATGAGTTTTGATTTCAGATAAGCAAACGGAACTAAGCATTTTTGCTCTTTCAAACCGTTATACGGCGAACGACGTTTTATTTGCCGACATCCTTTAGATTTACCGGAGTTAACACGCGTTACAAAAACAAAAAAAGTAACGATTTATTTATAAAGGAATTTTAGAGATATTATAAGTTAAAAATCGCTAAATGTCGACATATTTTAGGCTAGTGATGAATAAATATAAAGAGTCTAGAGCAGTATTTCTCAACCAAAAACACCGCGGACCATATAATTAAGGTTACCATATTTTTTAGTTCAAAATTCGGGACGGGAGTTCATAGACGGGGGGAGGGGGGTTAATTATTGCAGCATGATTGTTTAATTAATTTTAATACAAATTATATAATACAAATATTTCCAACCACAAATAATTAACTTATATTATTAAGAGGAACATTATTAAAATCACAGTATTTTCTAATTGAATTCAAAATTTATTCATTAAAATTACTGATTAGAAATCTTTTTATATTTTTCCGAACTATGGATCTTTTTGAATAGGTCTTTTTTGCTTTGAAGCTTTATATAAAAATCCTCACAGTTTTCTTCATAATTTACTTTAATCAGTATAATATTTGCTTTTAATTTGTCTACATCAAGTTTTACTCTTCCTGAGAGAATCGAACTTACTGTTTTATGTGTGAAGACATGCACCTTATTTTAATATGTTTCTAGTTATTGACTGTGATATTCGATGGTAATTGGCCCCTTTACAGCCTCTTACCATCACCCTGAGTCTGTTCAAATTTTCGAACAGACTTTTTATCTTATTTATTTGTGTTTGTCTGTGCAAGATTTCTTTTATTGAGTATTCGTAATTTTATTGATTTTATCTTTTTATTGATTGTTTAATTTATTGTTTTTAATATGTAGTGTAGTCATTTAAATGGGCGGCGTTAGGCGCAAATAGCCTTCGTTGCTGTGTTCAAATTTTTTAACTAACTAACTGTCTACATCAAGTTGAGACTTGTCACTTGTCCAAAATTTGTTCATCAAGAAAAATACCTTTTCGGGAGATTTTTTTTAGTTTAGTAAAAATAATTTTAGTTGATATTTATTAAAAATAAAAATTGAAAATAAGTATCTTTTTTAAAATTCGGGACAAAAAGCTCGAATTCGGGACAAATATTGAATGAAAAAATTCGGGACGCAAGACGAAAATTCGGGACTGTCCCGGTAAATTCGGGATTGTCCCGGTAAATTCGGGATTGTCCCGGTAAATTCGGGACGTATGGTGACCTTACCAAAATTGAATATTTCACAATCGAACAAAAATAGAAATAGAACATTAATAGAAAGTTCAGTAAAAAATAATGGTAATAATTTAGATTGGGGCACCCAAAGCTACATTTTTTTTAACGACCGATGATTGATCTATCTGTATCTCGGAGCGTAATAAAAAAAATATATAATAAAAAATTATTCACTTTCAAATCGTACTTGGAAGTATAATTTGAAAACGAAATATTTTTAATCATTTTTAATGTTATTATGGTCAACTTAGGTCATCAAATTTTTTTACCAACTTACACATTGCGTTTTTGGGGAAAAATCGTATTCCCTCTACCTTGATACAGTGAATTTCTTTCATTCTGCAACATTGAAATTATTGTTATGCATGGTTTCCCTAGTAACGACAAATTATTTTGACAGCAATGTTAAATCGCCTATGTTACAAATTAAAAGAAACGCAATTTTATATTGTTGTCAGATTTCAATTACCATAGTAACGATAATACCTATATTGCAGGATAAAAGATATTCACTGTATATTGTCATCTGACACTACCGATAGAGGCGCCACTGCATTGTACATCATGGCTCACGCAGATAGGATATTTTTGACAGGTTCCATAGTATCTTCATGTGATATTTATTGAAATTAATTTATTATTCAATATGAGGGTTGCGTTAAATGACATTTTCCGTTTTCTCAGTGCCCAAGTAATCTCTACGGTTATAATTGAAGGTAATAAGGGTTTTTTTCCACGTTTCGGAACACGATGAAAACTTAGGTCTCTATCACGATCTACTTTTGCATTGCAAAGATAAACAATTCACGTTGCATTTAATTTTTTCTTGCAATTTTAAAGATATTTTTTAAAAACTCGCTATGAAAACCACAGTAAACAAACTCAACTATCCTCCACCTGTCAGTTTCTTAAAATCCCACTAGAACGGTGAACTTTAAGTTCACTCGTCTTAAAGATCTAGTGTGAAAAGGGTATAAGAATTCTCGGGAATTTGCTGGTATCACGCCGGGTCAGTCCAGCCCTGACCACTGATCTAAGGATTCTGAAATTTCTTATTTTATTTATTGATTTAAATATTTATTTTCTTTAATGGTTTTTTATATTGAATTTAGTTTTATTAATTTAATATTTAATGTATTAATATTTGAAAGAGTTTGAAAAGTTTGTGTTCTATAAATGAAATATTAAGTTGAGAACATATTGCAATTTTCATTAGGAAAAGAGGAATGCTCCAAATGCATGAGTAATCAGAAAGCCTGTAACCCAGGAGGGGAAGAAACGATAAACTTTACAGGGAAAGGGAGCAAATACTGAGCTACTTAAGGGAACAACACAGTGGCGTACTCTCAGCACAATCTTAGGGTGACTTTCAAAAAAATATTCGCTAATTCAAATTCGATAATAGACCATATTAGTGTGTCGTCACATACATGTGCTGCCATCTGAGAGCTGAGACCTTTCGAAGTTTTTGACTGGTTTAAAATACATGTGACATTACTTTTGTTACTTTAATTTTATGAATATCTTCAATTTTGGAGCAAAAAATAGGTTTTTTTGATACAGTCTGTTCCAAACGGTTAAGTGGAACTAAATGGGATTTTCGTTCTTTAAGGTTGTCACGAGAAGGGACCTTGCTGGGGTTATTTCATTTTTCACGTTGGAATGTCAAAATTTAAAATTCCAACAATGAAACCATAGAAACGAATGACAGGTCAAAATTAAATTATTTTTTTTTACAAATTTTAATGACAAAAAAATAAATAAATGGGAAATTTGTATTAAGAATGCACAAAATATCAAAATATAAAGAAAATGACATTTAAAAATGATATTAACCTTAACCAAAAAATGTTAATTGTAAGTATGATTTACAAAGCTTAAACAAAACGACCGAAAAGCACGATTTAAGCGATGAAAGTAACTAGATTGCAAAATCTAGTTCCGCTTAACCATTTGGAACAGACTGTAAATATATACTAATATATACAGTCCAGATACTTTATATTATAGAATATGATTTTATAAATATATAAATAAGGATTCGAAGATATATTTATAGGTTACGTTTTTAAATAATATGAAAATCGAAATATCTTTAGTATTTATTTAATTAACAATAACTAATCATTAATATTTTGTTTTATTGGTGTATTGTTTTGCTCCAAATTGAAACCATTACAGCCAGATTCTTAATTGCAATTTTTTTTCGTTTTTTGACAGATGAAAATGAAAAACAATAATGGATAAAATAAAAACATATTGTTCCTTCAAACCATTTAGATATGGCATACACAATTATTGCTATGTTACTTGCCATAATAACGATTATTAACGTAAAATTTTCAAAATTAACCTGCAAAATAATATTGTTCTGCAAAAATAATGACATATTAAATTGTAATGTATAAAATAAGAATTTTAATAAATAAATATCGACTTGTAGTTTTGATGTGAAGCATTCTCTTACTTTGAAAACTTAATTTATATTTCCAAAATACAATTTAACAAAAAAGCAACATACTAAATTCAAATAAAAGGAATCCAACAGCGAGACGGCAGCACTGAATCCCATTTTGTGACGTAGTTACTAATATGGTCTATTAGTAAAACTAAATGAACATTGTTAATACTAAAAAAGGAAACCAGTTAAATTTTTTAACGCACAGCACTAAGAACAGGGCATGAGGAACGCACTCTGCAGGTAATGTTAGACATTAGGACGCTTGATGGCAGGGGGCGCCAAGGTTAAAGTGAGGACCTTTTTTATGTTTAGGTCTTTAGGTCTTCACTTGACATTTAGATGTGAGAACCTTTGATTTAGCTCTTCACTTGAAATTTAAAAGGGAGGACCTTTTTTTTAGGTCTTCACTCACTAGGCGCTCCATTCAATCTTGCATAAGGGCGCCAAAGACCCTCGCCCCAGTCCTGACTTAGAGCTGTTTTCAACACTCGATAAATAAATCTGCGATTGATAAATCTCAGATGAGGTATAATCAAATTATTATAAGAACATGACGTCACGAATTATTGCTTATTACAGTCTGTTCCAAACGGTTAAGCGGAACTAAATGGGAATTTAGTTCTTTTAGGTTGTCACGAGAAGGGACCTTGCTTGGGTTATTTCATTTTTCACGTTGGGATGTCAAAATTTAAAATTCCAACAATGAAACCATGGAAACGAATGACATATGTCAAAATTAAATATTTTTTTTAGATATTTTAATGACAAAAAAATAAATAAATGGGAAATTTGTATTAAGAATGACACAAAAAATCAAAATATAAAGAAAATGACATTTTAAAATGATATTAACCTTAACCAAAAAATGTTTATTGTAAGTATGATTTACAAAGCTTAAACAAAACGTCCCAAAGGCACGATTTAAACGATGAAAGTAACTAGATTGCAAAATCTAGTTCCGCTTAACCGTTTGGAACAGACGGTACGTTTACATAATACGTATAGAAAATTAATATAAATACGTTTAGTAGGGTCAAATCCATATTTGATTTGGGATAATGCCCATGCATTATCAGGTTTTTCATATAAAATGTATACTAATTATCGGTTGCTAAAGAACGAATTAAGTTTAGTAGGTACTTATCACCCATTAAAAAAGAAATAAGAAGACCGTAAAATCCCTATATAAAACTTAACTTTCTTGCGCTATGTATTATCTAGAACAGTGGTTCCCAACCTTTTTTGTGGTGAGCACCCCTTTGAATGTGAAAATTAGCTCCCGCACCCCCATAAAAAATGAAATTCAGATTTTTTCAGTTGTCATATTTATATGTCAAATTGATAAAAATAAAAAGTGAAGAGCAAAAAAAAAGGAAATCGCATGAATATTTCTTTAAAATTGATCAAATTTCTTGATGTAGCATTCAGCGGTTCTTAACCTTGATAAAATTAGATAGATAATATACTTATTGAAAAATAATTTTTAATATTTAAAATTAGATTTTTTATATAAATTTTATAAATTTCTATAAATCGTCTCGCACCCCTCAAAATGCTTTCCCGCACCCCTGGTTGGGAACTACTGATCTAGAACAGCGGTGGGCAAACTTTTTTTGATAGTGATAACCTCAAAATTTTCAAATATTTTATATTTTTAATTTGCTGCAAAACATGTTTATAGATTAATTTTAAAGTTGGGAATCTAGAAAAAATATTTATAAAATTCTATTTGGTTACTTGAAAACGGTATGCAGTACCTAATAATTGGGGTTATTTTTGCGATCCATAGCGCAAAATACCGAGATAGGGTGACCAGACGTACTCTTTTTAAGACTATTATACTCTTTTTTGAGTAATATTTTCTATACTCTTACTTTTGACAAAAAAAAAAACCCTGAATATACTCTTTTTTTGATGGTCACTTGTTTTTATTAGGACCTTTTTTTTTTGCTCATCACTTCTATTTTGGGGGTGAGGCCTTTTTTTTGCTCATCACTTCCATCTTGGGAGTGAAGAGCTTTTTTTTTGCTCGTCACTAGTATTTTTGAATGAGGACCTCTGTTTTTTGCTCATTATTTGATTTTTTGGAGTGTAACCTTTTTTTAGTATACTGGTCAAGCCTATACCGAGATATGAATATTTTGAATCAAAGATTTTTTTTGTGAAAAATGATTATTTAAGAGGTAGCTATTGCGATTTTTTCGTTTTGTTTGACGATTTCTTGAAAAAGTTGGGATATTAAAGCGCGAAAATTCTTTTAAGCTAAACAAAGTGAGGTTTTCAAAATTCAAACTGCACGTTTCTATCCAGAGCTTCGAACCGTTATTTTTTTCGTTTCGGTTTTCGTTCCGGTTCAATTAAAAAATTATATATCAGTTCGGTTCCGGTTTTCGTTCCGGCAAAAATAACGGTTTTTTTCGGTTTTCGGTTCAGTTCAGAGTGATAAATTTTTAAATGCTTTTATATGTATTAGAAATTTATTTTCTACTATAATTCAGAAGTAATTTTTAATTTTTTTAATTTGCAAAAAGGGTATGCTGCATCTTTGGCTAGTAGCTCCCAAAGAACATACAAACTTACTTAGAGCTATTAAAAATATTGAATGGAAAAAACATTCCAAAAATTTACCTTCACAATACTTACGAAACATTTAAAATTCACAGAATTTTCAAGATTTGAAAAAAAAGGTGTACAGCACTTTAGGTTATTAGCGCCCAAAGAACATACATACTTACAGCTGTTAAAAATATTGAAACGTAATAACATTCCAAAAATTTACTTACAAAAAAATTAAAATCAAAATAATTTTTTGAAATTTGTAAAAATAGTGTGCAGCATCTTTGGCTATTAGCACCCAAAGAACATAAAACTTAAAGCTATTAAAAATATTGAATCGAAAAAACATTTTCAAAACCATTTTCCTGCACAATATTTACAAAAATCTTAAAATCTACAGAATTTTTTGAAATTTGAAATAATGGTGTACAGCAGTTTAGGCTATTAACGCCCATAGAACATACAGACTTACTTAGAGCTGTTAAAAATATTGAGACGTAAAAACATTCCAAAAATTCACAATACTTACAAAAAATTTAAAATCCACAGAATTTTTGTAAATTTAAGAAAATGGTGTAGCATTTTCGGCTATTAGCGCCCAAGGAACATACATACTTAGAGCTATTAAAAATATTCAATCGAAAAAACATAAAATTTACCTGTACAATACTTACAAAAAATTTAAAATCCACAGAATTTTTGTAAATTTAAGAAAATGGTGTAGCATTTTCGGCTATTAGCGCCCAAGGAACATACATACTTAGAGCTATTAAAAATATTCAATCGAAAAAACATAAAATTTACCTGTACAATACTTACAAAAAATTTAAAATCCACAGAATTTTTGTAAATTTAAGAAAATGGTGTGTAGCATTTTCGGCTATTAGCGCCCAAGGAACATACATACTTAGAGCTATTAAAAATATTCAATCGAAAAAACATAAAATTTACCTGTACAATACTTACAAAAAATTTAAAATCCACAGAATTTTTGTAAATTTAAGAAAATGGTGTACCATTTTCGGCTATTAGGGCCCAAAGAACATACATACTTAGAGTTATTAAAAATATTTAATCGAAAAAACATAAAATTTACCTGTACAATACTTACAAAAAAATTAAAATCCACAGAATTTTTGTAAATTTAAGAAAATGGTGTGTAGCATTTTCGGCTATTAGCGCCCAAGGAACATACATACTTAGAGTTATTAAAAATATTTAATCGAAAAAACATAAAATTTACCTGTACAATACTTACAAAAAAATTAAAATCCACAGAATTTTTGTAAATTTAAGAAAATGGTGTGTAGCATTTTCGGCTATTAGCGCCCAAGGAACATACATACTTAGAGCTATTAAAAATATTCAATCGAAAAAACATAAAATTTACCTGTACAATACTTACAAAAAATTTAAAATCCACAGAATTTTTTGAATTTTGAGAAGATGGTGTGCAGCATCTTTGGCTATTAGCTCCCAAGGGATGTCGACTCAGTATAGGATGTCCCTTCTTAACCGTTCAATACACACGCAACTTGTTTCATCACTATTGCACTTTTTCAAATTTTACTTTTTATAAAACTGGTAAAAATGTGTACACACAGGCACTTATGGCTACTAGCACTTAAAGTAGTTATTAATTTAAGGGTATTTTATACAAAAAATGCACTGGTCAACATGTGTTGTTACTTACGTTTCATAAACGACTATGAACGAGAAATATTTGGAAGGATTAATGACGTAATGTCCACCAAAATTATCAAATAAAGTCTTAAGTAAAGAAATTAATCCTCTTAATTAGTTTCGCTAATGAGAATTTTAATGTGGATTTTTTTGCGTAGTTCTTTCTGTATTGCGTAAACAATAAATGGTCCACGACAGTGCACAGCAATTTAAATATAAAAATTTAAAAATAATTTTTTAAATTTATAATAATTTTGTTAACCAGTATTAGCATTATAGGCTATTCTAAACATTTACGCGGAACTAAATTGCTTTTGCGTAGTTCTGTATTTTAACAACAAATGTATAAACAATAAATGGACCCCAACAGTGCACAGCATTTTTAAATATAAAAATGTTTTTTAAAATTTATTACAGGGCTTCGAACCGTTATTTTTTTCGTTTCGGTTTTCATTCCGGTTCAATTAAAAAAATATATATCAGTTCGGTTTGCGTTCTGACAAAAATAACGGTTTTTTTCGGTTCAGTTCCGAGTGATAAATTTTTAAATGTTTTTATTTGTATTAGAAATTTATTTTCTACTATAATTTAGAAGAACATTTTATTCTTTATTTTTTAATAATCATACCAAGGCCGCTGCCAGGGGGGGGTTCCCCCTCCCCTGAAATAATAGAATCGCAATTTATTTTTTACTTGTCAGAAAAATTACGATTTTTTTCTGCTAATCAGTTTAAAAAATAATCTTAAATAAAATGTAATTTATATTCACCCACATAACCATTATCTGAACCGAAATAAACCGATATTTTTTTTCGGTTCAGTTCCGACAAAAATAACGGTTTTTTTCGGATTTCAGTTCAAAGCCCCGTTTCTATCCTTTCCCATACGATTTCGATTTTTTAAAAACATTTAAGTATAAAAAATTCAAATTTTTATTTATTTTTTCTAAATGTAACGCAAAACTATTCAGACTTTCAAAATTTCAACCGTAGATCATTCTATCTCTTATTGTTTTTGAGATATATTCATATGAAAATTAAAAATTAGCCAATTTCAGCAATTTTCAAAATGAATTAAATAAAAGTGATAAAAATATTTCAAATTATTTACTTACCTTGATTAGGTCCTAGAAGTACTTAAACTAGTGAACTGCTATCCTTCAGCTCAGTTGTTGCACTTCTACATCTCACTAGAACGACGCAACTTTAACTACGTATTAGTACTACAAGAGTATTCTCTCTATAATATTGTTGAACTTTTGACACAATTCTCCTAAACCGTATCCAATGATTGCACATCCACATCTTACCAAAGCGAAGTGAGTACTTCTGCACAAGAAGAGCATTTATCGCCTCTTTATTCTATTTTACCTTTGATCGAGTAACATTACCTAAACAACACACAAAAGTTAACCACCTACATCTCACCACATATAGTGTCCTCAACCATCTCTCTACGATGAGCCGTCATGGAAAAATCTCTGAACTCTGAAATCGACTATAGGGGAAAAATTTTAAGATCGTAGCGCCACGCGGATTTATTTGAAACCATTCTAAATCAGATACCACTTGACATTTACTAGTAAATAATAGCGAAAAGTGTATCAAAAAACGACAAAAAATAAATAATTGTTTGGGATTTTCTGATTTTGTGGAGTGACATTACTTGTAAACATCTAAAATACTACATTTTGTGATCTGGTTTTAAGTTATGGCGATTTTCCATTGTCGATTATTTTAACTATATTGGGGGAAATAATAATTCCCGTGTATTTACCAAGGGGTAGAAATCTACAATGCTGGGCATATAATATTGTGTGGAGTCACTGAAAAAAACAGAGAGTTCATAAAGATTTATGCATTATGCTTACAGACTTGTGCATTACAAACCCACACACAATAACAGGAATTTTCAAGATATGCGATAATAAATACAAAATTGAAAATATTTTTTGTAGTCACTATCATTAAAATGTAATGAGCAAACTTTGATATAAGGGCTCACTTTTTTTCCAATTTTTAAATTGTTTATCTAAACATCGCGTCGATTCCTAACCTCTTGCTTTCCCAATTTTGTTTCGAACCGTACGGTGTCTGATATTAGTGGAAACAAATGAAACGATATTTCCGGGTTTCTTCTTTTCAATGAATTGCACATAGGCACACAACAATATGTATTATACATTTTTCAATGATTATAATAAAACTTTAAAAACAAACTTCATACAAAACCAATACACAAAACGAAATGTTATCTGATGTACACAAGTTCATGAAACGCTCACCAGATGGTAGGGTGCTTAGCTGCAAATTACAGTGACTGTATAAAGACAGTGTGGCCATATGAACTGTAGCCGCCATGTTTATTCCAGATTTGTATTGGGTTATCACGGATTCTTTAATATCTCTTCGGGTCGATGGGATATCGACTTAGTTTTTGCTTACAAAGATTACACATACATATGCCGAAAAACTTATTTCAGGATTTTGTCCTAATCAACCCCTAAAGGGGTGAATCTACAAACGGGGTGAATTTTACATCCCGTCGTATTTCCTGTGTTTGTTGAGTTATAAGGTTTCTTTTTGGCACATAGGTGTCTTTTTATAATATCTCGAAATGGTTTTGACAGTTTTTTAAAATTTCACCCCTAAAGGGTGAAAAGGGGTAATATGTGATTTCAAGGATTCTTTAATATCTCTTAGGACCAATAAGATATCGACTTGCTTTTTGCTTACAAAAAATACCCATACAAAACCGAAAAACTAATTCCAGCATTTTGTCCTTATCAACCCCTAAAGGGGTGAATCTACAATTGGGGCGAATTATACATCCCGCCGTATTTCCTGTGATTGTTGAGATGTGACATTACTGTTTGGCACATAGGTGTATTTTTAAAATATTTCGAAATGGTTTTGACAGTTTTTTTAAATTTCAGCCCCAAAGGGTGAAAAGGGGTGACATGTGATTTCAAGGATTCCTTAATATTTCTTAGGACCAATAAGATATCAACTTAGTTTTTGCTTACGAAGATTACCCATACAAATGCCGAAAAACTTATTTCAGGATTTTGCCCTAATCAACCCCTAAAGGGGTGAATCTACAATCGGGGTGAATTTTACATCCCGTCGTATTTCCTGTGTTTGTTGAGTTCTAAGGTTTCTTTTTGGCACATAGGTGTCTTTTTATAATATCTCGAAATGGTTTTGACAGTTTTTTAAAATTTCACCCCTAAAGGGTGAAAAGGGGTAATATGTGATTTCAAGGATTCTTTAATATCTCTTAGGACCAATAAGATATCCACTTGCTTTTTGCTTACAAAAAATACCCATACAAAACCGAAAAACTAATTCCAGCATTTTGTCCTTATCAACCCCTAAAGGGGTGAATCTACAATTGGGGCGAATTATACATCCCGCCGTATTTCCTGTGATTGTTGAGATGTGACATTACTGTTTGGCACATAGGTGTATTTTTAAAATATTTCGAAATGGTTTTGACAGTTTTTTTAAATTTCACCCCTAAAGGGTGAAAAGGGGTAATATGTGATTTCAAGGATTCTTTAATATCTCTTAGGACCAATAAGATATCGACTTGCTTTTTGCTTACAAAAATTACCCATACAAATACCGAAAAACTAATTTCAGGATTTTGTTCTTATCAACCCCTAAAGGGGTGAATCTACAATTGGGGTGAATTATACATCCCGTCGTATTTCCTGTGATTGTTGAGATGTAACATTACTTTTTGGCACATAGGTGTATTTTTAAAATATTTCGAAATGACAGTTTTATAAATTTCAGCCCCAAAGGGGGAAAAAGGGTGACATGTGATTTCAAGGATTCCTTAATATCTCTTAGGACCAATAAGATACCGACTTGGTTTTTGCTTACAAAGATTACTCATACAAATGCCGAAAAACTTATTTCAGGATTTTGCCTAATCAACCCCTGAAGGTGTGAATCTACAAACGGGGTGAATTATACATCCCGTCGTATTTCCTGTGTTTGTTGTGTTATACAATTTCTTTTTTGCACAAATGTGTCTTTTTAAAATATCTCGAAATAGTATTGAAAAACGCATGTTTATATAAAAAAAAAAATAGGATATTTTCATATTAAAAAAGAATAAGCAGAACATGTTATATACCCTGACTTCAAAAAGAAATTACATAAGAGTTGGCTATGGAAAAATAAAATAATGTATACTACAAGCTTTATGTAACAATAAATAACTTATGACAACAAGAGTGATTTAATTAATTCAGACAGTAAATTAATTCTAAAGCTTTCTGTTGACATTACTTTTATTTTCCATAGCCAACCCTTATGCAATTTCTTTTTGAACTCATGGTATAAATGATATATTAATAAAGAAAACTGATGTATATATTATCAATTATGCATTTATTCAACTAAAATTATGGTCAGGTGAAAAACAAAATGAAATCAGTATGGAATAACATTAAAATTAATGAAAGTAAATACTTCTTATAATTGTGAAACCATCCATTTATCCATGATTTACTGGCATAATGTTTTTTTATGTTCATTTAGCCTTTTTTCCCAGCAATTTTTAACCTAAACATAACAAAACGTTTCCTTATTTTTAATTTTAATTTGTAACAATTTAAAATATGTGCACAGTTTACATTATCTACATTACTCATCACAAACACAACAATATTCACTATTAAACGTCTAAATATACGTATAATATTTGAAAATATCACTTAAATCTGTTGAAACACAAGCTAAACACATGTAAACCATATATAATCTGTAACAAAGTTGGTAGAAACATGGCGGACTTCAGCTCGACCAATAGAAAATGAGACCATCGTATGGCCACACTGTCTTTATACAGTCACTGTACTGCAAATCCCTATTATGTACATTTATTGTTTAAACATCTTTATTCTTTATAATAAAATATTGTCCTTTTTTAAAAATAACATTTATTGAAATACAGAGTACAATTTGTGCACAAATTGGCATTAAAGACTAGTTTTAAATAAGGCAACTTTGGATATGGCTTAATATCTGACTCCAAATAAGGCCACTTAAATGCATTATTGGTTTAAGCCAATTCATAAGTCACATTTTTTTTTTTCAGACTTGACTAATGACGTCACAATATATGATTACGTCATCGTCAAGTCCAGTATTTGGCATACGTATGTCGTAATAATAAATATTAGAAATATTATTGGTAACTCTATTTGTACAATAATGCAAACACTAATGTAAAAACGGAAAAAAAACGATAATAAATAAAAAATTGATGCATAAAAATATAATAAAAGTAAAATTAGAGTAAAAAAGTGTTGAGATTAAAAAAAAACTAATTTTTGTCATTTTTCAGGATTTCGTAGGTAAGTAAATAAATCAACATACGTGGATTTATGGTTGTGATGTAAAAATGAACTTTTTTTTCCTTGTTATTATTTGGAGGAAAGGAATAAGGCAGAATGTAGGTGAGTCTGAAAGTTAGTTCATTTTCATTTCAAGTACTCTTGTACAAAAATAAATATTTACCTAAAAAATCAGCTGTGGTCACCACAGGACCAACCGCCATCACAAAATACTTGTATAAAATACATTCTAGCAGCAGAGTAGAAATAACTTGGCCTAATATTTTCTAACAGATATTATTTATCATGACCATGGAAAAGTTACATATAAGTATGAAAAAAAAAAAAAAATCAGCTGTGGCCACCACAGGACCGACCGCAATCACAAAATACTTGTATAAAATACATTCTAGCAGCAGAGTAGAGATAACTTGGCCTAATATTTTCTAACAGAGATATTATTTATCATGACCATGGAAGCGTTACATATAAGTATGAAAAATTAGATACTTAAAAAAATTTCGAAAAACTTTTCAAAATTTTTCGTTTTATCAAAAAATGTCTCAAATAAAAGTTGTTAGTTATTGCTTTATAGCAACTTTTGTTAAATACATTTTATCGAAATATTTTTCTGTTGTTAAATATTCGCAAAAATCTTAAAATCGACACGAGTAAACTCCCATTTCTAGTTAACCGATTTTTACTAAAGGTTGATCAACTCGTGCCATTGATGTCAAAAGCTTAAATATGCAGTTTCATAAAAATTCTTTTAGCCGAATTTGCTCTGCAAGTGTACACAGACCAACGGACGGACAGTCCGTCAAAAAAAAAAAAAATGTAACATTATAAACCCGGTTAAAAATGAGATTCGATTGAATTTGAGATAATTATAATCATACAATTAATAAAATTTGGCACATCTTAATTTTTTATGCATCAATTTTTTTCTCCGTTGTATATTTAAAAAAAAAAATTTCTTTGGCTTTAAACCTGGATTCTTAAATACTATAAAATCCTAAACAAACCACAGTGGACTAAAATTGAATCCTATATTTACTCCCCGATCCATCATTAGACGATTTGCCTTCTCTTCCAAGCGAAGAACCTCTACGATTCTGTGAAGCAAACAACCTCAACTTGGATGGAGGTGGAAGAGAACTTGCGGAATTATCACTTAACGTAGAAGCAGAGTTTCTTTCGCTAGAAACCGGTGTTGTAGTTCCACGTGAAGAGGTTTTACGTAAACTAGATCGTGAATCGCTTTCAGATAATCGTCCGTATTCTCCAAGTTTACGAGGTGGTGGAATTAAGCTACGTGCCGGTGATTGTCTTTTGTTACTGCTGTTTGAACTAAGTGAATCTCCACCGTCTGATTTTTTACGTAATTGCAGTTCGGAGTTATCCAGACGATTGTATTCACCTAAGCGTTTCGGAAGTCCACTGCGGTGTGAACGGGGTGGTCTCGGTAAGGAACTAGGAGGTAGACTACCAGATCTATGTCGTATTTCAGCGTTATCATTTGTCGTAGAGTTGTTTGGTCCCTGGGTTTCGTTGTTATCCTGCATCCTTTGTTGTTGCGAGCTTAAACCTTGTTTCTCTAACAACAATATCTCACCGCTCTCGTGTCTCGATGATGGTACTAATGTTTGTAAGAAACCGGTCGATTCGAATATTGAATTATTTGTTGTTACACCCGCCAATAATGGTTTGGGTATTTTTCCTTTTCTCTGCGCAGTGCTTGAATTAGTGAATCCTGGAAAACAGCAAAGACCCCGCTGAAATGGAATAGAGAAAAAGATATGTTGGGATAATGTAACCAGGACCTGTGGATAATCGGTTAATCACAGCACGCCACAAAATAAACTCTTTAGCCGAGTAAATGCGACACGCCATGCTTTTGGGATTTGTTAAATAGGCACTGATCTGATTGTATGAGTGTTAGAGACAGAGACAGCCGATACTTCTACCCACATTTATATCTTACTAGCTGCCCACGCCCGCCTTCGCTCGGGGACAATCCCTTATTATTGACCAAACTTATTTTTTTTTTTAATTTACAACATTCTCGTAATTAGGTGACCGGAAAAAATAGTACTATAAACATATGAAATAAGAGACCTGTATTTTAACTTTTCCTAAGAAAAAAATTGATGTGAAGTGTGAATATTCACACATTTCAGGGTTTCGCAGGTATATAATAAGTGAAGGCGGTATGCTGAGTGTGTAGGACAAATTTTACTTTGTAGTAATCACGGCAAAATGAACGTTATTTTTAAAATAATTTATCATCTGTGAATCATATAATAAGACTGGTTATTAAATTTACGCTCTTAAAAATTAAATACAACATTTGTCAAAATATAACTAGAATTTTGACAAAATAATTTCACATAATAAAAATGCAAAAAAAAAAACAGAAAAAATAAAATTCACTCCGTACTCGAACTCAAAACCCATCGTTTTCCAGCTCATTTTAGCAGTGCTCTAACCCATTACACTATCGCACGCTTTGCATGGGAGTGTCTTACATTGGTATAACTTTTGTACTTTGTGAACCAAAAACCACAAAAAATGTGTTATTTTCCGAAAACATAATCTGATCAAAAATTCCTGTTGTACTATTTCAGTTCACACCAATATACATTACTTAGAATTTTTTTAGAATTTTAGTTTAAACCATCTGGGCTACAGGGTGTGGGACAAAAATTTTTTTGCACAATTTTGGCAAAAATCGCATCAAAATAATTTATTTTGAAAAAATAAAAATTTGATCGTTAATCCACGTACTAAGGGCTTTCATTTGATACCCTAATCAGAATTTAAAAAAAATATTTTTTTTTTCGATGAGCACATATTTGTTTATATTTTTAGAGGGATATGTTTTTTAGATGTTTTAGTAATTTTGCTATGTGCGGGTCAAAGAGTTGTATAAGCATGCCAAATTTCAAGTCTCTAGGTTTAGCCGTTTGGCTACAATTTTTACCGAACAGACAGACAGACAGACGACAAAATGACGGTATAAGGGTTTTTTGGTCATACCTACAAAACCCTATATGCGTTAAATATATGGAAAACATGGATTTCGTTTTACCCGCGCGAACAAATATAACTTTGGAAGTTCTAAACCTATTTTAGACATACCAAGTAAAAAAAAAATCGGCTGTGGCCACCATAGGACCGACCGCCATCATAAAGTACTTATATAAATTACATTCTAGCAGTAGAGTAGAAATAACTTGCCCTAATATTTTCTAACAGAGATATTATTAATCATGACCATGGAAACGTTACATATAAATATGAAAAAATTGAGACTTGAAAATTTTACAGAAATTATTTAAAATTTTTCGTTTTATCAAAAAACGTCTCAAATAAAAGTTATTACTTTTGTTTAATAAATTTTTTCGAGATATTTTTCTGTTGTGAAATATTCGCAAAAATCTTAAAATCGACACGAGTAAACTCCCATTTTTAGTCAACCGATTTTTACCAAAAGTTGATTAACTCGTGCCATTGAAGGCAGAAGCTTAAATAAGTTTCATAAAAATCCTTTCAGCCGAATTTGCTCTGCACGTAATACACAGACAGACGGACAGACAGACCGACAGACATCATGCTAAAAATAGTCAAAACGTTATGTAGGGACCTCAATTCGTGGAGATCCATCGAAATCTCGAAACGTCAAAATTGGTATGATTACAATACCTCCCTTATATATGTTGGCGGTCGGAAAAAAAATTCGTGGAATGTTTAACAAGTGCATCTTTTTGTTTTTATATCGTGGAACAAATAACCATCGTTGCCGTGCGTCACAAAATATTAAATAACTAATTGTTTTTATATAATTACAATATTATTTTATAAATTCTAAAAATCGTTTTCGTCTGTCTCAGGTACCATAAGGATAATGATGGATATTTTGCTTCAAAAACATTCACAACACTGGTAGCATTCATTTATTTTAAAAAAATAATCACTTAGCATGCGTAATTACATTCAGAATCATGCAAAAAATACTCAAAAAAAATTTTAATATCATATGTTTAGATATAATACTTAAAAATCAAATATAGAGCCTCTAAAAAATATATGAAATGAGTGCAGAGGTGCTTATTGACGTGTTCAGAGGTTCTGTATTCGATCTAACATAAATAAAAATAAAATGAATTTAATATAAACGCTAAAACAAAACACACTTTACAACTGGACTTTCTATCGGACTCACTAGATCTGCTAATCACTGCGTAGTAATCTGTACACTTAAAATGTCTTATATACAAATAAATAGAATTTACATTAATAAAAGTTTAATAGTGTACGGGAGTGCACAGAAAGTATAAAATAAATTAATATAATGATCAGCAGTCTAATAGAACGTTTCAGTTTCGCTTACCTTACTAAGAAGTTGCGAATCTAATTGACTATCAAGTTCTTTTAGTTGATCGTCAAGAGTTTTTTTTGTCGAGTCGAAACTCTTGTTTGATTCGTATTTGCTGTACGATGGCATGTGGTATGATGAATCACTTCCAGCGTATGAGTTACTGGAGCCAAATCCTGTAGAACCTGTCAAAACGCTGCTCACTGGAAAAAAAAATTGTGTGAATTAACACACATTTCAGGGTTTTGTAGGTGAAAGTGAAGAAAACCCATAAAAAATACGTATGGATTTTTTGAAGATCGTGAACGCTCAAAAAAATTAAAATGGAAAGGAGTGATAACAAAATTGATGTGAAGTGTGAATTTGCACACATTTCAGGGTTTCGTAGGTATTTAGTAACTGAATGATGATTATTTGGGATGCCAAAACAAATTTTATGTCAAAATATAGTTTTATGAATTTTAATTCGAATGCCTAATACCATTATTTAAGTTTCTAAATATATGCAGTATTTTTTTTATATAGCAAGGTTCATTAAGATTTTGAAAATTGAGCCTATGGCTTCCATTGGTTGCTTAAATAAAACTTATTATTATATTATTATTATTATTAAATCATAAGCCCCGCCCTCTGATTTCGTTCAAACATAGAATTAAATAATAATTTCAACACTTCCTACTGGTTATTAAATTTACGCTTTTAAAAATTAAATGCAACATTTACCAAAATATAACTAGAATTTTGACAAAATAATTGAAACAAAATATAAATGCAAAAAAAAAAACAAAAATTAAAATTGACAGGAATCGAACTCTAGTTTGCAAATTACGAAGCGACGACACAACGCATTATGCTACGAGCGCTTACTTATCTAGTGTGTTACATAGCGAATTAAATATTTAACATATTTTAGTTAAAAACACAAAAAATGCGTTATTTTCCGAAAACATAATCTGATCAAAAATTCCTGTTGTACTATTCCGGTTCACACCAATGTACATTACTTAGAATTTTTTCAGATTTTTAGTTTAAACCATCTGGGCTACAGGGTGTGGCACAAAATTTTGGCAAAAATCGCGTCAAAATAATTTATTTTGCAAAAATAAAATTTTGATCGTTAATCCACGTACCAAGGGCTTTCATTTGATACCCTACACAGAATTGTAAAAAAATATTTTTTTTTCGATGAGCATATATTTTTACATTTTTAGGGGGATATGTTTTTTAGATGTTTTAGTATTTTTCCTATGTGCGGGTCAAAGAGTTGTATAAGCATGGCAAATTTCAACTCTCTAGGTGCTGCCGTTTGGCTACAATTTTTACCGAACAGACAGACAGACAGACAGACGACAAAATGACGGTATAAGGGTTGTTTGGTCATACCTACAAAACCCTAAAAAGGTCTTCACTTTCACTACTACGCGAGGGGAAAAGATATAAGCTAACACCCAAGTAATTTGGTAATTTGTATTAAAAAATGCTCGTGGAACCCTTGAGGACCTTGTTTGGAACCCCAGGGTTCCATGGAACACAGTTTTAAGAACGCTGGTGAACTAATTAAAAATAGAAGAATAGTATTTAACGTCCAATTTTGTATAATGGTAGAATTAGGAAATAATTTCATTCAGCTTTTTGGACAAGTAGCGTTTATTTTAAACAACACAACGTTTCACCAACAACATTGTTGGCTTCTTCAGGTGCTATAACAATAACAATAACGAAATTATTTCCTAATTCTAATTAAAAATCTCAACTGATAATGCTCAAGACATGATAGTATGAAAACATACCTAATTCCTCCCTGGATACAGATGTTCCGAGAACTGTTTCCAGGTCTGGACTTCCATGTAGGCTTGGATGGGGAGTATGATGAGGTGAACGACCCAACATACTCGGGTACGATGAACTTGTAGAAACATCTTTATCGTAAGTATGTTTGTGTAACACCTTTATCATGGCATCTCTCTCCGCTAACTTAGACTCAAGATCTTTAACCCTAAAAAAAAAATATTACCATTCAAAGATGGAAAAGGTAATATAAGAAATGAAGTCAGGTCTTCTTCCCATTAATCGGTGTTCCCCAGGGATCTGTCTTAGGCCCCATTCTATTCCTACTATTCATAAATGATATTACTTATTACATAAATTATCATCTTACAATGTTTGCCGACGATACATCTCTCAGGCAAAAATAACGCAGAAATAAATGAAAAAATAATCTCTCTTATACATGAACTCAACAACTGGTTCCTGTTTAATAAATTATACTTAAATGCCTCCAAAACTAACTATATGATCTTTAGAACTTTGCAAAGTAATAGTCAAATTAATATAAATATTAAAATAAATAATGAATATCTTAAATCAGAAAATGAAACAAAATTTTTAGGCCTGTACATCGATGAACATTTAAGTTGGAAAGCCCACTGTCAAAAACTACTAAAATCATTAAATTCAGCTCACTTTCAAATAAAAAATTTAAAAAATATTGTAAGTCATGAGACCATTATTATGCACAATTTTATAGTAGGCTTAAGTATGGAATATGCTTCTGGGGATCATCAACTATGGCAGATGACATATTTATTTCCTAGAAAAGAATAATACGTTGTATAGCAAACAAAAGACGCACTGAATCATGCAGACCTCTTTTTGTAAAATACAAATTATTAACAGTTTCTGGTATTTACATCTTAGAGTTGTTGGTCTATGTATTTAAAAATCAAATATACTTTGCTCGCCATTTGAACCAGCATTCATATAACACCAGAGGGAAAGATTGTTTCAGAACTCCAGCAAACATGCTGGAACTGACAAAAATATCACCAAAAACTGTTGGTATTAAATTATTTAATTCAATGCCATTCCATGTCAGAAATGAAACGCAGTTTGCTGTATTTAAGCGGAAGATTATGGTATTTCTTATAGAGCATTGTGTATACTCAATGAATGAATACTTGAAATCTTGTAAGGACTGGTGTAGTCATGCCAATGGGGAACATTGATTTTGGGTAATTTAATGTATGATTTTATTGTTTTATCAATTGTATAACTTGTTTTACTTTTCAAAATCTATGTAAAATTATAAATTCATGTACTGACATATCCTACATGCAGTCCTGTACTTTGTTCTTTAAAAAAATAGAGTATAAATCATACCTTGATTCGAGGTCTGCAACTTTCTTTTGAGCAGCGTGTACTTCATCCATATGTCGTATCTTCTCTGTTCTTGCTTCTGCGATAAGTTTTTCTGTTTCTTGACTTGTTTTTTCCAACGCAGCAATTTTAGCATCTCTACAAAATATATTCATAAAAATAATACTAAAAATTTGAATATAATTTAAATTCTTACTTTGGAATACTTGCTGCATCTATAGCAGCTTGTCGTAAAGCACTCTCCTCCAAATATCTCTGTTCCCATTTAGCGCAATCACCTTCGAGTCTCATAATTTTTTCATCTTTCTCTCGTAATCGTCTCTTGAGTTCGGGTCCTGATTCTGGACCTACGTGGTCCTGTGAATTATAGTCGTTGGATGGATGATCACCTCCAGAAGCTTTAGATCGTTCGTTCCTCAGTTCTTGTTCAAGTTGTAGCCGTAATTTTCGTTCGGTCTGTTCTCGACGGTCACTCGCTAGTTGTAATGATGATAAAGCACGCTGCAGTTGGGATACACGTTCAACATACATTTGCTTCTTACGACACTATAAAAAAAAATTATGTGAAGTGTGAGGTTTCATAATTCAGAGTTTCGTAGCTATCTTGTAAATGATAGTTAACAGCATGATGATTGATTAGGACGATATTTTTTGCTACAATACCATCAAAAATTTCAACATGAATTTTATTTTCCTGTAGAGATGAAAACTTTATGTTAAACCTATTTTCCATCTCGGAATTTTTGATTTCGAATCTTTTGTATTATTCAAAAAATTTAGTTTGAGGCATCAAATTTAGAATTTCAGATTGTTCAATGAGTCTTATTGGTAAATAAGGTCGAAGACAAAAGTTTTATAGTATATTTTTGCCAAAATACGTATCAAAATTGAAAGGTTGTTAAAATTTTTTTTTTATTCGTTTCTCTAGTTTTCTCTTGTTTCAAATGAAAAACATATAATGTAAAGATACCTCTTCCTCGAGACGAACAACATTCCCTTGTGCGTTAGTTAGAGCTGTATCTAAGATATCGATATGTGTTCTTTGTTCTTGTAATGTTGCTCTCTGCGCAGCCAGTTCGATTTCTTGTCTTTCTTTCGCAGCCACCAGTTCTTTATCTGCAAAACAAAATTAAACACTTTATTTATGGACGTATACAATCAAGCAATAGACCATATTAGTAATTACGTCACTAAAGTTGTATTTTGGAAGTATAAATTAAGTTTTCAAAGTAAGAGAATGTTTCACATCAAAACTACAAGTCAATATTTGTTTATTAAAATTCTTATTTTATACATTATAATTTAATGTCATTATTTTTGCAGAATAATATTATTTTGCAGGTTAATTTTGAAAATTTTACGTTAATAATCGTTATTATGGCAAGTAACATAAAGTCTGTTCCAAACGGTTAGGCGGAACTAGATTTTGCAATCTGGTTACTTTCATCGTTTAAATCATGCTTTTCAGCCGTTTTGTTTAAGCTTTGTAAATCATACTTGCAACAAACATTTTTTGGTTAAGGTTAATATCATTTTAAAATATCATTTTCTTTATATTTTGATTTTTTGTGTCATTCTTAATACAAATATCCCATTTATTTATTTTTTTCTCATTAAAATATGTAAGAAAAATAATTTAATTTTGACATATGTCATTCGTTTGCATGGTTTCATTGTTGGAATTTTAAATTTTGACATTCCAACGTGAAAAATCAAATAACCCAAGCAAGGTCCCTTTTCGTGACAACCTAAAAGAACGAAATTCCCATTTAGTTCCGCCTAACTGTTTGAAACAGACTGTAGCAATAAGTGTGTATGCCATATCTAAAATGGTTTGAAGGAACAATATGTTGTTTTTATTTTATCCATTATTGTTTTTCATTTTCATCTGTCAAAAAACGAAAAAATTTGCAATTAAGAATGTAGCTGTAGTGGTTACAATTTGGAGCAAAACAATACTCCATTATGCATTCTAAAACAAAAGATTAATGATTTCTTAGTGTTAATTAAATAAATACTAAAGATATTTCGATTTTCATACTATCTAAAAACGTAACCTATAAATATATCTTCGAATCCTTATTTATATGTTTATAAAATCATTATTCTATAATATATTATCTGGACTGTATATATTAGTATATATTTATCAAAAATACATAATTTTTGCTCCAAAATTGAAGATATTCATAAAATTAAGGTAACAAAAGTAATGTCACATTTTTTTAAACCAGTCAAAAATTTCCAAAGGATTCAGCTCTCAGATGGTAGCACATGTATGTGACGACACACTAATATGGACTATTGGAATCATGACGAATTTAAAGGCAAAAAAATTACTGAATAATTTTTTGTTTCATTTCAATTGTGGATTATTTTTGCTCTTCACTCTTTTATTCTAGTAAATCATACGTACTTACTGAAATCAGTTTGTGTTCAATAATAATTTTGAAATTCATTTGTGAAGTAAAAAATTTCTTTAGTTTATCTTATTCTAAACTTCACGTTAACTCAACAATTAATAATTAATAAGTTTTTCAATTTTTAGTTTTGAGTTATGATGTCTGAAATGACTTAAGTACTTTGTTGCGGCGTCTCGATTATTTACAAACTTACTTTGTGTGATTAACTGTGTGATGAGAACTTCACGTTTGTTTAACTCTTTCCTTAGACTGTCCGATCCTGGCATATCGCTGACTGGCGTACGCATTGTGAGTAACTGCGTTGACAGCAACTCGACCTGCTCACGTAAAGCACGGTTCAGTTCTTGAAGTCGTCGACCGTCGCTTTGGAGGCGACTACGTGCTGCCCTTTCCAATCTCTCTCTTCGTTCACAAGATTGCACTAATTCTTCATGTGCACGATACACTTTTCCGATTTCCAGCTCCAACTAAAAATACAATACAGCATTGAATCAGACCTTCAAATAATAAACTTTCTTTGAGGACACCTATACTTCCTTATTTTTTTGTATTTCTAATATACTTCTTTATCTATGATATATTTTTATGTTATTCTAGTAATTGACCATTTTTAGGGTTTTGTAGGTATGACCAAAAAACCCTTATACAAGCAGTTCACTTTTGTAAGAACAAACTAGATCTGGTTATTTTGGTTACTTTTATAGTGTGTTACTGACTTTAAATGTCAATTAAAAATATTCCTTACGCTGTAAAACCGACTTTAGGTTGATAAGGTTATGATCATTATAATTAAGATATCATTTTTCATTATGACATGTCAAATAGATCGACATTTTAAAAAAATTAAATTTTTTAATACCAACATGACATAGAGCTTAAAAGGTGCGAACTATTGAAAACAAAATTCCCTCTTAGTTTGTTCTTACAAAAGTGAACTGCTTATACCATCATTTTGTTGTCTGTCTGTTCGGTAAAAATTGTAGCCAAACGACTAAAGCTAGAGAGTTGAAATTTGGCATGCTTATACAACTCTTTGAGCTGCATATAGGAAAAATACTAAAACATCTAAAAAATATATCCCCTTAAAAATATGAACAAATATGTGCTCTTCGAATTTTTTTTTTTTTAATTCTGTGTAGTGTTTCAAATGAAAGCCCTTACTACGTGGATTAACGATCAAAATTTTATTTTTGCAAAATAAATTATTTTAATGCGATTTTTGCCAAAATTGTGCAAAAAAAATGTCCCATACCCTGCAGCCGAGATGGTTTAAACAAAAATCTGAAAAATTTCTAAGTAATGTACATTGGTGTGAACTGGAATAGTACAACAGGAATTTTTGTTCAGATTATGTTTTCTGAAAATAACAAATTTTTTGTTTTTTTTTTGTTGACGATGTACAAAAGTAATAGTTATGTAACACACTATACTAGAAGGCGTATTCTGTCTAATGGTTAGCTTGCTACGCAGCAAACTAGGGTTCGCTCCCAGGCAGAGACAATTTTTTTTTCTCGTTTTTATATTGTTTAAATTATTTTGTCAAAATTCTAGTTATATTTTGGAAAATGTTGCATTTAATTTTTAAGGGCGTAAATTTAATAACCAGTTGGAATTATATTTTCATTCTATGTGTCATGTATACGAAACCAGAGGGGCGGAGCATATGACTTAAAACAACCAATGGAAGTCATAGGCGCAATTTTCAAAATCTTAATGAACTTTGCTAATATATTAAAAAAAAATACTGTACATATTTAGAAACCTAAATAATGGTATTAGGTATTCGAATTAAAATTAACAAAAAAATATTTTAACAAAAAATTTGTTTTTAAAGCTCTTGGATTAACAGACGATAAATTATTTTAAAAATATCGTTCATTTTGCCGTGATTACTACAAAGCAAAATTTGTTCTACACACTCAGCATGCCTTCACTTATTATATACCTGCGAAACCCTGCAATGTGTGAAAATTCACACTTCACATTAATTTTTTGCACTGATAATTATTTAAAATAGAGAATATACCACGTCGCTCAATAAGTCTCCGGTCTAACTAAGAAAAACAATTTAATTTTAGAAATTCGACTTTGTCAACATACTCTCCTTCAAGAGTGATACATTCATTCCAACGCTCCTAAAATTAAAAAAATTAAAATGAATTAATTTAAATTCAATACCAATCAGTAATTGTTGATTTGCCTGGTGCAGAGTCTCTATAACGCTTATCAAGCCACTGTTTGGCTTCAACAGTAATTTTTCCAATAAAAAAACTATGTTTAATCAACACACGAAATTCTTTTTATCCATTCTTTTGAAAATTACAAAACTGGAGTCACTAAAACCACTGTAACCTCTAAATTAATTGTCAGAATGTCATGAAATTTTCACACGTATCGTTTGAAGGTTGGTACTATCCAGAAATCATATGGGTCTGTCAACAGTGTTGCCATATATATGTCAGACTGGAGACTTATTGAGTGAAATGTTATATTAAAAAGTTTTGACTGTGTTAAATTTACCTTTTGTGTTTTGGCAATCCTTTGGTAACAAGTTTCAACCTCCAACTTGAGAGCACTGTTCTCCTTAATGAGTATCTCAATCATCTCAGCCGATGGCCATAGTTCCGAAGATTCCACATCCTCTCTCCCTTTTGTTTTAGGTCTAGGTGACGTACCACCAACATCATTACACGATAAATCAGGCTGTGATCTTGATAGTGCAAATTTTTCATTCCGCTTACTATTTGGTCCTCGGCAAGAGCTTTTTTCGAGCCATTTCGGATAGTCAGGTGGTGGTGGGAGATTGGTATCGTAGTTTAAGACAGAGTTACTGTCTTTACGGGTTAGTGAAAGACGATCGATGTCTACATTTTCAGAGACACCGGAATCTCGCATGTTTGATGATGCGTTGGAAGAGGGTGCTTTTACTTCTTTAGCGAGGTGTTTTAAAACATGTGACTGACTTAAATAGTCATCGGGAATGTCTGTTATCTCCTGCATACCTTCGTATATACGGGATGAATGATCTTTCGAAATACCTAACACAACAAAATTATTTGTAATGCTAGAACGGCTTTTCAAGTATAAATATAATATTTAGTTCATTTTATTTTTGAAAAATATTTAATATTCATTCAGTCGACATGCACACTTAACTGTCTGATAAGAAGAAAATCTTTTTATAAAAATTTCCGTTAAATATGAAATATATTCAATCAGACCAATTCTGTAACTCTGTTACTATGATAATTGTAACTAAATTCGTCACTATGAGCAAGGTCAGTTACTATCATGAATGAAAGCCATTATACTTTTTATAATATTTTATGTTATAGTAACGTTATTACACAGTAACTTTTTACAGAA
Source organism: Liopterus haemorrhoidalis (assembly GCA_963971575.1). NCBI lineage: Eukaryota > Metazoa > Arthropoda > Insecta > Coleoptera > Dytiscidae > Liopterus > Liopterus haemorrhoidalis. Next base: position 64,853,156 of record OZ020615.1, read on the forward strand.
TTGATCTGAATGTGTATTTTTAAATATTGATTAATTTTTTAACAATCTATTTATTTATTTTTTAACATTTCATTAACATTTTTTCATATTTTTAGGGTTTTGTAAGTATGACCGAAAAACCCTTATACCGTCATTTTGTCGTCTGACGGCTAAACCTAGAGAGTTGAAATTTGGCATGCTTATACAACTCTTGGACCCGCACATACGAAAAATACTAAACCATCTAAAAAAAAATATCCCCCTAAAAATATAAACAAATTTCTGTTCATCGAAAAAAATATTTTTTTTTTAACTTCTGAGTAGGGTATCAAATGAAAGCCCTTAGTACGTGGATTAACGATCAAAATTTAATTTTTGCAAAATAAATTATTTTGACGCGATTTTTGCCAAAATTGTGCAAAAAAAATTTTTGTCCCACACCCTGTAGTCCAGATGGTTTAAACTAAAAATCTGAAAAAATTCTAAGTAATGTACATATGTGTGAACCGGAATAATACAACCGGAATTTTTGATCAGATTATGTTTTCGGAAAATAACGCATTTATGTTTTTTTTGCTTGACCATGTAAAATATTTAATAACTTATGTAACAAAATAAACCAGCATGCTTTGATAGTGTAATGGATAGCATGCTCGCGTTCTAATTTGCAAACTAAAGTTCACTCCGCTCTCCAGGCAATTTTATTTTTTATTTTTTTTTGCATTTTTATTTTGTTTAAATTATCAAAATTCTAGTTATATTTGGGCAAATGTTCCATTTAATTTTTAAAAGCGTAAATTTATTAAGATGTGGAAATTGTTGAAATTGAATACACGAAATCAGAGGAGCGGAGTTATGACTTAAAACAACCAATGGAAGCCATAGGCGCAATTTCAAAATCTTAATGAACCTTGCTTTATATAAAAAAAAAAATACTGCACATATTTAGAAACCTAAATAATGGTATTAGGCATTCGAATTAAAATTAACAAAAAAAATATTTTAACATAAAATTTGTTTTGGCATCCCAAATAATCATCATTCACTTACTAAATACCTGCGAAACCCTGAAATATGTGAAAATTCACACTTCACATAAATTTTTTATATTTGCAAGTAAGTTTTTTTATATATAGTTTTTTTAATATTGTTGTTTTTATACATAAAAAAAAAAAAATGTAATTCGATGTAATAATTTTGTATAACAATTTCTTTTAGACTTTGAAAATGATTTAGAGAGAATCAAAACTAGTCAGCAAATAAAATATTTCTAACTATTTGATAAGAAAAGAATTGTTTTATTAGACCAATACCCAAAAAAAATTAATACTTAACCAATAATTTCTAAATCTTTGCTCAACCTCTTAAAGACTCTTTACTTATTTAATCTAATTAATTTACCTGATAATGATGGTGATGGTGAATTTGATGTTCTTTTTTGATTTTGATTTTTGTTGTCATACATGGAATTCTGGTGTGATGAGAGATATGTCGGTGAATCGGTGTGGTCTCGTATACCTGACAGTCTGAAATACAATTAAACATAATCTAAATCATGTACGAGTCATATAAAAATCACGCACAGACAGAATGAAGAAATATGAACGCAACAATTAAAACAAAGCTGTAATACGATACCTTCTTATCATATTAGAATTTTAATTGACATTAAATTTCATATTCACGAAACAGAATTAAAGTAACGTAAAGAGTTTGAGGAAATGTCTTAACAACGAAACAAGGAAATCAAAATTTGGGTCCTGGAAAAGGTGAACCTGTCCGAAGAAAAAAAAATAAATAAATTCTTCCAAGAACCCACAATTTTTTTTTTCTAAACCTACCCAATAAAGCTTTTGGGTGCGCGCCTGTTGCAGTAACTGCTACAACAGAAGATCGACAGCAACTTGAGCCGTGGTGCGATAAACATCAATATAAATTTATATCGTTCTACAAGGTGTCTCAAAAGAAATTTTATATTTAGTGGATTGATTAAAAAAAAAGTAAGCCGTATATAGAAAAAATGTTTATTAATTATTAAAATACACTTTCTGGGGATTTATTTCTTAAAAATAATATCGTCTAAATGTAGACCCTCGCGTTCTCGGCACTCATTTAATCGAACAGTAAAATTACTTATGACGTCTCGGCAGGTGGACTCAGGGATGGCTGCCATTTCGTGACGGATATTTTCTTTCAAATGCGCCAGTGAAGTCGGTTTATTGGCGTAAACTTTAGATTTAAGATAACCCCATAGGAAAAAGTCCATAGGGGTTAAATCTGGACTGCGTGGAGGCCAATTTATGTCACCTCTCCGGGAGATCGCTCAATCACCTGATTTACGAAATTAAGCCTCTGACTGGCATCTTGGGGCTTTAATTCTTGCACCAATTGAATTTTGTAGGGGTGCAGCTTTAGGTCTTTGTGCATAATGCGATGTAATGATGATCTATGCACATTTAAAGCACTTGCGCGCTTCCGAATTGAAAGGTTCGGGTCGTCACGAACAGACTGATTAACATTCTCCACGTTTTCTACCGTTCTTGATGACCTAGGTCGCCCGGATTTTGATTTATCCAGCGTTGTACCAGTCTCTTCAAACTTTTTAACCCAATGTCGAATGAGAGGAATGCTTGGCGCATCATTTAAGTGGCGAAAACCTCGAATACTGCAGAATTTTCTACGCGCTACAGTCGCCGAATCACCGTTTTTGTAAAACTCTCGCACGCATAACGCGCGGTCTGCTCCCGAGAAACGCTCCATAGCGATTGGATTCCCAAGAGCCAGGCTACCGATTGACATAACCCCCGCGCCCCTCGGATACGTTGCGTTCACGCAGTAAGCTAAATAAATATAAAATTTCTTTTGAGACACCTTGTATTAAGATTAAATAAAGATATAAATTTTTTTTATAGTTTTTCACAACTTCTGTCGACATTCTAATAAAAATTCAACAGTAAAACATACGTAATAAGTTCAAACAGTACTAGAGTGTCTAGTACAATATTTGACCATCAGAATGCGTATTCGAGCGTGTCAGTTCTCAATAACAAGCAGGTGATGGGTAAACTTTAACATTCGATTTTAGAAATATTTATCTTTTGTGATAATAATCGTTTATTTTTCTGAACTCTTAATGATATTAAAAAACGACCTACCTTCCTGTCCATGGTTCGTCCCCCGCGCTGTGTATAATGAGCGTGTTATAAGAACTACTGGAAACATCCAATGAACTTCTGTTAGATGGTAAAGATTCCTTCAGAGAGTTCCTATTGGACTGTAAATTTTCCTGTCCTTGCGGTTCCTGTCGTGCCGTATGTCGAATAACATAACGTTCTTCATGAGATAAATTTTCATTCGAAGTCGATACATCAGTTTCACTTCCAGATAAACTTTGAGGAAAAACACCTAAAGACAAAACAGTTATAAACTTTGCGATAAAAAAATACAGAATATTCACCTTGTGGTCTTGGGTTTGATGAAGCATAGTTTAAAAATCGTCCAGTTTGCTGTAGAGAACTCATTATCACAAAGTAAATTGTTAAAAAAATATGTAAATATTGTTGTTAAAAACAATATAGCATATTTAGATAAGGCACTTTTGATTTTTGCTCCAAATTTATTATGAACGCAGCATCTGTAACAAAAATTTCCATTTTTAAATGGTTTATAATTTTAAGAACATTTTTATGTAATAGAAGAATGTAATTATGGTCTACCCACGAATTAAGAAACATTAATATAGCCTTGAATAGATAAATTAAATGTTAAACTCCGTAGGAACAGAAATGTTTTCGTTTAAAACACAAAACACATAAAAACCAATATAAATTTGATATTTAACTGAGTTTATTAACTATTTTTGAGTCTGAATTTAAAAAAATGGGTTTTAATTTGTTTAAAAGGGTCTAAAGATGTATAATAAGCTTAAAAAACATTTTTTAATTCATTAAAAAAAACATAAACTTCTTTGTTAATGTTTATTTCAGTTTAAGTACAACATAAAGAGTTTTTGAAGATTTTTTTAGAGCTTTAATACACTTTAGGAATGTTATAAAGTGGTAGTAAGAGATCAATTAGTAAAATTCCTTTGATTTTCTTGTTAATAACATTGGAATTTGTTTGATTATACAGCTCACAACATTGGAATTTCATTATTTTTTTCCTTAAAAGCTCAAATTACTTCAGACAATGCATTTATTATCAACATTAACCGAATGTGTAATCATTATTTACTATTAAAAACGAAAAGTAAAAACAACTCTGGAATGTAAAATAAAAGAAAGTTTCGTATCTGAAATATTTTTCCTATCCTTTCATGGAGGATTGTTTAAGGTGTTTTTTGTGGTTTAATATCTAAATGAATTAGATCTGTGCATGTACTTACAAAAAATAGGAACATTTGTTAAAAATTAAACACAAAAATAACAAAATCCATACAGCACGGAATAAATTTTACAACAGTAAATTGAGTTATGCATAAATTCTTCGTAAGATGGCACAATTGTAATCTCAGGAATGTCACAGTGTTGCCAATAAAATAAATAAAGAACATTGCGTAACAATACTTAACAAAGAATATTAATTGTAGTCCTTACACTACAATAATTATGTACAAAATTAAATGGTTGTACGAAAAAAATGCAAACGATAATAATAGGCGTTTTTTGGGCTTGACTCATTTTATATTTCTTAGATTTGAAGTTAAAAATATGCAGTTGGCTACATCTTTCAAAAATGTTCCAGTTTTCTACGGAAGGTTTCGTAGATATAACTTATTAAATGTCATAAATATTTAGAAAAATTAAGTAAATAATTTAATCATAAATTTAGACATGTTTAATTCAAATCCCATAGAAATTAATAAATCGTCGGTGAGTCAGTTCATTGTGCTTTACTTTGTTATGTATATAAACAAATTTTCATATTTTGCAGCTTGTAAGCTTAAAAGCTGAAATTTTACGTAAACAACAAGAAGTAAATTTAACAAAAAATCAAGAAAAAACAAAGCCTACGAAATTAGATCTTCAGAAAAAGATAAAGAAGGAAGAAGCAAGTCGAGACACATCGAAGAAATTTGATGACAATGAAGAGAATGAAGAATTGTTGGCTAAATCTAGGTAAAATATATAATTACATCAAGAATTAGAATATATCTAATGTAAGTTGTTCTTTTAGACAGATGTTGGAGAACAAAGCAAATTTATACAATTCTTTATCAAATAAAAAACATCTCAGCGAAAGAGATAAAGAAATAACTAAACGGCTGCTGGTACAGTTTGATAAAAAAGATAAAATTGATGAACCAGAAGAAATTTATGATAGTGATGATTATGAAGCAAAAAATCCAGATGAAGAATGGGTTGAATATGTTGATTTTTTGGGACGTACTAGAAAATGTTTGCGCAAGGATTTAGAATATATGAAACGAAAAGATGGTGAATTATGTCAATCAGTAGATCCCGAACGAGTAAGTAACACACAAAATATTGTGCAAGACACTGAAAAAGATACACCTAGCGAAATATTAGAAATTAATGAAGAAAGTGAACTTTTATCGGGTGATATGAGAAGTGAACTACTTCGTCGAGAATGGGAGAATCAAGAGAGAGAATTATTAAACAAAAAAAATATACATTACCAAGATGTACTCTTCAATGAAGCAAGATCACATGGTGTTGGGTATTATGCTTTTTCAAAAGATGAAGAACAGCGTTTAAAACAACAGCAAAATTTGAATAAACTGCGTCAAGAAACTAAGCAACAGCAAGATTTACTCTCAGAACAAAAGAAGTTACGGGAGAAACAAATGGCAGCGAGATTAAAAGCTGCTAGAAACAGGAAAAGAGCGAGAATGGGCTTACCTCCAGAAGAAGATGGTAAGATTTATTTCTTTTTAATATTTTAAAATCCTGTCCTTACTTTTGAAAATCTTATTTCGAGAACGGTAAAAGATAAAGACCTATAGTTTGATTTTTTAGAATTCTCATTATTTTTTTACCTTATAAAAAAATTAGGGCCTTATGTACCCTACCCATTTTTGATTTAAATCGTACTTCCAAAGTTATATTTGTGAGCGCGGGTAAAACGAAATTCATGTTTTCCATTCATATTTAATGCATTTTCCGCCCTCTCATATGTATTTTTTGAAATATGGTCATTTTCTGTCGGTTTTTTTGGAATTTATTCAAAAATGGTAAACCGTAGCCTGTAATGGAGATTATTTTTGAAATCTACGACTCAAAATACATAAGTATATACATTTTGAAGTAAATTGGAGAGAAAAAAATTTTGTCCAAAAATTGAAAAAATCGTAAGGGGTACCCCTTACGAATTTTTCGATTTTAGACCATTTTCAAAGGTTTTGTTTGACAATTCGTATTTATTGTAAAAGTTGGGTTGTTAAGGCCCCAATTTTTTTCTAGACTAAACAATATATGTAGATTTCAAAACTTCAAACCGCAGTTCTCTATATTTTATTGTTCTTTAGTTAGGATTTTTTGAAAATCCCAAAAAAATTTGGCAAAATTAAAAATTTCGCAAAAATTTTGTTTGTTTGGGAGTCGCTTCAAAATGAGTCCTAAGGGCATTTAGGACCTCAGAATTTCAAAAATTTCTACCGCAGGTCCCTATCTCATGTAGATTTTGAGATACGGTCTTTCGAAAATGAAATATTTACAAATGTTCAAAACTACACGGATCAAAAAGGCCTTAACTAAGGAGGGTCCTATTTTTTATTTAGGTAGAAAAAAGTCTGTAGATTTCAAAAATTTAAACCGCAGGTCCCTATATTTAATTGTTCTTATGTTAGGATTTTTTAAAATTTCAAAAAAAATAAATAAAAAATTTAACAAAAAAATTTTTTTGTTGTCTATCACTAAATGAAAATTTTAATATTATATTTTCAATATGCAATAAAATAATAGACGTCCGTTACATTTTTAAAGTTTTCGCGGACCTTTCGTTGAGATACATTGGTCTAGTTCTTCCTATTAGCAAGTTCAACCATTCTGTATTATCTTCATTCGTATTCTTATAATGTTATTAAAAAAAATTTCAGAACCGGAAAATACTGAACAAGAATCTTCAATCATTGATGAAGAAACTCAACAAAAGGAAGCAGAAAAAGAAGCATTAGAAAAAGCAAAGCAAGAAGAACGTAGTAAATTTGTACGACCTTGGGATATTGGAAAAGAAATCTTAAAACAACATTATGAACATAGTCAAGAAGAATGGGTTGAAAAACAACGAAAAGAACGTAAAAATGAATTTGCACCTCCAAGAGCATATTCAAATTACAATTTAAAAAGAAATATTGAAATCACTGAAGAGAATAAGGGTTTATATTTTACAACAAAGAAGAAACGATCTATAAACCCATATATTAACAGCGATGATGAAGGATTAGAAAACGAAGCTTCAAGTTCTACACGAAGTGAAGATAGAAATTCATTTAGTCAAGAACCAAGGTTTTCAAATTATGAATATAGAAATAGTAATTTAATTGAACGATTACAGACAAATTATGTGCAGACCAATGTGGAAGTCAACAACGATTTTAAGGCAGAATTTATGGAAAGTCGAGTAACTGACCCGCCAATAGGTGATCCAAAAATTTTAGAAGACAGTGTTGCAGCATGTTTAAAGTTTCTTCGAGAGCAGTCGGAGCAAAATCACACACAAATCAATAATTTTATTTAATAAAAGTTTTTTTTTACTGTATTTAACATTGTTTATAGAGTGATAATAGAGCCAGTAGAAACGTAACGTCGATGTGGCTTTCATATTATTTGTTAAAAATAAATTATAAAACGTATTTTGTATATTTATTGAAATGTTTACATATTGAATTAGTTTTAATTATTTTGCAACAATAACCCTTAATCATTTTATTTATTTTACATTGGCGTATTTCTATTTTTACCCATATTTATTAACATATTCTCGCCAGAATAATATCACCAACGGAGAATCGAACCATCAACCTCACAATTCAGACTGTTTTCACCAGGGCTTCGAACCGAAAAAAACGTCATTTTTATCGGAACGAAAACCAGAGCTGAACCGAAAAAAAAATATCAGTTTATTCCGGTTCAGATAATATTTATGGGAGTGAATATAAAATACATTTTATTTAAGACTATTTTTTAAACTGATGAGCAGAAAAAAATCGTATTTTTTTAAACTGATAAGTAAAAAAAAATTGCGCTTCAATTATTTAGGGGGGGGTGAACGCCCAGAATCCCCCCTGGCAGCGGCCTTGGTATGATTATTACAAAATAAAGAATAAAATGTTCTAAATTATAGTAGAAAATAAATTTCTAATGCAAAAAAAAGCATTTAAAAATTTATCACTCGGAACTGAACCGAAAAAAACCGTTATTTTTACCGGAACCTAACCGATATTTATTTTTTTAATAGAACCGAAACGAAAAAAATAACGGTTCGACGCATTGGTTTTCACCAGTCCGAACTGCACGATTTAACGAGCAACTCCGTTGGCTCCTTAAATAATCAGTATCACTGTTCAGTTATACCATAGTTAGCTTCACTTATACTCTTCGGTATATCATCGTGTATTCTCCGACTTAAATAAGCGCATAATTGGATACATATATTTATTTTTTAACATTTTCGGTGTTTCCACTGAACACGTGTTTACATAGTTTCGGAGGTCAAGAAAACATTTTCATGCTGTGTACATCATTAGGGTCATATTAATTTTTAAGACACTGTTTTGTAGCAAGACAAAGAGCGGATTTGCGCATAGGCTTAAGTCTAGGACGACAAATTTTGGGGGGCGGCGAATATTGTAAAATATATAATAAATTAACTAAGGATGCAGAGTAACTTTAGCCTAGGGGCAGCAAGATCATAAAGCCACCCCTGAGCAAGACCATCTATGAAATACCCCGTCTGTGCAAATCAGCTTAGGGAGCGACTCACCTTAATTAAAATTTTCAATAGCGCGTCGTGCGTTTTGGATCGTTGCAGTGCTGCCAAAAATTAAGCACGTTTCTATACAGGGTGTTTGTTTGAAACGGAGCACCCCGAAAATCTCCTTTATTTGTAAAGATACAAAAAATCTTCAGAACAAAAGTTAAACTAGACAAAAAGGCCCATCTAAAGGTTACTATAAGAATTCTGAGGCACTTCCGGTTTCACCGGAAATGATGTCAACTTTTGATCTAGCATAGGGAATCGATAATTTTATATTTTTTTCCTAAAAGTACATTAAATTAGCTTTATAATGACACCAAAAAGTCATATTTTTATGTTAACCATTTCAAAATGGCGACCATTTATTTACAAAATAATAATCAACATAAGTTTTACAAAGTTGAACGTAGCAAGCTTTGAAAACAAGAGTGTACTCTTATAAGGGCGATGGAAGAGTTTTTATTAAGAATGAGAAAATGTGTGGACAATAATGGTGGTTTGATCGAACATTTGTTTTTTTTTTTTTTGTAAAATAATTGTAAAAATAGGTATTTTTTTTCTTCTAAATAGTCAAATAGTTTATTTTAGAAATATTTTGTTTCTTTTTTTTATTGTTTTCAAAGCTACAACATAAAATATTATAAAAAATACAATAACTTTCATTCATGATAGTAACTGACCAATCAACCAATAAAATCGCAACGCAAAAGGAAATAATGGAAAATTAATTTTATACTTACAATTTACCCGTTAATATATGAGGTTGAACATACGTTGATCACGTGGGTATTATATAGTGCCGAAAGTCAAGAAACCGAACTTATCTTATCTTATCACTTAGTTGCTTGGAACCTATTGTTTAAGGAGTAGGATTTTTATGGATGTGATTTTAAAATGGTACAAAATGAACCATTTAAAAATATTTATATATTACACAAAAACTTATAAATCATGTTAATTTTTATTTTCCAGTTATATTGTATTTAGTGAAAAACAGAAATTAACATTATTAAATAAAAATTCATAAATTTTAACTTAATTTATTGTGGTACAGCTCCATCTCCCGTTGGCATGGATCTGATAATATCTGAATCTCCAGGATCGGTTATCGACATGGTACATACTCGGAAATATTTACCGCATGCTGTACCTAATTCGATGTTATTTCCTGTGTAATGATGGACACCAGTTTTAGCTAACATAGCATAGTATTCAATTTCAGATTTCCTTAGCGGTGGAGTGTTGTTAGCGATGATTATTAACTTTGCTTTTCCTTGACGTAAAGTCTAGAAGAGAAATTATAATTATAACACTATCAAACACTTCAAAATCAAATCTGTTAAATGTTTAGAATATTAAAAAAACCTGTTCATCGATGTAGACTGGTAACAGGTTTAACATAACCTAATTTGTCAAGTCATTGTTGGGGTGAAAATGATTTTTTTATTTACCTTGAGGGTTTGTTTGTAGCCCAAACAAAATTTTCCCGATTTCATAACCAAGGCGAGACGGCTGTTAATGCTTTCCATCGCCTTTTTCTGTTTCTTTGGGGCCACCATGTTTACTGATTTATTTGCCTACCTGCAATAAAACTTATAAATCAATAATCTATATCATGAAAACACTCATTTTTTATCAATTTCAACTTTAGTTTAGTTTAATATTTATACGAAAACTATTTAAAATAAATACATACTTTAGAGCAACACACGTGCCGACAATTCGTGTCTAAAAAGAAAGATTTCTTCTTAACAGGAAAATGTAAACTAAAATGTCCACTCGGGTATTTCCGCTTTCAAACCGCGAAGTTTAAAAACATATTTGACATGTTTACAAAACATTATAAGTAATTTTTAATTAAAAAATGGCTAAAACAAATAAAATGTGTGTAAATATAATAAAAATATCATATTTCATTGTTTTAATTAGTAGTTTTTACTTATTGCGTCTTACATCTAAAAATTGATTTTGAAAAAGCCGATAAACCCACGCAAATATTATAAATTTCTCATTTATTCTTAAATGATTGATTTCTAAAGAGGTATATATAATTTACATTTCTTATAAGCGTTTATTTTCGGTCCACGTATGTGTCCTTGAGATATTTTTTTAACGCAATTTTCGTGATTGTAAATATTCACTGACATTTGGCTAAATAAAATGGCTGTGTTGATGTGCGCAAATAACTTTAAATCAGTTATTCGCTATTCAGATCGAGATTTCTACTAAATAAATACTAAAAAAGAGCTGTATTTAGTATGGTGAGTATTTTAAGATAATAATTACAAAATATCATTTTGTAGTATTTGTTTTTTTGGTCTATTTATAATGCATGCCATAAGGTATGGTTGTAAACTACGTTTTTTTGATCGAATGTTTTGATTTTATGAATTAAGGATTGATTGATGTTTTTTGTGGTTGCAGTCATTTGATCAAGGCAATGCTGGAAGCAGTGGTGGTCTTGATGGCTCTACTGGTGATTCCGAAGGAGAAGATCAAGAGGATTCTTCTTCAGAGTCTTCAAACTTGGCAAGTAATTTTTTATTACATAACGCAAAGATTATTATGTAATTTTTAACTATAGGCGAGATACTTTTTTAACCTTGAAACACCCAAGCTAGTGTATTTTTAATTTTTTTTTAAACTACAGTAAACAACTTTAAAAATACATTACAAAATCTTCTGTTTACTTATAGATATAACTATTTATATGATCATACATTTCTGTATTATGTTTTTTGTAACTCTACAGCTTGTAGTCTGTCGGAACATGTAATTTTTAGGACTACCATCTCTCCAGTTTTATTCGTAGACTCCAGTTATTCTGTCTTCGGGCTCCAGTCTTGCTTTCAAATTTCCGGTTTTCTCAATGTTTTTAATAATAGTCTAATAAGCTTATTTTAAATATTCCTACACTGCTGTGACGTTAACAAACTGACCAGATGTGTATTAACATATCATTTTTAATTTGCCATTAAATAGCAAAAAAAATATAACAAGGCTTTTAATACATCTCCGTGATTCTTTAGAAGTAGAAATTGATGTTCTTAAAATGCTCTTCTTAAATACTCAATAAAGTAAACAAAGGGATTCCTTTGGTTGCACAATGTTGCAGATCTTTATCTAATTGTTTTCAGACCATGAAAAATACGCTTGAAGGTCATTATCTGTAAAAATCTTACTGTGAGAGAAACCAGTTTCTATAACACTTTAAATCAATGCTGGTTAAAATAATTTGATTACTATTTTGAAAATATTGAATGTATTGTTTTTAAAAATGATTTATTATTTGTTTTAATAGTTTGAGCTTATTTTTGTTATAATGCAGAATTCGGACAATGTGACGATCGCATTGGAGAATTTTCGTCAACAATGGCAACGAGAGATTAATGTGACACCCAAACATAAATCATTGGGTGAATGTAAGAAGCAATCAGTTGAAGAAATAGAGAGTATATATGACGATGTTGAGACGAAGGTAAGAAAACCTACATTATCAGTAGTATTTCTTAACTATACCAATTTAATGCCAATTTTTAGCATGATGTCTGTCGGTCTGTCTGTCCGTCCCCGTGCAGAGTAAATTCGGCTAAAAGGATTTTTATGAAACTTCATATTTAAGCTTTTGACATCAATGGCACGAGTTGATCAACTTTTGGTAAAATCGGTTGACGAAAAAAATGGGAGTTTACTCGTGTCGATTTTAGGATTTTTGCAAATACAGGTATGGGGGACTTACGACCAAGTTCCGTAGTCGGGGAATTAACAAAATTTCAAAATATGTATACAAGTCTTACCCCCCCCCCCCCCCCATCATAGTTTTAACTTCAATATATGTTATATCCCGAGTTATTGACTGCAAATACTTAAAAAAAGGCGATAAAAATAAACAAAATTGGTCTTACCTGGAGGAAAAAAATACAATTTTTATTTGAAGACTGAAAGAAAATGAAAAAGTGCAAGAAACGTTAGAAATCATAGAAATATAGAATTTAAAAAAAACGTACATTGCATATAGGAATAATTTTTATTTTATACCAACTTGAATTTTCCGAGTCCTGTGGCTTTTATACTTAGAAAGGATGCTTGTAATAAAAATAGGCGTAATTGAAGTACATAATTAGTCATAAAAATAATTTTACCTGTAGCATTGCAAGTGAATTTGACCAATATTTGCTTGTTTTTTAGGTTTTATGGTATTTACAAAAAAAAAATTTTAATTTTAAAATTTTTGTCGTAAGTACGGGAGTTAAGTCGGGGGATACCTGTATTTAACAACAGAAAAATATTTCGAAAAAATTATTTAAAAAAATTTGCTATAAAAGCAAAATGAAAAAATTTAAAAATTTCTAAATTTTTTCTAAATACATTATATAATTATTTGCATTTATTTATTATTTAAATACGGTAACTAGTGGCCAAATTATTGTACTAAATACTGCAATAGTTTAAACTTATTACGTATATATATGTATTTTTAAATTAATAGCATTTGCTTCTGTGGCAATCAGCCAGGACAATGTCTGTCTGTCTGTCTGTCTGTCTGTCCGTCTGTCCGACCGTCCGTCTATATATAATAATATATAACGTAATATATAACAGAAAAATATTTTGAAAAAATTTATTTAACAGAAAAATCTTTTGAAAAAAATTATTTAACAAAAGTTGCTATAAAAGCGCTAACTTACAACTTTTATTTGAGATATTTTTTGATAAAATGTAAAATTTTTCAACAGTTTTCTGTTTTATCAAAAATTTTGCTATGTATCTATTTTTTCATACTTATATGTAACGTTTCCATAGTTTTGATAAATAATATCTCTGTTAGAAAATATTGGCCAAGTTATTCCTACTCTGCTGCTAGAATGTATTTAAGCAAGTACTTTGTGATGGCGGTCGGTCCTGTGGTGGCCACAGCTGATTTTTTAGATTAGTGTTTCTCAACATAAAACTACCGCGGACCGGTCATGTTACTGATCAGTTATGTCAAACAACTATTTTTTTTTGTACAATTTTATTAGTTAAAACACGCATAATTGCATATATTTTTTTATTGACTTCTAGATAAGATAAATTTATAAATAAACAAATAAACAAATATCCAAATTTTAATTGTTATACTGATTAACTGATTAGATATATACATATTTATGACTGTATAGTTTAAAAACTTTATTTCAAAAAGTTTCCGAGTAATGTGAAGATAAATGCCATTTATGCTGTGCAAAAATTGGCTTTTAATGTTTGTATTTTGGAATATTACTTCAAATTTTCTCAATGGATTCGTTTTATGATATTGAAAGTAAGGTAATTTTACTTTAATTTTTTCTCCAGGTATCTTAACTACCACTATGTTGTGTCTTAAATATTTGCGAAGTCTTCCCTTTGACTGATATTTATTACCATTCTATCCTTTTTCATCTTGATCGTTTTAATTTTTTGAATATTTTGTTTTTGTGTAGGCGAAAATATTATTTTTAAATGGAGTGGAACATGAACAGAGAGGAAAATTATATGAAGCGATTCAATTTTACCGGAGAGCTGTGCAACTTGTACCTGATATCGAGTTCAAACTCTACGAATCATCCAAGAATATAACTAGAAGCACCCGCCCAAGGCCTAGGACAGATACTGTCGAATCTAAAGATGAAAACTCTTACGGTAAGTTATAAAAATAATTAAATATTGTCAGAGATACGATTGTGTCTTTTAACGTAGGACTATGTGTCTATAATTGAGGTAAAAAAATCACCCACCACAAAATTTAACCTGTTACAGACCAGGAGCTCATGACAGTTTATGGTCTTTGATTTCATACAGCATGCCTTTTGGAGGAGAGAATATTTACCCTATGACAACAAAGAAAGGAGGGTACTAAACCCCTGCACGCTTTCCGGTTAGATGGAAAATTGCATTTCCATTTTTGTTCCAAATTTTGTGTTTTTCTCTGATTTAATAATGCTTGCCCTTTTAAAATAAATTTAAAGTCTTAAAAATTATAGGCATGCGATTCGCAGGGTCCCAAAGGGCTCAAACGGTCACGTGATCTGGTAATAAAAAAAAAATTCCACGTTTTCATGCAGCATGCCGATGAAAAGAATTTAAGTTTGTGTCATAAAGCCTCGATAAAAAATTTGGCTTGCTTTTATCGTTTAAGTGAGGCTTTAGATCATTTTTAGCAAAATCCCTCTTTAAACCTTAAAAGATTAACTCATGACAACGTATAAAAATTAAAATTCCAGTTAATTCCGCTTAAACATTTGGAATAGCCTATATATATTTTTTTTACATTAAATGTCACTCGTTACCATGGTTTCACTGTTGGAATTTTGACTTTTCACATGGCAACATGAAACATGAAATAAACTAAGCAACGTAATAAAACGAAATTCCCAGTTAGTTCCTCTTAAACCAAAGAAACCTGTCTAAATTTCTTAAATATAGCATCTGTGCCCGTTCTTTATTTATCATACTATATAGTTATATATTATAATGTTTTATATACTGGTATTTTCATGACCATATTTAATAATATTAATAGTAATGTGAACGCGTTTTGAATTAATAGAGTGTTATTATATTTTATTGCAATTTTATGATTGTTAAAAACTACGCCGCTTTTCAGAAGGTCGTATTTGATTTGTTTTTGATAAGAGCAGTTGTATTTTCCTAGAGCTGCACAACTGTGCTCTATGACTCAGTGAAATAATTTGTGAACATAAACAAAGATTACATTTGTAAATACTACATTGTTAGCAACAAAAATGGCTTTAAAAATTACACTCCAGCTTTTATTTACTGACTTTTTTGTAAAGTTTTTATATATTTCAGTGTTATAAATGTATTTAGTTGTTATATTCATTTTTGTGTACACTTTTTTTTCCAAATTTGGTTTAAAAATGAGTAAGTACCAATTTTGTACAATATTTCTTTTAATCTATGCGCTTCGTAGGCTTTAAGTACCTATTATTTAATAGTTGTGGTGGTAAGATCTATGAAGCCGGTCACCAGGGCTGACTTCTAACCATGGGGGCTCGGGTTCGAACCTTGGTGATGGCAGGGCTGTTTGTATTTGTTAGAAAATTACTAATGTATCCAAAATAAAAATATTGTGGCGGCGTTTGGTCCAATAATTTTTCCACATTTCCGTAGGGTTTAAAATTTGTTTCCTAGAAACCATTTATCCCAAAGGGCCATAAACCCTAGTCGCTACGGTCACACAGCCCTTGAGTTAACAATATTAGACAGTTATCTGTACCTACGTCATCAAGATGGATTTATTTTAATTACCATATTTAGTAGAGAAACGTGAAGATTTTACCTAAATGTTTCTGTTTCAGAATTCGAGAGGAACTCGAAAGAACAGTATGACTCGGAAGACGATGATGCAGATAATACAGACTTGTTTTCAAAGTTTCAACGAAAAGTTTGCAAAAATAACATCGTTTGTCACGCCCAATATGAACAGAAAGTAAGTTGTTTTTCTGCTTTATGCGCAAATAAAGAGTTAGAAACACAGTATTTATTATTCTTGGATTGTTTATTTATCTTACTGACTGCAGTTTTGGTGTTAATCATTTTCAAAGCTGCTGTTTGTAGCTCTGAAGAAGAAACAAAAACATTTTGAAATTAGTTAGCTGTATTTAATAGGGGATAGGCATGATTTTTTATAACGTTCCTCTTGTTGCATATAACATAAAAAACAATTATGCATTTTTTTTTTAATTTAAAGGCTTAAACCACGTGTGTCGTCATACCCTACTTAAGTGTACTGCGTACAGCCTACCCGGTGTACAGCGTACAGCCTACACAGTCTGTCGTGAACTTTTTTGGTTGTATAATTGTTATAGATTGTGTAAAGTTAGAGTGATTTTAATTAAAATTAAGTTTAATTCATAAAAACAATTTATACATGTTTACCGAATTAAATTTTATATTAAAATATATAACTTATATTGCAGTATTTCAATTATGCCTCTAATGTTTTGTAACTTCATGTAAACAATGTAGTAAAATTCTGACATCTAAATTACATAAATATTTACATTTTACAGAGTTGCAGCGTTTATTGTTTACATAAAGTTATAGAATACATAAATGGTTAATACAAGTCTGTTTTGACAACACGTATTTCTTCAGCACTGTAGCATTCATTATTTTTCATATATTCCATGAGCATAAAAGCATCATATTGGGTAAATTATCACTCTGAGCCCAAACAAAATCTTTATCTGCCTTTTTAATAATAAATGCGTGAAAAATTGTTTAAAAACAAATACAAAACTCTCGAACAATACAATACACACATGTTAAGATTATGTTGTAGTCTGGGCTGTCTGGTGGGGTTTGACGTCATGCTCAGTCGTATTTACTCGGCAACCTTCGCGCTGTGGTCGGCTTATTTCAAATTTACAATATTTTAATTAAAAAATTTGGCTGTAATATTAATTAAAATGTGATTTTTGATTTGTTAGGTGACATAACTAACATTAACATATCAAAAAAATGTAGTTTTAAGGAAATATAAATTTTATGCGTATCCCCTATTATTATGTTCACAACCCTTCCAAAATTATTTTTAATATATTTTTTTTTTTGGTATATTTTTTGTTTTAATTGTAATATTGAATATTTTAGAGCACCCATATTTCATCGTTACCTGTTGAAATAATATTATACATCCTGCGTTGGGTGGTTACATCAGATCTTGATCTACGTTCGTTGGAGAATTGTTCGATGGTCTGTCGTGGATTTTATATCTGTAGCAGAGATTCGGAAATATGGAGATTGGTCTGCGCAAGGTACGCAACAAAGATTGATAGACCGTTTTTTATTACGATAGTTTTGCAGGGTTTGGGGTGTGAATTGCGGTGTTAAACCTGATCCATATTCAAGCTGGAGAGAGATGTTTATTGATCGGCCAAGGCTACAATACAATGGATGCTATATTAGCAAGACTACTTATTTTCGACATGGAGAAAATAGTTTTCAAGATCAGTATTATAGACCATGGCATCTCGTTGAATACTATCGCTATTTAAGGTATGTTATTATTATTTATTTTATTGGTTTCGTATAAAAATTCATTAACCCAGTGGACTCGTATTTTTTGTGTTTGATCACTTTTTATATTAAATTTGACTCTAAGGTCTACTTACGAAAAAATAATTTTGGATAACAATATCCCTTATTTAATAATTGTCTAATTAAATGTATGTCTTGATTGATTTAAAACCGAATCCATGTAGCTACGTCAATAAATATATTATTAATAAGTATTATAAGAAAGATAGATGTAGAGAAAAGTAGATTTTGCCGATTTTTTAATTTTAACCAAGAATATTATTTTTTTAGGGTTTTTGTACGTTTTCCCAAGAAAACCTTTAATGTTACTCATGTGTCTGTTCGTATGGTAGAAATTGTGGCTAAACAGCTGAACCTAGAAAGTTTTAATTTGCTATGCTTGTACAATTCTGCCGCATTTTTTTTTTTTTTAATACATTACGGAAAATGCATACAAATATGTATTCAACGAAAAAAAAAAAAAAAAATTTTTTTAATGTGTTGTAAAATGAAACCTCTTATTATGTGGATAAACTAATTTTTATTTTATATTTTTTATTTGTGTTTTCGTTAAGATTGTGCCAAAAAAACTTTTTCCCCAGCCCTGTTTCCCAAAGGAGTTGATCTAAAAATCTGAAAAAAAATCTCAATAATGTACATTGATGGGATTCGGAATAGTTCAACAAGAATTTTCGGAAAATATCGATTTTATTTTTGTTAGAAAAAAAAAAAAAAATCAGCTATGGCTACCACAAGACCGACCGCCATCACAAAGTATTTGCATAAAATACATTCTAACAGCAGAGTAGAAATAACTTGGCCTAATATTTTCTAACAGAGATATTATTTATCATGACCATGGAAACGTTACATATAAATATGAAAAAATAGATACTTAGAAATTTTTTTTTTTTTTCGTTCTATCAAAAAATGTCTCAAATAAAAATTGTTAGTTATTGCTTCTATAGCAAATTTTGTAAAATAATTTTTTTCGAAATATTTTTGTTAAATATTTGCAAAAATCTTCAAATTGACACGAGTAAACTCCAATTTCTAGTCAACCGATTTTTACCAAAAGTTGATCAACTCGTGCCATTGATGTCAAAAGCTTAAATATAAAGTTTCATAAAAATCATTTTAGCCGAATTTGCTCTGCTCGTGTACACAGACAGACATCATGCTAACAATAGTCAAAACGTTATACGTTATGCAGGGACCTCAATTCGTGGAGATCCATCGAAATGTCAAAATCGGTATGATCACAATACCTCCCGTATTATATGTTGGCGGTCGGTAAAAAATTTATTGTATGGCATAAAAAAACGTTAATTAAAGAACGAACAGTAGTTTATTAAAATTTCTTTAACACGATTTTTGCTATAATTTTTTAAATGTTCATTAGGTTTTTTCCGGAAGGAAAAGTTTTGATGTTAACAACTCCAGAAGAACCGTTGTCTATGGTTGGGCAGCTTCGCAATAGAAATCCGCGTAGTACGGGTGTCCTCGCTGGACATTACCGACTGTGGAACAACTGTGTCACTCTGCTGGTACAGAGGCAGGATAGGAAGAATATTAAACTTAGAGGAAGACGCAAGGATGGCGATTATGTTGATTTCGGCGAACAGACATTTCACTTGGTAAGCCATTTTTATTGATATACATTCCACATTAAAAGTAAAAAATAAAAAAATAATAATAAAAAAAATGAAGTTGTATTACTATTATTCAGACAGCTCTTCCATCTTCTGTCACGAAACTAAAGCCATTCCATTGAATAAAAAAAAAAACTATTCCATCTTATTTTTTAATTGAAAATGAAATAAACGAAACAAAAAAAGAAAATAGGGAGCTATAAAATTTGCCCAATAGATAAAATTTGTACTGCGAAATAGCTTGTAATTAACAATATATATATATATTTTTTTGTGATCTGTTAGAATTAAAATCTGTGTCTGTATTTGTTCATTGTAACTATGAACTCATTTTAAATGAATTTTGGACTATACTGATTTATATTTATATATATTATTTTTTCAGGAGTTACAAATTCAGAATCATCGTAAAAATAAGAATGTGTATTTGTCTTGGGTGCGTTATTCAATTTTCACTCGTAACCCAAATGGAACAGAAACAAACAACTCGTTTGATATCAACAGTCGTTTCCCACCGCTTTGGTACTCGAGGGTTAAAAGCTACACCTCCGAAGCAGAAAATGCTTTGCAGTAAACATCACCGTTTCAATTTATATATATTTTTCAACATATTAAATGTGCAAATTTATATGTAGTTTATTTGTTAATAAATTTTATATGTAGGTATAAAATTAAGTTTTATTTATTAGAACTACTCATATATTTTTATTCATTATTAAGCCAAGTATCACACAAGAAATGCAAGACTTCTGCAAATAAAATTTTGTTAGAAGACTATGGACATTTTGCATTAGTTTAAAGATTTCTGGCAGAGTCTATTGGCAACAAAATCTTGCCAAAATGACTAAATATTTTATTTGTTTAGAAATTTCCATTTCTCTTACCTTACTTTCTCCTCTTCACTGGGCCGAGTCGACAGTTTTAGTTTCAGATGGAGCTTAACACAGGTGGTACTGCAATGCGCTGCACTTGCCAATCAAGCAGTGCAGGATTTAAGTATAAGCTACAAGAGCTATAGCTTTGAGCCCCCACTTCCTTGGGGGCCCAAAAAAAAAATTGTCCGAGTAAACTCCCAAGAGTAAAATTTAATAAAAAAATATTTGTTTTGATGGAATTATTTGATAAATTAGAACCATTGACCCTAAATTAGAACATAATTAGGACGGATATTAATCAGGTCTTGAAATACTAGGCATGGTACCGAAAAAATACTTGGGATGGATTTTTCTCCCCCCGGTTATTTTTTTAAAGCTATTATACCTGCCTGCAGAGATATTTTGTTTCTTTTTTTATTGTTTTCAAAGCTTGCTACGTTCAACTTTGTAAAACTTATGTTGATTATTATTTTGTAAATAAATGGTCGCCATTTCGAAATGGTTAACACAAAAATATGATTTTTTGGTGTTATTGTAAAGCTAATTTAATGTACTTTTAGGAAAAAAATATAAAATTATCGATTTCCTATGCTAGATCAAAAGTTGACATCATTTCCGGTGAAACCGGAAGTGCCTCAGAATTCTTATAGTAACCTTTAGATGGGCCTTCTTGTCTAGTTTAACTTTTATTCTGAAGATTTTTTTGTATCTTTACAAATAAAGGAGATTTTCGGGGTGACCCGTTTCAAACACACTGTATAGGTAAATTTTGGTATTTAAATAAAACTTCCTAATCAGTTTTATGTAAAAAAAGCGTTAATTAGATTTAAAAGCCAGAATTAGAGCATAGGTAATATTATTTTCAATATACAATAATAACAAAAAAGTTATGTTGATTGTCTTAACACAATCTCGATCAAGGACAATTGTCTTAATAAAAATAACATAGAGAGAGATAGAATGCTACAAATTATCACGTGTATATATTACAACTGAAGGTAACCGCGGACTGCATAGTCAGAACACAGTCGCATGTTTCTCCGAAAGTAACCGAAGGTTTAATGAAATTTTATCCGCATCCGCATGGTTTAAATGAAAATTTATCCGCATCCGCAGAAAAGTTGCGGATATCCGCGGATTTGCAGAGCTCTAGTTATAAGATAAAATTTGACCTAAAATTTTTACACAATTAAGTCAACATATGTATTTGGTTCAGAATAGGAGTATAAGAAGGAACAATAAAAGGATCCACTAAAAAACTAAGTTTTTTTACAGGATTGGAAGGCTTAATGTGTCAGTAGTAACACATTTAAGTTGTCCAAAATTTATGGGTTTAAAAAACTAAAACTAAAATAAATTTTAAAATTATAATTGACAATATTTTACAATAATCAATGATTGTAAATCATCGATAACTTTTATTAAGAGACTAATTGAGCCGCTGAGGACTCCATTAACTGCAGAGAAATTTATAAAACTTGTGGATATTGTGAGGTATCACAATGTTGATGTCGAAAAAAAAAAGAACTCTCCTTTTTTACCTAAACGTTACAATATACACCCTAACGAAATGTTTTCAAAAACAGAAAAAACATTAAGAGCACAACATTTTTTCTTTATTTGGTGGTAAAAAAACCTGTTTTTTTCATTAATCATTTTTTTCTAATACTCTTAACATATATTCTTATTAAATAATATCTTTTTAATACATGATTTGCTCCGGAATTAGCCAAAATAGAAAATATGTCCATGAACAACCAAGGTAATTCTTTATACACATTAAAAGCTCACAAAAATAATTTACAACAAAAAAAAGACACACAAAATATAAGTAAAAATAAATTCTTTTAATAAGTTTTTTTAATTGTGTGTCTTTTTTAAACAGTATTTCTTTCAAACAGTTTCGGAATAACAAAAACTCGAACTATTATACAAATTATTTGGAAAATTAAGTGTAATAATTAAGACACGGATGCAAAATCAATTAAATTATAGATCTTATCACTGTATTTATAAGCGGATAAATACTAACCGCTTACAAAGACGATGGTACGATTTATCTTTAGATGAATTTGCATATATTCTCCGTGTCTTATTAGTAATAAGTTAAAAATAATTAATACAATTGAGTAGCCTATTGGCAATAGCAGTTACAGTAGGTGGCCAAATTATTAGGGACAGCACACCCCCCCTGTAATTTTCAAGTTTAAATGCATTTTGTGAAAAAATAAATTGTTTTTAAATCATTTTTCTTCAATATTCTTGTTGCTGGTATCATTATTGTTTTAAAAAGCGGGAGATCGCCAAAGAAATCATCACCACCAATCGGCAATTTATAGAAACACTTATCAGAGAGTGGCATCACAACCCCAGTCTCCGACACAAAGCAAAAGTCTGCATAGAAAGCATGCCCAAATGCCTGGAAGCCGCAATCGCAGCAAAGGGTGGCATTACAAAATATTAAAATTTTACTTAATTTGTTAAATTAACACTTTTTATACAAAAATAAATGGTTATGAATAAGCAATTATGTCGTTTTTTATTCTAAATAAAGCACTCTAATGAATAAAAATAAATACGAGACCCAAAGCCACTTATTTCCTCATTAAATTCATTTGAAAATTACAGAAAATCTGCACTGTCCCTAATGATTTGGCCACCCACTGTATATCACAAAAAAATAAAATAAAAAAGGGATGTTGGTACCCTTTGAATAAAAAGACTAAAAGGAGGCTTTATGAATTTTTACATACACATTTTTCTGATAAAAATTCTGTCATTCCAACGACCACAATGGCTGCCTTTTTGTTGTTTTCGTATTCAAAAAAATGATTATTATCATTATTGTATCATTAATTTTATAAAAAAAAAATTACAGATGTAACACTTAACTCAATAAGTCTCCGGTCTGACATATATATGGCAACAGTGTTGATATACTCATGATTTCTGGATAGTACCAACCTTCAAACGATACGTGTGAAAATTTCATGACATTCTGACAATTAGTTAAGAGGTTATAGTGGTTTTAGTGTCTCCAGTTTTGTAATTTTCAAAAGAATGGATAAAATAGAATTTCGTGTGTTGATTAAACATTGTTTTTTGATGGGAAAAAATACTATTGAAGCCAAACAGTGGCTTGATAAGCGTTATAGAGACTCTGCACCAGGCAAATCAACTATTACTGGTTAGTATGCTGAATTTAAGTTAATTAATTTTAATTTTTTTAATTTTAGGAGCGTTGGAATGAATGTATCACTCTTGAAGTTGATGAGTAAAGTCGAATTTCTAAAAAAAAAATATTTTTCTTCAGAGCCGCAGTAAGAGGGGGGGGGGAAGAGGCGACGGCCCCTAGCGCAATAAGGAAAAGGGCGCTGACGGGCTTGTTAAGGGGCGCCATTGCGAAGAAGATGAGGACCTTTTTCTTTTGCTCATCACTTAAATTTTGAGAGGTAGGAACCTTACTTTTATTTACCAAGAGCGCCAAAACACGGTTCTGCCCCTAGCGCAAGTTTACCTTACTGCGGCTCTGTTTTTCTTAGACTGGAGACTTATTGAGCGACGTGTTTACCACTGAATAGTTAAATCTTCAAAATAAATTTAATTTTAAGATTTACTCCGTACATAATTTTTTTAGTTTTTAAACAAATAAAAATAAATAAAAAAAGTGTTTCATAGCTTTTGGCCATGGGCTAATCATATTGTAAAATAAAAATTTGAAGTTAGTTTCGAGATATTGTAAAAGAACTTGTATTCTTGTATAAAATGCAATATTTAATAATATTTGAATAAATATTTTTGAAATACTGTTTGTATTGTAATAAAAAATGAAACAGTGCACGTTACCTCAGTTTAAAATTTAATCTTGTTGGAACGAATACATTTTGGCTGCGTTTTAAAATGTGCTTGTTATATCAGGAGTAGGGCATCGCTCCCCGGAGCCGAGAGCTGCCGTCCCTTCACCGCGACAGCGAGTGGCTGCGCTCGCGGCCGGCCTCGCCAGCGGCCGCGTGCTCGCCCAGTCTCTGGTGCGCCGGGATCTTGCCGAAGAACGGGTGACGCATCGCCTCGTTCAATGTGATCCTCTGCGACGGCTCGTACTCCAGCATACGACCGATCAGATCGAATAGTTGCCCGTGTTCCGCATCGTCGCTTGTTTGGTACCGCTGCAACAAAATTATACAATCAACAGATACCAATTATTCGTATTGTCTATATACGTGTGTATTCTGTAAGAAATGCGTTAAAATTAGCGTCAGGTTAATATTTTTATTTGAACTCCATGTCTAACGTCATTATCCAAAAATGCTATTCTGTAAAAGCATTTGTTAAGGTAAGCGTTAATACAATATTTGTTAACGCGAGGCGCTAACTCACCCTGTAGAGAGGCTAATATTAACTACACGCGCATGCGCTGTTAAGTTGAATTTTAACAGGAGTATTTAGTCAAATGCCAAGAGAATCTTAACCTAATATTTCGGTGTTGAATTAAATATTCAGTGGCGAAATTTATTTTAAAAATGGAACAGAAATGTTTGGTCCTGTGATACTCATTATAACTGGTTTCCAGAGTGTATTAAATAAAATATTACTTTATTCAACTTTTGTTTAGTCAATTTATATACTACATTGTATTATAACAGTTTATCTATTTTTTTAATAATATGTGAATCATATGTTCATTCTATTTTTAAAAAGGTGTTCGGTGATATTAATTATTCAATTTGATTTATTACGCCATTTCTACCCTGGAATAACACTGTTGTGATCGTCATTATCAATCTCATCAATTGTTTCTTCAAATAATACACCATTAAAATGTACTGCGATATTTTGAAATACGGCGGAGGCATAAGTGAAGTTTTGTAGCTTTCAGAGGATTATAATTTTAAGTTCCGTGTCTCAACAAAAACCAAAACTGCTCTCCAATACTCCATTTACTTTCTTTCTATACAATTACTTGAAATTGCGTCTGGGTTACTTGTATAACAAAAATTATGAAGCGTCATTCTTATCTCTAATGTAAAGAATTCACTTTAAAAAATAATTGAAAATTGATTAATATTCCTACCGTCTTGTGTTTTATTCATTTTTTTTTTTAAATAACATGACATTTACTTAAATAGGATCAGCCATTTTTGCAAACTAAACACTAGCGTTAACTTTTAAAGCCACCGTTTCGGTAGGCGCTTATTGTAGAACGTTAACTGGCTATTTTAACGCCGCCGCGCTATAATTTTAACACATATATGTTTAGCGAATAGCATTTAGGTTAAAAATGGTGTTAAAAAAATTAACGTCAGTTTCTGACGCTAAGATTTTAACATCATGCTTAGAGAATAGACCCGTTAAAGTGCTAGTGTGAAAACGCGTGACCTCGCTTTAATACTAGCTAAGTTTAAACAGAGATTTCCGTGTTAAAGATATTTCGCATTGCCCACATAATTTCTAATACAAAAAAATACTGTATTATATTGACGTTATAGAAAGTTTATACTTATTTTTATAATTAAATTAGTTATTTTAATAATGTGATTTAAACAATATAGAACTACAATAATTAAAGTAAAATGTATCAACTTATGTTAATACAGGTGTAATATATTCGTTAATAAATTCAAGTCACGAATCGCAACTCACGAAAAAACTTACAGCTAATGGTTTGCAATTTTCTCTAACATATCTTCCAGCCGAACTCTTTTCATCCCAGTCCAATTTGCTGTGGTAGAAGTATTTCGTTTTGGTTTTCCTAGCCATTCTGTAACACACGATTTATTAATTTCAGCCATCATTAAAGAATTTGTAGATAATGTTTTACTTGTAAGGGATCGCTCCTAGTATCCTCTCCATCATAGCGAGATGTTCTCTGTTGTCATGTGTCTGGAAGAGCGTTATACCGAGGTACAGCTCGAACATTATACACCCTATGGACCATACGTCACAAGGCTGCGCCCAACCAAGTTCTACGAAAACACAAAATAATTACACTCGATATCGTTTATTACGGTTAAGTTAATTTCTTAAACAGAGTTAGTTATCAATTTAACAACGTGGGCAAAATTAACATTATATAATTCGGTTGTTTTGCCTCACTATAATTATTGTGGTACAATTTTGTCTATGTGCAATAAAACGCAGTTAGATAAATTACAAAAATTGCAAAACAAGGGCATGCGATGTATTTTAAAATGTTACATGTACACAAGAGTGTCTGATATGTTGAAATGTTTGAATTGGTTAGATGTAAGTCAAAACATTAATATAAATATGTTATGCTTTGTGTATAAAATTGTAAATAAATTAGTTCCCAGTTACTTGAACGAGAATGTTAGGAAAATTTCTGATGTACATAGTTATAATACAAGAGGTAATGATAAACTATATATTGAAAAACTAACACGAGCGAACACGAAGGGCTTTATCTTTGATGAAGGTTTTATTAAATTTAATGGATTAAGTCTTGAAGTCAAAGAGGTAAATAATCTTAGATAATTAAAAAAAAACTTAAGTGTAATATTCTGTCAGATATGTAGTTATTTTTTGTATAAAACTGTGATTTAATGTTTTAAATTGTGATGTAATGTATAAAATTGTGAATTAATTTAATTCAATTATTTTTCATATTGTATTTGTTGAAAGCATTATTATTATAATTGTTATTGTTGTTTTTGTATAACTTGTAATTATATTTATATATATAGACCGGGAGCTCATGACAGTTTTTGGTCTCCGATTTAATACAGCATGCCTTTTGGAGGAGAGAATATTTACCCTGTGACAACAAAAAAGGGATGGTACTAAACCCCTGCACGCTTTCTCTGATTTAATATTGCATGCCCTTTATCAAAAAAAAGTTATAACAAATTTTTTAAATATATGCATTCGATTCGGAGGGTCCCAAAGGGCTCAAACGGTCATGTGATCTTGTAATAAAAAAAATATGATATTCCGCGTTTTCATACAGCATGCCTATAATTAAGACTTTAAATTTGTTATAACTTTCTTTTGACAAAAGGGCAAGCAATATTAAATCAGAGAAAAACACAAAAATTTTGTGCAAATGGAAATGCAATTTTCCCTGTGACCGGAAAGCGTGCAGGGGTTTAGTACCATCCCTTTTTTGTTGTCACAGGGTAAATATTCTCTCCTCCAAAAGGCATGCTGTATGAAATCGGAGACCAAAAATGTCATGAGCTCCCGGTCTATTATGTTATGAGTGTAATATGGATCTTACTAGCATTAGCTAAATAAATAAACTATTATTATTATTATTATGTCTGGATAGTACCAACCTTCAAACAATACGTGTGAAAATTTCATGACATTCTGACAATTAGTTTAGAGGTTACAGTGGTTTTAGTGACTCCAGTTTTGTAATTTTCAAAAGAATGGATAAAAAAGAATTTCGTGTGTTGATTAAACATTGTTTTTTGATGGGAAAAATACTGTTGAAGCCAAACAGTGGCTTGATAAGCGTTATAGAGACTCTGCACCAGGCAAATCAACTATTACTGATTGGTATGCTGAATTTAAATTAATCAATTTTATTTTTTTAATTTTAGGAGCGTTGTAATGAATGTATCAGTCTTGAAGGAGAGTATGTTGATGAATAAAGTCGAATTTATAAAAAAAAAAAGTTTTTCTTAGTTAGACCGGAGACTTATTGAGCGTATTATTAATACCTGTATATTAATACCATCTTTATATTGTTATCTGAGTTAGTTAGTTAAAATTTTTGGCGCACAGCAACAAAGGCTATTTGCGCCTAACGCAGCCCATCTAAATGACTAGACTACATATTAAAAACAATAAATTAGACAGTAAATAAATAAAATTATTAGAAATACGCATATTCAATAAAAAGAAATTTTGTACGGACAAATACAAATAAATAATATAAAAAGACTGTTAGAAAAAATGAACAGATGCAGGGTGATGGTAAGAGGCTGTAAAGGGGCCAATTACCATCGGATATCACAGTCAATAACTAGGAACACATTAAAATAAGGTGCAATACTTTGTTATCTGAGTTTAATTATAGTTGTCGTAAGAGCAACTCACCTAATATAACTTCGGGCGCTCTGTAATGCCTGGTAGAAACTATCGTACTGTGGTGTTCATGGTCAAATGTAGCACTTCCGAAATCTATTAATCTTACGTCAGTTCTTTTCACTCTTCTGTATTCTCTTCGCTGTAAAAACCAACTCGTTAACACTTATTTCCAATCAAACCGTTAACAAATTACTTACTTTTTTACTATTATATGTTGTATCATAATCTGAATCGACGAACAGAATATTTTCTGGTTTCAGATCGGTGTGCGTTAGTTTACTTTCGTGAAGAAATTTAACAGAATAACACAGTTGGTATGAAATATGTCTCACATGGTCCAGTGGGTACGGCTGGTAATTATTGTCTTTCTGTAACGGCAAATGTGGTTAATACATTTTTTATGAGTCAATTTAAAATACTTACTAAGAAATCAAAAACACTCAGTCCGAGCATTTCAAAGGCTATGCACATATGGCCGTGGTAGTCAAACCAATCCAACATCCGAACACATAAACTGAAAAAAAAAAAAACAATGACTTTATATTTAAAAAAATATAACAATAAAAAATTCCTTTGGTACTATTTTGCAAGGCTTCGAATCGGAACTGAACCGAAAACTGTAATTTTAGTCGGAACGAAAATCCAAGCTGAACCGAAAAAAAATATCATATATTTCGGTTCAGATAATGTTTATGGAAGTGAACCAAAATATAAAATAAATTTTATTTAAGATTATTTTTTAAACTGATGAGCAGAAGAAAATCGTAATATTTTAACTGATAAGAAAAAAAATCCCTTTCTATTATTTCGTGAGGGGGGTGAACGCCCAGAACCCCCTCCTTGGCAGCGGCCTTGGTATGATTATTACAAAATAAGGAATAAAATGTTCTAAATTATAGTAGAAAAAAATTTTCTAATACGAATAAAAGCATTTAAAAATTTATCACTCGGAACTGAACCGAAAAAAACCGTTATTTTTGCCGGAACGAAAACCGGAATCGAACTGATATTTTTTTTTCTAATTGAACCGGAACAAAAACCGAAACGAAAAAAATAGCTCTGCTATTTTTGTTCACATCAATGTGCATTACTTCATTTTTTTCAGATTTTTAGGACAACCTTTCTATGTGGTAAATTGTTTTCACTTTTGTAAGGACAAACCAGAACTGGTTATTTTGGTTACTCAAATATTCTATTACAGACTTTAAATGTAATTTAATCCTTTATATTGTAAAACAATCTTCAGGTTTTTTTGGTTAAGATCATTATAATTAAAATATCATTTTTCAAAATTACATGTCAAATAACATGACATATTAATAATGTGACATTTTAAATTATTTTTGTAATACCAACACGATATAAAATTTAAAAAAATATATACACATATATTTTTAATTTTTATTTACAATAATTATTTAAATAAGAAACTTTAGCTCTGAAGATATATTGTTTGTTTTATTGCTTTATTTAAACTCTTTTAGCCAAATCTCTCTTTTTATAAAATACAAAATTTTTAAAATTAATATTTTTTTAACTTTTTCAAATTTACCATTAAACTGAATTTATGTCGTATAAATAACGTAAGTGTATTATCTGCCTTGTTTATTTCAATATCTTATTAACCTTTTTTAAATTAAAAAAAAAACATTACTTGCTAATACAGTTACTACGCCCATGCCCTAGTTGTAACTTATTTTAAATTTTCCGCTATACTGTATTAGTCCAGTGTAAATCGTACTCCGTTCGCAGCGCTATCTACTTTTTTTTAATTTGAAATAGTCCATAGTTCCACACGAAGTTAAGAAAGAAACAATAGACATTTTTTTTATATAAGCTGTTCACTTTTATAAGAACACACTAGATCTGGGTATTTTGGTTACTTTTATGGTGTGTTACTGACTTTAAATGTCAATTAAAAATATTCCTTACGCTGTAAAACCGACTTTAGGTTGATAAGGTTATGATCATTATAATTAAGATATCATTTTTCATTATGACATATGTCAAATGGATCGACATTTTAAAAAATCGACATTTTTTAATACCAACATGACATACAGCTTCAAAGGTGCAAACTATTGAAAACAAAATTCCCTCTTAGTTTGTTCTTACAAAAGTGAACAGCTTATAAATATTTTTGATTATAAGCAGTTCACTTTTGTAAGAACACACTAGATCTGGATATTTTGGTTACTTTTATGGTGTGTTACTGACTTTAAATGTCAATTAAAAATATTCCTTACGCTGTAAAACCGACTTTAGGTTGATAAGGTTATGATCATTATAATTAAAATATGATTTTTCATTATGACATATGTCAAAAGTGACATCTTTTAATACCAACATGACTAACAGCTTCAGAGGTGCAAACTATTGAAAACAAAATTCCCTCTTAGTTTGTTCTTACAAAAGTGAACATCTTATACAATCGTGTTAAAATGAGAAGTTATTTTAAAAAAAGTACCTTTCATTCTTTAATCTACGACTAAAAAACTTTCATTTTATAAATTACAATAAATTGTTTTAATAATATATTTTTTGTAAAAACACACGTGCTTTACTTGTGAACATTTAAAACCAAAGCCAACAAATCAGAAGAAGAAGAACATTTAAAACTTACTTTACACAGTCTGGATCTCTTTCGGCGATTTTTTCTAAAACATTAATTTCTAATTTCGCAGCTTCCCTGTATTTTTCAACATTCTTTATGATCTTCAGCGCCATACAATGATCCCTGTACAAACAGAATAAAATACATTATATTATCTCTAAATAAAAAATTGTCACAATAAAATAATCGTCACCAAATTTATTATTTCCTTGTCATTGCCAAAAATACAAAAAACATAAATTTTAAATTTGGTTTTGATCCAAATAAATGTTTTTAAAAATTAAATTAAACAAGTGACAAGCGTAAATTACTACCAAACTTATTCCGCCAAAACGTTACCGGATTTACGTCATCAAATTTTATTAATATAAAATTATTATATACTAGCTGGCATACCCGTGTTTCGTACGGTTTTTGTAATGGGTAACTTTTTGATCCATGTAGTATTAAAAATTTGTAAATATTCTATTTTCAAAAGACCGTATCTCAAAATCTAAATGAGATACAGACCTACAGTTGAAAATTTTAAAACCCTGAGCTACTAAAGTACCTTAGGACGCATTTTGAAGCAAATCAAAAAAAAAATTTTTTTGCAAAATTTTTAATTTGTAATTTTTTTTTTGAAATTTCAAAAAATCCTAACTTAATAACAATAAAAGATAGAGACCTGCGGTTGGAGTTTTTGAAATCTTCGTATATTGTTTAGTCTAGAAAAAAATTGGGGCCTTAATAACCCCAGTTCTACAATAAATACGAATCATCAAATAAAACCTTTTAAAAATGCCAAAAATTGAAATAATCGTAAGGGGTACCCCTTACGATTTTTTCGATTTTAGGCTATTTTCAAGGGTTTAGCTTAACCAGTTATATAAATTCAAAAATTTGGTTGTTTAAGGCCTTATTTTTTTTCTAGACTAAATAAGGCACAAGGGTTTCAAAATTTTAAACCGTAGGTCTCTATCTTTTACCGTTTTCAAGATTTTTTTTGACCGTTTTTTTGAAATTTTGAAAAAAATAATTTTTTTTTCAATATTTTTCAAAAAAATTTTTTTTTCAAAATGCGATTTAAGCCCATTTAGAATGTCAGGATTCCAAAAATTCCAACCGCAGGTCTCTATATATTATAGTTTTTAAGATACAGTCACGCGAATATCAATTTTTTTGTAAAATTCCCCCATTTCAAAATGATTTAAATCAAAAATGGGCAGGGCTCGTAAGGCCCCAATTTTTTTACAAGGTAAGAAAACAATGAGAATTCTAAAAAATCAAACCGCAGGTCTTTATCTTTTACCGTTCTCGAGATAGGATTTTCTAAAATTTTAAATTTTTTACAAAAATATTTTATTCAGAATTTGTCTCAAAATGTCATCTGACTCCATCTAGGGCCATAGGATTCCAAAAATGTAAACCATAGATCTCTATCTCTTATAGTTTTTGAGATATAGCCATATAATAGTAAAATTTGACTTATTTTAGTAATAGGGGAAACTTTTTAAGATCGCAGCGCCATATGCGGCAAAGCTGGAACACTCGAAAGTGACATTAAACTGTTACTCGTGTATTTACATGGTGAAAATGAACACGAGTTGTATTTTTTCTGCTTTCCGAGCTTTTTTTTTAATTCAAAGGTAATCTACGATTTACAAGATAAGTAATAATATACTATACTAAAGAAATTTCAAGGGAATTTTTAGTTTTTCATTGTATTTTTAATTCTTTTTGACTGTCTGTCAA
This sequence comes from Liopterus haemorrhoidalis, assembly GCA_963971575.1. Taxonomy (NCBI): domain Eukaryota; kingdom Metazoa; phylum Arthropoda; class Insecta; order Coleoptera; family Dytiscidae; genus Liopterus; species Liopterus haemorrhoidalis. The sequence continues at coordinate 64,886,062 of OZ020615.1, forward strand.
TACAATAACAACAAAAATATGGTAAATATATTAGTAAAAATTAATATCTCTGCCTGAAAAAGTAGAAGGGCCTTTTAATATATCAACTGATGATTTAGGCAAATTTTGGGTGGGATAAATGCTTTTTTTCAGTCCTGGACGTAAAAAATCACTTTCCATAAAATGCAACGAGCAAACATGCATGCACGGGCTTGGATTTTTGCCCATTTTTAGTTTTTGGGTCCATAAAAACCTAAGATCCACTTTCTGCCTCCAAACGTCGTTCCAATTGATATTTTTTTTTTTCACTTTAGGTAAATTATGGAATGTTTAAGAAGGATTCTTCCTTATTCACGATTTACATTGCAGCACACAACAAAATTCATTGTTTTTTTGCATGATTCACAAAAATAAAATAAAAACAACAAAAAAACACGTATTTCTCCATTGAACAAAACAAAACAATGTCACTTTCGTATCTTCCGCAAATTGCCACCAGATGTCAGGGCGCTTAGGAAGTTTCCCCTATACGTATTTTTGATATAACGCTAATACCAAGTGATATATTTCAAATACAACAGAAAATAATAGTTTTTTTATTCTGAACAACTCTTATAAATATTTTTCTATTTTGCATTCAATCTTATGAAACAGAATTAATATCAAAATGAGACACTAAACATTTTATTTCATAAAATTTTTACAATAACCTACAAATTTTACAAAATTGGAATGTAGATGTAGCGGTTGGCCGGACTGGTTTGACATATTAATATTTTTCAAAAAGATTTCAATTTTTGTTTTGTATAATTTGTAGTTATTGTAAAAATTACTACTTTGAAAATTATAAATATGTCAAACTAGTCCAGCCAACCGCTACATTTACATACCAAATTCCATAAACAAGGTTGTTGTTTAATTATATAAGGCAAATTTATTATTTTAAAAAGCATGAAAATATAAAACCAAATTGAAAAAATTGTATAAAAATTAGTTATATAGGGCTTTTTGCCGCACGTGTCGATTAGAAAACTCATATTATTACCTCGAAGTGTCATGCCTTATCAGTGCCCCCCCCCAAGAAGGATGGAAATAGGATGAGGACCTTTTTTTTTGCTCATCACTTGTATTTTACAAGTGAGGACCTTTTTTTTGTCATCACTTGTATTTCAGAAGCGAGGACCTTTTTTTATATCTTCACTTTTTTATCAACCGCCCCCCCCCCAATTCCTGGGTGCGCCACTGTGCCTTATGAAACTTGTGTTTTAATATACTATTTTGTTGTTTAGTAAGATACATCGTTTATAGGTAGATCTCCCCATATCTCCCCAAATATTCATACCATCGAAACAGTGTATAAAAAAAACATATTACAATTAAAACAGTTTTTGTCATATAGATTTTTGCTGTCAAGTCAATAATAAGGGAGATATATCAAAATATTTAGAGTCCCCCCATAACTCCCCAAATATTTATTTAAATAGAAAAATGCAAAGAAATAAGAGATTTGTTTTCTTATTATAAGCAATTTTTGTTATATACATTTTTCTGTTAAGTCAATAATAAGGGAGATATATTTTTTAGTAAACAGTTTTAACCCCGAAACACCCCCTTTGTAATAAAAATTTTGAGATGCCATATAGCCTATGTTCGAATCCTGGTTTTACTCTATCATTGTACCAAATTACGTGAAAATATATCCAGCCATTTTTACATGAATCTCGGACAGAAACAAATTGATTTAGAAACCAAAAAAGAGACCAATAAAATAAACAACGTAAAAAAAAACAGATATAGCAATTTTATTAATATATTTTTAATTCCCGGCACATGTTTTCGTCGTCAACACATTTTCCACTTATAAAAGAACCAACCTTCAAATTTCTATGACGCCAATTTATATTTTTTTCGAACCGCTTGTTTAAATATTGTTAACATGTATTTTGATTTGTTAATATTTGAAGATCTCTATTTGTAGTTTTAAATGTTTAATATTTATTAATAAAAAATATTTGCTTGTCTATTTACTGTCGTAAAAAGTCGTTAGCCTTATTTTAAAAATAGTTTCGGCGATACATATGCGTCTCAATTTTAACTTTGTTTATTTTATAAATATCTTGTCATCAAAGCATCAGCAATGGAAAATAAACTATATCGAAATAGTTTTCCATTTATTTAAATCAAGATATTTTGCAGAAAAATAAAATACAAATTTAACCCTTTGCAGTAGAAGGCCGGATATACAGAACATAACACTTTACAAAAGATTACAACTGTTAAAAAGCATGTGTGACAATGGACTTCCTCAAGGTACGGTTTCTGGACCAATCATGACATTAATTGGGGGCTAAAATCACAGAAACGCGTCGCTAAATATACAAATGAGGTTAAAAAAAAATTGTTATTGGAATAAGTGTTGAAATGTGCGAAATAGACTTGAAAAATATAGTTAGTCGACCGGCGTAGCGTAGTGGTAACACATGTGCTCTGCGTTGTTAAGGTATCGGGTTCGAATCTCATTTAGGTATGAAATTTTCAAAAATAAGAATTTTCTGATAATTGCCGAAGCAGCAAAGGCCATTAAAATAAAAAAATATAAATACGGTTGAAAGAGCGTAACATAGCGTCGCGTTTAGAGGCATTTAGCAGACATATTCCATACATAATTACAGACTCAATAGTCGAAGTAGAAAAGAAATAAAAAAATAAAAAAAAAAAAAAATAGTAATGTCGGCATACAAAATCATTGAATTTGGTTTATTAAGATTTTATAAAAATGTGTGAATTTTTATAAATTTATAGGATTTCGGAGAAATTTCGTACGTGAGAATTAGCATTTTATAACGTTTAGGGTGTCCCCCAAATATTCATCTAAATGAAATAATGCATAGAAATAAGATTTGTTTTCTTATTATATACTATTTTTGTTATATACATTTTTCTGTTAAGCCAATAATAATGGAGACATTTTAAGTTTTTTTAAATTTCGTTTACTAATCTAGATATTAAGAGCTTTCTTGGTATACTCTAAATTAAATCAAAAATACAAAATAATTGATAATTTTCGATAAATAAATAAATAAATTCCGAGCGTACTATTGTATTTCCACATCAATGTGTATTAATTTGCAACAAGAGGACACTCAGGGGGGGGGTCCTCAAACTTGCCCCCCCCCCCAGCACAAAAAAAAAAATTTAAGGGACACATCGTCTAGTATTGACGAAAGTAAGAAAAGGCTAGGTCTCAAGATGACGGCAAAAATAAAATTATTAAAAAAAAAAACAATTATTAAAGGGTAACTATTATAACAGCGATTCAGAAACTATGCGCTGCGGTTGGGTTAAGGGCGTCGGAAACCGAAAAAGTTTGGGAAGCACTGTGTTATAAAACAAATTTTGTTTTGTTGTTGGGGGGGGGGGGGAGGCTCGGGCGGCAGCCAACGGTGAACAAGAACATAAGAGGTGAAACAGTTCCAAGAAAAAAAAAAAAAAAAAAAATGGTTTCGGAGCATCCTCAGAAAAAAATTTGGTTTCTGAATTTTAGATACGTACAAAAAATAAAACCAGTGGCGAAAGGAAACCTCCGCTAGACTTGCCCTCCCATAAAAAAAAATATATAAAAAAAAATGTAAATTTAAAAAAAAATTTTTTTTAAATATTTAGTACAAATTTTTGTCCAAGGCTTGCTTTACTAGTTACGAATTAATTATCATGACCATGGAAACGTTACATATAAGTATGAAAAAATTGAGACTTTTATTTAATTAATAAAAGAAAATTTTAAATAATTTTACAAAAACTTTTCGAAATTTTTCGTTTTATCAAAAAACGTCTCAAATAAAAGTTATTAGTTATTGCATTTATAGTAACTTTTGTTGAATAAATTTTTTCGAAATATTTTTCTGTTGCTAAATATTCGCAAAAATCTTAATATCGACACGAGTAAACTCCCATTTCTAGTCAACCGATTTTGATAAAAAACAATAGGGTTCTTCCCATTTAATAGGAGAATTTTTTAGTACCAGAACGAACTCTTTAAGCTAAACCGTTTTTGAGTTATCGTGTATACACACAGACAGACACACACACACACACACACACACACACACACACACACACACACACACACACACACACACACATACGGACGGCACTTCGAAAATAGGTTTTTTGGATTCCCTGGCCATGAAACGTGGTCATCCGTCAAAATCTCGACATCGAAAATTTTCGCGATTACAATACTTGCCCCTTATATATTAAGGTCGGGCAAGTAAAAAAAAAACAGGGTACCCGCCTTCTTTGAACAGTATATTTGAGGAAAAAATTGCATCAAAATATTAACTAGAAAAATAAACGGTAAAAAAAAATCAAGAACTAGTTTAGTTACTTTAGTTTTTATTGTGAGAGAAAATCAATTTGAACAATTTCTAAAAATCAACAAATGATAATGGATAATTATTAGAATCATTTACGCCATAATTATTATTTTATGTTATTTATTACGTTAAATATTTTTAGTAGGAACCCAGAAATTCTCTTAAAAATTTATTTTTTTTTCGTCCATTAAATAGGTTGACCAGATGAACACTCCCGTATTAAGTGTGTTAAAAAGTATTTTGGTAAAAAGTGTAGTCATAGTGTAGGCAGGTGATATTTATAATGATGTTATCCTAAGTTCAACTGAAAATAGGTTAATTAAATACTGGTGCCCTCTAAAATTCTGGCCGCCGTTCAACTATGTATTAAAACCCGACGCCACCGCACACCTCAAACCTTTTCAAACGTTTCCACCAAAAAATATATATTTCCTCTGTTCCAAATTATGATATACGTTTCAGTAAAACTTCCTCATTGAAATAAATCTTGTCTTCAACAGCAAACTGAACGCTTTAAGGATTTCACACACCAAAGCGGCCGCGGTGGCGGCTACGGTAGCGATACGGCAGCGGCCTAACGCAACCTATACATTGTATAGGTATAGTATACAATACAATGAGACCACGCACATACAAGCGTTCAGCTATCTGAGAACGCCACCGAATGCAGCGTTCAGTCTAGCGATCACCAAACACTGGCGGCCGAACTCGACAAGTTGCGTTAGGCCGCGCGATATTCATTGTTTATATACCACAGAGTGAATATATTTAAGAAAATAATGTCGAAAATAGATAATTTAACAGAAAAAATCATAGATCAGTAAAGGATCATTTAATTTTGTATGACTTAGCACATCCTGATTACAAGAATATTAGGAAAACAAATAAAGTATGGCACGAAATAGGAAAAGTTTTGGAAATTGATAGTAAAGTCTGTTCCAAACGGTTAGGCGGAACTAGGTTTTGCAATCTAGTTACTTTCATCGTTTAAATCATGCTTTTCAGCCATTTTGTTTAAGCTTTGTAAATCATACTTGCAACAAACATTTTTTGGTTAAGGTTAATATCATTTTAAAATGTCATTTTCTTTATATTTTGATTTTTTGTGTCATTCTTAATACAAATATCCCATTTATTTATTTTTTGTCATTAAAATATGTAAGAAAATTAAATTAAGTTTGACATATGTCATTCGTTTCCATGGTTTCATTGTTGGAATTTTAAATTTTGACATTCCAACGTGAAAAATGAAATAACCCAAGCAAGGTCCCTTTTCCAACCTAAAAGAACGAAATTCCCATTTAGTTCCGCCTAACTGTTTGAAACAGACTGTGAGTAGATTATTATTTTTCCTCTACATACAATTAATTATTCTATTGTGTTCTCGCAATCAATATTATCATACAACTATATACCGTGATTCACTAACTGATCGCTACCGCTACCGCCACTCCCACCGCGTTAGTGTGAGGAGACCTGATCGCTAGTCGTATCGCTACCGTGGCCGCCACCGCGGCCGCTTTGGTGTGTGGAATCCTTTAATTTTCGTGGAAAATTATAGCATATAAATTAGGGTGACCATTCGTCCCGCATTTTTTTTTGCTCTTCACTTGGATTTGGGAGGTGAAAACCTTTTTTTTTGCTCTTCACTTAGATTTGGGAGGTGAGGACCCTTTTTTTTTTTTGCTCTTCACTTGGATTTGGGAGATGAGGACCTTTTTTTTTCTCCGTCCCGCATTGCCTTCTTAAGAAAATGGTCACCCTAATATAAATGCATATTATAAGATATCTATTGATCTGGATTATATGCGCTCGCGGACTTTTTTGTAGCAACATAAAGTTCTAAAAGTCGTATATATTTTCGATATATCTCTTACAGTTTAGCAGCTGTATCAACTATAATTTTTCCGACTTATTTTAAAATATTTTTTAATTGTGCAGGACCTGGTGTAATACCGTGATGATATAGAGCAGTGGTTCCCAAACGTTTTCTGTTCTTGGCGCTCTTAATGTATCAGAATTTTTCTGCGGCGCCCCAAGTAAAAACATTGATCTAACTAACGCAGTTGGAGGAATATTGGAATGTTTTCGCGGCGACCTTTAGCTTAGCCACGGCGCACAGTTTGGGAATCGTTGGTATAGAGTTTAAAATCTTTCCTCATAAATACAGTCTGTTTCAAACGCTTAGGCGGAACTAGATTTTGCAATTTAGTTCCAATTAGTGATATATGTATAATATATCACAACTTTCATCGCTTAAATCGTGCTTTTCGGCCGTTTTGTTTAAGCTTTGTAAATCATACTTATAATAAACATTTTTTGGTTAAGGTTAATATCATTTTAAAATGTCATTTTCTTTATATTTTGATTTTTTGTGTAATTCTTAATACAAATTTCGCATTTATTTATTTTTACTTGCCCGACCTTAATATATAAGGGGCAAGTATTGTAATCGCGAAAATTTTCGATGTCGAGATTTTGACGGATGACCACGTTTCATGGTCCAGGGAATCCAAAAAACCTATTTTCGAAGTGCCGTCCGTATGTGTGTGTGTGTGTGTGTGTGTGTGTGTGTGTGTGTGTGTGTGTGTGTGTGTGTGTGTGTGTGTGTGTGTGTGTGTGTGTGTGTGTGTGTGTGTGTGTGTGTGTCTGTCTGTGTGTATACACGATAACTCAAAAACGGTTTAACTTAAAGAGTTCGTTCTGGTACTAAAAAATTCTCCTATTAAATAGGAAGAACCCTATTGTTTTTTATGAAAATCGGTTGACTAGAAATGGGAGTTTACTCGTGTCGATTTTAATATTTTTGCGAATATTTAGCAACAGAAAAATATTTCGAAAAAATTTATTGAACAAAAGTTACTATAAATGCAATAACTAATAACTTTTATTTGAGACGTTTTTTGATAAAACGAAAAATTTCCAAAATTTTTTGTAAAATTATTTAAAATTTTTCCAAGTCTCAATTTTTTCATACTTATATGTAACGTTTCCATGGTCATGATAATTAATTCGTAACTAGTAAAGCAAGCCTTGGACAAAAATTTGTATAGAACATAATTTGATGTATTTTTGAAGATTTTTTTAAATATATAAATTTTTTTTTTTTTTAGTTTATTTATTTTTTTTATGGGAGGGCAAGTCTAGCGGAGGTTTCCTTTCGCCACTGGTTTTATCATTAAAATATATATATAAAAATAATTTAATTTTGACATAGGTCATGCGTTTCCATGGTTTCATTGTTGTAATTTTAAATTTTGACATTCCAACCTGGAAAATGAAATAACCCAAGAAAGGTCCCTGTCGTGACAACCTAAAAGAACGAAATTCCCATTTAGTTCCGCCTAAGCGTTTGAAACAGACTGTATTTAATACGCTGACGAAAATCGAATTAAAAACGGCTCCCGAGTATTAAGATAACATACATATATACATTCATACAGACAGTCGTCCGCTTTTGTACATTTATACATGGTGCACAAGTTTTTAAAACCAGTTATAAGTTAAAACTAGATATTAAACACAAAAGTATGCAGCACAACGTTCCTAGGTATTTTTGTTAGGATGTTTTATGTAACCAGGCATTTGAGATACAGTGGACCCACGAACTTGGAACGGTTTGACGTTTGAACAACTTAAAACTCGGGAAAAAAATTCGGTTTGAAACTTGAACAAACCGTCAGAAATATTTTTTAATAAATAGACAAAAACAAATGACACTAGACAGATTTTTCGCCAAATAAAAATAAAGTGGTATAGGTTATTCCAAACGTAGTGAATAAACTAGAATTTTCATTTTCTTAAGTTGCCATGAGCTCTCTTTTCTCTCTCAACACACAGCAATTGTGGCTATTTGCGCCTAACACGAAGCATCTAAACGTCAAGACTTTAACTTTAGAATAAATTAATCAATAAATTGATACTGAATAGGGATCCATCAATGCTTATGTACCACGTCGCTCAATAAGTCTCCGGTCTAACTAAGAAAAACAATTTTTTTTTGGAAATTCGACTTTATTCATCAACAGACTCAAGAGTGATACATTCATTCCAACGCTCCTAAAATTAAAAAAATTAAAATTAATTAATTTAAATTCAGCATACCAATCAGTAATAGTTTATTTGCCTGGTGCAGAGTCTCTATAACGCTTATCAAGCCACTGTTTGGCTTCAACAATATTTTTTCCCATCAAAAAACTATGTCTAATCAACACACGAAATTATTTTTTATCCATTCTTTTGAAAATTACAAAACTGGAGTCACTAAAACCACTGTAACCTCTAAACTAATTGTCAGAATGTCATGAAATTTTCACACGTATCGTTTGAAGGTTGGTACTATCCAGAAATCATATGGGTCTGTCAACAGGGTTGCCGTATATATGTCAGACCGCAGACTTATTGAGTGAAGTGTTACGTACTCAATGAAAGAAAATTTGCACGGACAATCACAAATAAATAAAAAAAATTGATGTGAAGTGTGAATATTCACACATTTCAGGGTTTCGTAGGTATATAATAAGTGAAGGCAGTATGCTGAGTGTGTAGGACAAATTTTACTTTGTAGTAATCACGGCAAAATGAACGATATTTTTAAAATAATTTATCGTCTGTTAATCATATAATAAGATAATTATTAAATTTACGCTCTTAAAAATTAAATACAACATTTGTCAAAATATAACTACAATTTTGACAAAATAATTTCAACATAATAAAAATGAAAAAAAAAAACAGAATAAATTAAATTCACTCAGTACTCGAACTCGAAACCCCTCGTTTTCCAGCCAGTTTAAGAGCGCTCTAACGCATGTAGCCATCGCACGCTATGCATGTGAGTGTCTTACATTGGTATAACTTTTGTACTTTGTGAACCAAAAACTACAAAAAATGCGTTATTTTCCAAAAACATAATCTGATCAAAAATTCCTGTTGTACTATTTTGGTTCACACCAATATACATTACTTAGAATTTTTTTAGATTTTTAGTTTAAACCATCTGGGCTACAGGGTGTGGGACAAAATATTTTTTTGCACATTTTTGGCAAAAATCGCATCAAAATAATTTATTTTGCAAAAATAAAAATTTGATCGTTAATCCACGTACTAAGGGCTTTCATTTGATACCCTTCTCAGAATTTAAAAAAAATATTTTTGTTTTCGATGATCCCATATTTGTTTATATTTTTAGGGGGGTATGTTTTTTAGATGTTTTAGTATTTTTCCTATGTGCGGGTCAAAGAGTTGTATAAGCATGCCAAATTTCAACTCTCTAGGTTTAGCCGTTTGGCTACAATTTTTACCGAACAGACAGACAGACAGACAGACAGACAGACGACAAAATGACGGTATAAGGGTTTTTTGGTCATACCTACAAAACCCTAAAAATTAAAATTAATTAATTTAAATTCAGCATACCAATCAATAATAGTTGATTTGCCTGGTGCAGAGTCTCTATAACGCTTATCAAGCCACTGTTTGGCTTCAACAGTATTTTTTCCCATCAAAAAACTATGTTTAATCAACACACGAAATTATTTTTTATCCATTCTTTTGAAAATTACAAAACTGGAGTCACTAAAACCACTGTAACCTCTAAACTAATTGTCAGAATGTCATGAATTTTTCACACGTATCGTTTGAAGATTGGTACTATCCAGAAATCATATGGGTCTGTCAACAGGGTTGCCATATATATATCAGACCGGACACTTATTGAGTGAAGTGTTACGTACTCAATAAAAAAAAAAAAAAAATAGACGGACAATCACAAATAAATTAAGGTAAGGACCAGGGTAATCGCCCAAGACCCCGAGCTCGCCTACTATAGTGCGTTCGAAGGTGAGTTTGCAGTATAGCTCTTATGGAAAATGGGAGCGGTGTTGCCAAATGTTGTAAAAGTGTCAAATGTGTCAATTATAATAATATGAAAAACTCGTATGATTTACAAAAATCAACTCTTATAAAACTCAAAATAACACTCAACAAAAACAAATGGCCATTTGTAGAATACTGCGTCTTCACAGATCAGCGCGTTTTAGAGCTGGCAACGTCGACAAGCAAGAAAAGGATAGTGTCATTGTGTAAACCCATTAGAGAGTATGAAAAAGAACTACTCCATATGCCCTGTACTGCAAACTCACCTTTGAACGCACTATATAAAATGGTTAATGAAGTACAGTCAGAGCTCATTAGCAGAGGGCCCCGAAAATAAGTACAGTCAGCGCTCACATACACACGGCCCGCAAAGTTTGCAGTCAGTTCTGCACACATACATACATACATTTAAAAAAAACTCTAGTTGGCTTTGGAATTTTTATGAAGGTTTCCCTTAGACCACAAGTTAACATTTGCACTCATAACTTCAAAACTACAAAATGTAAACAAATATCAAACTATAATAATCGACGTTAATTTTCCATGGCCTACTGTGAGATTTTTTAATGTAGCAGTATTGAGAATAAACATTACCTATAGAGGCGCTGTTGTCGCTTACAAAATGGCGATTGGAATAGGATATTTTTGACATTTGCCATTTGATACACAACAATTCACATTGCAGTTAATTTTCTGTTGCGATTTTAAAGACATTTTATTAAAGTTTTCTTCACTTTAACACATACAAACAATGCAATTAAATGAGCCACATCCAACAAAATCCTATTCCGTTAAGTTCCAAAATATTCCGCTAGGCGTCACTTCAGTTATTGTCAGTTCTCAATAGACATTCATACAGACGTTCCGTAAAAATATATATTTAAAGATACTTACATTTCTGAATCTCTGACTTTAACGACTTTGCCAAAGGTGCCTTCACCGAGTGTCCCAAGTATTTTGTCTGCAAAGGAACAACCAGCCCTGTTAGAAACACAAACAGACACTTCCGTGCAATATGGATGCCGTATTTCTGATAACAGAAAATAAAAACCACGTTATTGAGAGCGTGGCGTTTTAAAAACAAAACAGGCAGTCCACATTCACGACAAGACTTAGATAAAACTGGTAATAATGTACCATGCTAAAATTGAACTTATTATTACTAAATTTTGATCAAGGATAATTAAATATAAATGATAAGCCTTTATATGTGGGTGTATAAACCGGGTTTCCCCTGGTAAGGAAACCCGGATAGAGGAATTAAACAGTGGTAAAATGAACTGGGACGTCTTGGATGATATATATATTTACATATATATATATATTTTATATATGAGACTTATCCGAATTCATTATTATCTAGTTCAAAGTTGTTACACGAACATCGATCTTGTAGAATGTCCCCTGAGTGGTAAATCAGATGCCCTTCTTCGTCGTCTTCGACGGAGGGTGTCCGCGAGCTCTGCACATCAGGTCCAATCCATGATTAACACACGTGACGGATAGAGTTGGGTTGGGTGCGGGAGGTATCAGCAACAGTCCGTGCAGATCCGGCAGGGTTCAGGTTCCGTGTGCGAGTCGAGTAGTGTGTCCAACAGGCGAGGCGACCAGGCGAACAGGTCCATGTACACCACCAATACGAACATCGAAGCATCGCGCATGGAGCCCAACAAATCAAGACAGACGGGGAGGGCAAATGGATTGCCAAATCAACATTATGATCTCTCATCAGTTTCCAGCGTATTAGTACTTGCGACATTTTTACAGCCGCATGTACCGTTCAAACAAAGCAACAGATGAAGGTATACACAACTTGGGAAATAAGTAAGGGGGGGGGAGTCTTTTGGAACACGCACGTGTATAACGCGCGTCTTATTTATACATACCCGTTGCGTTTGGACACCGGGATATTACCCGGTACATTCGGGGCTGGTGTACACTAGCACAGAGAGCGAATTCTCAAATAAATCCCATAAAAAACAAACTAAAATTGTGTCCAACAAAGCAGAGTTGAGCATAACCATCTAAGGATTCAGTCAATCGGTACAATCAGAAGAATCAAGTACAATACGTCCAAAAAATTGCCTACTTATGTCGGAGCAATTGTGTTCAACAAATTACCGGTTAGAATTAGAATTTTGAATAATGCAAATTTTAAATATTAGAGAGATATTGCAACCTCTGTTCTACTGATCTTTTAATAAAGTTTTCCTTTATTTGACATGTGCGCATGCGCAGTTGATGTATCCTTAATTTCTTTCTTTTATTAAAATACAGGATACCTTTATTTAATTTAAATAACGGCAAAGCATTTTTATTTAAAGCTCCTTAATTTTGACAGGTCTTCTGTCAATTTAACCTCAAAATTAACAACGGAGTAAATTCGAACATAAAATTTGTTGAGTTTTCTTGTGAGCTCTTGTGAGTAATGATGCAAGTTAAAGATAAAAAACGTTTACGATTTAAATACGAGGACGATGTTATTCTTCTCCGAGAAATTGTGTCACGAAACCCTTTTGCGAATGGTTGTGGAGTGTGGGAAGAAGTTAAAAATAGTCTGCTGCAGTTAACTCATATAAGGGTTGCAGTTAACTTCTATATTCATTACGATTTCGATCTATCAATTTGGCATATTTGTCAAAATAAAGTATGAAGCAAGAGCACCGTTGCAATAACACTCTTTAAAACATTATGAAAAATTTTAATACAGGATACTTTATTAGAGGTTTCTTTTAATAAAGTCAGATTTTTTTCACTTTGCAATATCTCTCTATTGTATCAAAAACTTCTTGCTAGAAAAGGCTTATTATAGCATCTCTGAATATCTATGGTCTAATTCAAAGTAGAAAAATGTGTGTAAGAAGATAGGAGCTGTGTGTCCTTGCTTCGGATTGGTTTAGATCGTCATCCCTATTTACACTGTTAAAATATTGTTTTTAGTCCAAGTTGACAGATGTTAAGTTTCGTACATTGGAAATATTTATTATTTAATTTTTTTCATATGTTTTGTTATTATTTACATATTTAGACTTTTATTTATATTCTTGGCGTAGATTTTATGGAGAAGATTCTCCATGTAATTTGTTTTTACGCAGTTATATATTTTTTTGGTTTTCTGACATATACATATTTTTTGACACTTGACAATTAACAGATCAAGAGAGAGGACTAATGTGAGGCCAAAAGACAGTCCAGCTGATTGTGCCCAAAGAAGAAATTATAGATATAATATTTAGACCTTTATACATATATTTTTAATTTTTATTTACAATAATTATTTAAATAAGAAACTTTAGCTCTGAAGATATATTGTTTGTTTTATTGCTTTATTTAAACTCTTTTAGCCAAATCTCTCTTTTTATATATAGTACATAATTTTTAAAATTAATATTTTTTTAACTTTTTCAAATTTCCCATTAAACTGAATTTATGTCGTATAAATAACGTAAGTATATTATATGCCTTGTTTATTTCAAGATCCTATAACCTTTTTTAAATTAAAAAAAAATCACTTGCTAACCCAGTTACTACACACATGCCCTAGTTGTAACTTATTTTAAATTTTTCGCTATACTGTATTTACCCAGTGTAAATTTTACTTGGTTCGCAGCTCTATCTACTTTTTTTTTAATTTGACATAGACCATAGGAGATGATTTATCCTTCCTAGCATGGATTTTCTATTTTCTATGATTTTTTTTTTTGACTTGCTTTTTGTATTTTTTAACTATAATAAAATTTATTTATTTATTTATTATTTATTTATTCTTTAAAATGACTTGATTAAAAATTTATTTATTTATTTATTATTTATTTATTCTTTTAAATGACGCTGTCAACTGAACTTCACAAAAATAAATCTATATTTTTATGAAACTTAATTAAGAACTTTTTACCTATGTATATTCAAGTTTAACCAAGTTATACTATTACTATTTACTAAGATTTAGCATGATTAAATGATTGAATTAGCTAATTCAAATCAATAAACTATTATATTTTTATAATTATTAATTTAGGTATGTCATTGATGAATTAAATTTTACATCTATGTAGAGATTTTTTAAACATTTTTGAACACTATATATTTCTTAATGAAATTTTTATTTTTAAATTGTGGTAAAATAAGGTTGTAATGAAAACAAAAATTTAGGAACGTTTCGCGTTTAAAAGTTAACGCATCTTCAGCCCGTGATATAATGCAATCCCAAAAATACATCAAGCATCGATTTACAGAATTCATAAAGACAAGTCAAAATTATATTAGAGTGTCAGAATTGGATATTAAACCGAAAAAATATTACGTCAAAATTTATAAATAATCAAATAGCAAACAGGCAAATCAGTTTGCTGTTTGTCACCGAATAGGAAAGTTTATGTTTTATAATGTTTTTTATATTACTTCCTGATTACCAATTTCTAATACAATTTTCGATAAAACGTGAAACCAAAATTTTAATATTTTTACCTACTTTGAGTAAAATGTACCGCATTATTAAGAACTAGCTTTCGCCATTATTTCAACTTTTTTTTTTATCCATTTTATAATTATCAAAACATTCGAGATAATTAGAAAATAATATAGTTGATCAATGCCTAACTCTGCCAATTAGTATTTTTACACACTTTTAAGTTAAATTTTGTACTATGGTACAAAAATCTCAATACCAAATTGGATCGGGTTATTGTTATACGATATAAATATAGTCCCTAACCAATGAGGTAGTATAACATAGAGACAGAACGAGGACGAGTTGTTATGAAGCCAACACCCCTTTAGGCGGGGAAACGGGGGTTGCCCCGAGGAGTTGTACAGTTCGCATACATCAACGTTTTGCCGATAAGAATTGATGAAGTAAAAATATATTATTTTAATACTGTAAACTGCAAATTTTAATAAAATAAATTTCATAAATAATATTAAATTAACCTGAATTTATTAGCATATATTTAAGATAATTAGTAGGTTTCTAAATTACATACATTTAAAATACAATATGATCGAAAAAAAAAGTTTAGTAAGAATTTAAAATGTTAAGTGGACAATTCAGTTTATATATTCATTTATTTTTATATTATAAAAATAAATGAATTCCATGTCTATCTAGACACATTTTTTTTTCTCGATCATATTGTATAGCAATGCTTCAGACACTTTCTAAATTTAAAATGGGCAGATATTATATCATTTAGCCCATGATAAATTAAAATTTATCTGACAAATTATAAAAATGTATATATATAATCAATGCTGGGTAAAATACTTTTCTGATGTATTCAAAGCACTGAATACAAATACTTTTTTTAAGGAAAAGCTATATGTAACATTTTAATTAAACATTACTTTTTAGTATTTAAAATACTACGTACTTGAAATATAGTTCGAAATTCTTGAAATGCAATTTACGGCAATATTATTAAAAGTTGATGATGAAAAGGTAAAATAGTAAAATAGAAAAAATAACACAACAAAGCAATCATCAACACAATACGACGCAGGCGTTTTTCTTAGCAACAACTAAATAAATGTAAATTAGGCAACTTGTTATACTCCTCAGGGCAAATCCTCCTTTCGTCTCCATAGCGTCTTGGCTTCATAACAAACAATGCTAATGCATAGAGCGTGCTAAGTCTATTATGACGTCAATGTCCCTAACAGATTGGAGCAACACGAGCGTGCGCATTACTGATTTTGCCATTGCGATTCTGATTGGATGTTTGTTCTGGGTATGATGCTGCAAGCTCTCAAGAATTTGAACATAGACCGCAGCTATTACGACGAACTACTAACAGAATAACTATATAACAACCGCAGACCAATAAATTGAGATTAAATAATTCTGTTTGTAGTCTGATATAATTTTGAGTGTTCTGTATATAAAAATACTTTGGACACAATTTTTAAAGATAGGTTTACGTCGAGCTTAAAACTCTGGCGCTTATTGCGCGCTAACAACTCTCCCACATATGACAATACGCGCATGCGTATATACCTTCCCCTGTTTTGTGCATTTATTGATATCACAGTATGCCTAGTAATTAGTCCAATAAATTATTTATAGATTTTAATAATGCTTGTTAGGCATGCTGCTATATCTAAGTATAGAAAAGTCCATAAAAAAACACATTTAAAATCGGGTATTAAACTTACGTTAAACCGTGTTTTATTAGTTCCAAAATACACAGCTTGTCAACAGGAACACACAAGGGGCAAGCGGACAGCTAGCCACTATTACAACACACTTGGTTATTTGAGCGCTAAAAAATCTGTAATAACCGAGATAGCCATGCGGTAACAAGTCCCAGTCTTGTCTCGTCTTGACGGGTACACCAAAACTAGATGATAAAACACCTCTAAACCGTAAAAATGAAAAATAAGTGAATAAGTGAATTTTCAGCATTTTGAAAATTTATTAACATCTGTTAATTTAAATATGAGTTTTAATTTAATGCCTCTTCAAAATAAAAAGAAAAACTCTCAGTACGCTCCTTAGTAAACGTTGTTGATATACACAGCTGGTATTTTTGTGCCCCACGTTGGGCGCCAAATTATATAACAAATGTATACATATATTTACGGATTCCAACTGCATAAATGGTTTTAATTTTTAATATTTACGATAACCCAAAAAATTCGATATCTTAAGTCAGGGGTGTCCAAACTACGGACCGCGGAACAAATCCGGCCAGTGGACATTTTTTAAAAAGTTTACTTACATAAAAAAATTGATGTGAAGTGTGAATTTTCACACATTTCAGGGTTTTGCAGGTATTTAGTAAGTGAATGATGATTATTTGGGATGCCAAAACAAATTTTATGTCAAAATATTTTTTTATGAATTTTAAATCGAATGCCTACTACCATTATTTAACTTTTTAAAGATGTGCAGTATTTTTTTTTATATATCAAGGTTCATTAAGATTTTGAAAATTGCGCCTATGGCTTCCATTGGTTGTTTTTAGTCATAACAAAAATTCATGACATTCTGACAATTAGTTTAGAGGTTACAGTGGTTTTAGTGACTCCAGTTATGTAATTTTGAAAAAAATGAATAAAAAAGAATTTCGTGTGTTGATTAAACATTGTTTTTTGATGGAAAAAAATACTTTTGAAGCCAAACAGTGGCTTGAGAAGCGTTATAGAGACTCTGCACCAGGCAAATAAACTATTACTGATTGGTATGCTGAATTTAAATTAATTCATTTTAATTTTAGGAGCATTGGAACTAATGTATCACTCTTGAATTGATGAATAAAGTCGAATTTCTAAAAAAAAAAATGTTTTTCCGAAAACATAATCTGATCAAAAATTTCTGTTGTACTATTCCGGTTCACACAAATGTACATTACTTAGATTTTTATCAGATTTTTAGTTTAATCCACCTGGGCTACAGGGTATGGGACAACTTTATTTTGCACAATTTTGGCAAAATCCGCCTCTAAATAATTTATTTTACAAAAATAAAATTTTGATCGTTAATCCACATACTAAGGGCTTTCATTTGATACCCTAATCAGAATTTTAAAAAAATATTTTTTTTTTCGATGAGCACATATTTGTTTATATTTTTGGGGGATGTTTTTTAGATGTTTTAGTATTTTTACTATGTGCGGGCCAAAGAGTTGTATAAGCATACCAAATTTCAACTCTCTAGGTTTAGCCGTTTGGCTACAATTTTTACCGAACAGACAGACAACAAAATGACGGTATAAGGGTTTTTTGGTCATACCTACAAAACCCTAAAAACCAGAAATACCCCCCCAACGGAAAGTTGACATGTTTTTTTATTAAAAAAGTCTCAGTATTTTTCCTATATCCAGATCAAAGAATTTGTCTATGCAGGATAAATTTCAATTCTCATTCGAAATGAAGCTGATATGAATGAATTTTTTTAATATTTTTAAGAAGAAAAAAATCAAATTGTTCAAATATAAATGTAATAATTTGTAACAGTTTGCGACGCACTATTGTAGACAATCTAATTATTCCACAGGCCAAATTATTGTTAACAATAGTTGACAAAAAATAAATGTTGTGTTGTAATGTTTGTTATTTGATTTGCGTCATTGGCGTAAACACAAACACAAAATGTAAACAGGGCTTTAGGAACACTGCCTAATTTGTCACGTCATTATATATTTAGAAAATTCGCTTTATTTTTTAAACAATAAAAAAAAAACTAAATTATTTCTGAATGAAAACCAAAGCATAATTTAAGAATATAATTTTAGAACAAAATGACGAAACTTAACACGTAACCTTCAAAATTAACTCTTGGAATAGTCCATAATGTTCTAAACAAATTATTTTTAGTCCTTTTTTTCATAAATTACGGTTTTATGAAGTGATTTTTTAAATCGAGTTTGGTTTATGTCATATTTGTGTTACTTACAGACAAAGCAACTAGGGCTGGCTGATATTTATGTGCAATTTTAACAGAATGCGGCGGTGGTATAGGTGGTGGTTCTTGAACTACCTTAACCGGAGAGGTAACATTTTTAACCGCAGCATTCATCGTAGCTTTATTGTACGCTTCATCGAGAGCAGAATATTTCATTATCAAACTCTGAATCTCTTTCCTCCTTGCTTCACGTTCAACAATCTGTGGATCAAAATCACTATTCGTCGGTGTTTTATCATCATCTCTAGAAGATGTAGGTTCATCCAAAGATGGTATTTCAACAGGATACAGTTTAAGATTGTTCCTTGACCGTTCAGTTGCTTCCGAGCTTTTCCCAGTGCGCATAGGTTTTGCTGACCTTCTTGGTCTTAAATCTGGCATGTTAGTAGTTTTATGTCTCATATTATAAGCACTGTGTTGATCTAGGTATGCGTATGGCGGTTCTGGATAATGATTCCTGTGTGATTTATACGGTGTTTTCTCGCGACCAACAGCACTAACATACGGATACTGCTTTTCTGATAAAACAACGCTTGTAGCACTTTTCATTAATGGATTTTCTGGTATTGCAACACTCGTAGCACTCTTCGCAAGGGGGTTACGTTTTTCCATTGTTTTTGATACGGATGGTTCAAGAGTTCTTTCAGGATCGCGCCGTTTACCAGCCAATCTTTCAAGAACCGCTGAATATTTATCCTCGAGTCGACTTCGGGTTGATCCGAGTAACGATTCGGTGTTTGATGCATTATCAGTTTGTGATGGACCTCGTACTCTTGTTGTTAAACGTTGGAGGAGACTCGAACAGGAGTCCGTTAGAAGCTGAGTGACGGATATCGTTGAAGAACGTGTGTATCGGTTTCGCCTGACGTCCTTTGATGCCATTCCAACTTCTTGCTCCGTTTGATACGGATTGTACCGGGTGTTACTCTCATAAGTCGTCCTTAGACGAGGATGTTGATGCATAAAACTGTACATTACACTGTTTTATAAAACTAACACTACACTTTTAATTTGGAGCAGTGCTCCATATTTTTGATGACCTCTCCCACTTGAACGCGATGTGACAACACCGCTATCAAGGATGAAACTAAAGATACGAAGTTGTTAGCTGTACAGACTCTCCTGTGACTGACTAAAAATATCGAAAAGCGAGAGCTGGTCCGCTAGCAAATGTTCGTCATATCGTCGTTGGCTGACCGAACTTACATAAAAAAACTTTGGACGCTTAGGTGGAAATATATAGCGAACACGCGTTTGGGCCAAGGGCAATACACAATAACCGCTAGACCTTGTCCAAGGCACGCTTCTCAAAACTACAACAATTCCGTTTGTTAACTAAATAAAAGCTATATTAGTACGGAACACATTTTTTAATAACAAACAGGGAAATTTGGTAGAAGATTTGTTATAACCCTCCGTCAGTGTAATACTACAATGATATAATAAAAAAAACACCGTCCACAAAATATAAACAACTATATAGTTGTCGAAAATTTTTTTTTGGAAATATATAAATTCTTTGATGACAAAGAAAGGGGTTTTAATGTACTTATTAGTTGGGGAAACGCATTTCAAAAACACGTCAATCTTAAAATTTCTGTAAAGACTTACTCTCAAATCTATTAATTGAATATTTGTTTATACAATTATTAAATAGATTTGAAAGTAACCCTTTACAGTAATTTTAAGATTAACTTGTTCTTTAAATATGTTTCCTTAATTAAGCAAGTTGGTTTAACACCCCTGGAAGAATGGTATACTCACTGAAGCCAACATAACCAGAAAAAGAAAAAAAAAAACACCTTTTTCCTTATCACCACAGACTTTGTATATTTACAAAATAATATATTTTTTAACTATACAGTTGTTTATATTTTTCGATAAGTTTTTTTTTGAACTCTTATGTCCGTATTCATAAACGTTCATTCTTTATAACAGTGTTTCTCAACAGGTGGTCCGCGGAATCCTCAGGAAAATTTTAGTGGTCCGCGGTAGTTTTTATATGTTTCTTGCAGTTTTTTTTTTTAATTCTTTAAATAATTTATATTTTGTTTATTTTCTGAAAACTTTCTGTGATTTTCTTACAAATAAAATAAATGTATTTAGTAGCACATTAAATATATTAATATATATTTTCTTGCAAAAAATTAACTAATAATTATTATTAGTGGTCCGCGTTAGAAAATTATATATTATACTGGTCCGCGGTGCGTTTTTGGTTGAGAAACACTGCCTCATAACATTTCGTTGTATCAAAAATTTATGTTTATAAAGGATTTTTCAAAAAAAAAAAAGTTGTTACTTACGAAACCATTAAAAACTCAACTAACAATGTAAATTAAACTATTTTTTGATGTTTTTGGAAAGATAAATTTTAATCTTATAAAAACTAACAAAACATCGAATGCTTTAATAAAATTGAAAAATTATTTTACGAAATACAATATAAATTAGTTCCATATTTTTTTATTTAAAAAAATGGTATATTATTCAGTTTTATCCTTATCAGCTTCATAAACATCCATTCTACAATTTTTACAGATCGTAAATACGTGTTACAGTTACAAAATTTATTACTATATTGACAGTTTTTTTTTTTACCACTGAAACTATTTTTTAACGAAACTATACTGAAAAGTCGATTAGGGGGAGGGGGGAAGGGTTAGATGAGCTCAAAATCAGCCAATGAGAACATGCCCGATTTACGCGCTTTCGTTTTACGCACTTCCAGTTTAACGCCATTCGCAATAATTTCATTTATCTACAGGGTTAAATTGGTTCTATGTTTTATTTGTTCTTAAGTCTTAATTTTATTTATTATTATTATTTTTTTTATAAAAAATGTTAAGACGCTTCTGCTACTGTGGCTATTAGCGTCAATTTAATTTTTATAATGAATTAAATATTTTTTTCTGATGCGTTATATTGTTTTATCACGCAAAATAAAAATTATTGGGTAACTATACGTTAGATCAGTGCTGCTTAAATTATTTGGAGTGGTGTATCCCAGTGTTTCTCAACCGATGGTCCGCGAACCACTAGTGGTCCTTAATAAAATTTTAGTGGTCCGCGAAAGGCTTACAAATTATTATGTTTGAGATTTATTATTAATTTTTTTATGATCTTTTGTTCATTTTCTGTATATTTTGTTCATTTTTCACTGATTTTTTATTACCAAGATAATATGTAGAGTCTACGTAAACAATTTGTTTAATAGTACATTTTTTTTTTGTAGAAAATTAAATATTTTACTGGTCCGCAGCAGGTTTTCAGTTGAGAAACACTGGCGTATCCTGTGTTAAATCCAAAAAAGGGTACCCAGAATGGACCCCCCTATAATAAAAATTCCTCTCCTTTTTTTATTTATGTCTGTCTAATCTACTGCACCCCGAGTAGTCCTACCGGGTTCCTGCCGTCCTGTTGGGGTCACGCCCCCCCCCCCCCCCCCGATAAAAACGTCTAAATTCAACACTGGATGTACCGGTACCTTTTTTTTTTCACGTGCCACGTACGCGTACTGTATTTATGCCATATATTTAATTCTGGTTTCATTTTTTTTTTTTTTGAAACTCGCGCGTACCGGCAGCCAATGAAATGTGTACCGGCACCAATATGGTTACCACATTTTGAGTAGCACTGCGCTAGACAACTAGAAACGTACAAAACGAAAATAGGCATTATATGCGTAATAGTCAATCTTGAAATTACAAAAATTTAATTTACACGAAATTCGTTATACGTGTAAAACTATAAACAAATGCGAATTATGCGTAAGTCAATTTTAAAACTACAAAAATGCGATTTACGCAAAATTCGTTATACGTGGTACACGAAAAATCCCTTATAAAAAATCTTTTATAAACATATCTGGAAATTTTGATACAACGAAATGATATAAAGAATGTTAATGAATACGGATATAAGATTTCAAAAAAAAAACTTATCGTCTTATATTATACGGAAAAAACAATTTGGAAATTACAAAAATCTGATTCACGTGAAATTCGTTATACGCTAACTTCGTTATTAACTACCGCGTAAATCGAGCATGATCTACACTTAAAAAAATCGTTACAGTGTATATAACAGATCAATTCCGCCTGACGAAGGGTTAAAATATTAAAAGAATAACGCTAAACCTGGGACAGAAGTAATAAAACCGTAAATAAGATCAGATATTAGCAAACCATGCAATTTTTGTCGTTAGGACATTAGGCGCACCTCAAGTGGCGTTTCAACTACAGAATCATTGTTGTTATTCTCAAAACAAGGTATCCAATCCTTCGTGTCTTCCCATTTTTTCCCATTATCCTTACAACTCTGATTCCAGGATGTCTGATTAACAAACTGTCTTTTTCTTTGAGGATGCTTTACAGGTTGTGCTGGAATAGGGACTGGTAGGGCTTGGGCGAAAAGCCTAGCGGCTGCTTCCTGAGCAGACACAGACCAATCAGACATGACTACTACGTCATCAAAACATTTTTAACACTAAACTTATCACTATTAAATAATATCACTGATTTATATCACTAACTTAACTATTAAGCGTCACATGTTTCGAAAATTCCTAACCCTGTCCGGTGGGTGATATCTTAGTGAATCTTTTTCCATCTGACTTCGCTGTGGTCGATCACATACTGACTTTTCAAAGCACATCAGTCTAAACCCTTTTGAAAATAGCACGGTGGAGGCAAAAATAGATACACACTCCACAATATGTGTTAGCAACGCCTGTGTATGTGTATGCGTGTTCCAGATGACGATATTTAAGGTTTGTTCGTTTGTGTTGCACCAGACTTGTCCAGGACAAGAGCAGCTGACGTCACTATATAAGATAGCATTGGTGGGGGAAGCTGTAGTGTAGTTCAGTGTAGGTTGGGCAACACAAACGAACACACCTTTAGTTATTTTTCAAAATTAAATCACAAACTATTAAAAGAATTTGAATTATTTGAATACGAAAAAAATTACGTCAAATTTAAAAACTATTTTTATAATTGTTTACACGTTTGAAATTTATTATTTTTAAAATAGGATGTTTTTTATTACGATGTTTTTGCATAGTCCACGACAATTACGTTAAGGGGAGGTACAACAGTTTAGTTCTTACAAGTTTTTTATACAAAACTAACAATCTGAAACGAAATTAGTAACAATCTATGCATCAAAATTTGCAGATTTTTTATTTATAATTGTAGAAAAAATTGTTAGGTACTTGTAAATAAACAAATTGCTTTTTAGACTCCATGTTGCAAACTAATCAACGCATATTTGCGTACAACGCGGCAAATTGTAGTTAAAGCTTCAATCTAAAAATATATTTTTAGCTATTTTATTTTCTTGAAATTAACTACTTTTTTGCCACCATCTTGAATATATCGCGGTTCCATACATGGTGTGGGTAAGATGATTTAATTTTAAGAACACGTATATACCAAGTGGCATTCCATTATCATCCAGTATAGTATTCTTCGACGAAGGTTCTGAACTATAAACAATCATGTAAAAAAAAATGTTGACGTATTATTTGTATACATCTACATAAAATTAGAAAAATAAATGTTTATTTCAAAACGAATATATTTAAAAAATTACAGAACATTATTGTCTCATATCTATTAAGTTATTAAGCGATAACATTTTAACAACATTTTTTTCTACAATTAAAAATATCCTTTTAGATAAAATTTCGGTGCAAATTATGATAAATATAAAAAATTATTTAATATTTCAATTATTAGTTTTGTATAACTCAAAATTAGTCGCGGACGACTGGAATTAATATAAAAATGTCTTTATTAAGATTTATTGCTGAAAAATTGCATATTTTTGTCTGGCTTGGTGTGATGGACATCCGCAGGGAGAGCAAACAGGGCATATACTCCTCTGGACACGAGAAAAACAATATTTTTACTTTAAATTTAAAACTGCAATCTCAAAAATCCAAGTTTTGCTCCTCCTCATATTTTTTGGACGTCGCTGCTTGGTGCACAAATTTCTTCAGAATAATTTACTTATCATGCTCTCTCCGTAATCACTCCTGAACTATGCATCGTAGATATATAAATCAATAACATTTTTTCTTTAGTAAATGCTATTGCCATCCAAGTAATTTTTCTTCCTACAAGGTCTCGGGTTCGAATCCCATTCAGGCATGGAATTTTCATAAAAATTTTCCTGGCTGATTGCCGAAGCATCAAAGGCCACAATAATAATAAAAAAAATCTAGTATATATATAAAAGTTCCTGGGTGCTAGCGGGTCTTGCGGCCTGCGGTCGGTCACGAACTGAGTGGTGGGAACTGGAACGACGTACCTCGACAAAGCAGCTGGCTTACCAGAGATCTCAAGTCAGTATGTACGGTAGCTTGACGAAAGAATGTTGTGTCAATTGATGTAATGCCCGCGGGCCGTGTCCGGTCCGATACTAATTTTTAAACGACACGCATTGAGCGGCTTTTTAGGACTGCCCAGGTATAATCAGAAACAGCTAAACCATTGATGTCCAGCATATGGCCTGCGGGCCGTATTCGGCCCGATACTAATTTTTAAACCACACACATTAAGCAGCTTTTTAGGATTTCCTAGGTATAAAGAAGAAACGTTCTTGTTTTTGTTAATATACGCAGAAACATGCAAAGTTTAATAATTGATTGCTCCTTATATTGATTTATATTCGATATCAGTTTGCCAACGTTGTTAGCAACGGGTCTGCTAATCATAAATATTTTCGATATATCTTTTAATAGAATCATACCTACAGACAGACAGATATTCTCTTTTATATATTTAGATATTTCTAGCAAGAAGTGACTAGGACTCTTTCAGCGCCTATATGGTCTTTAACTACTGTTTATTATTTTCCCCGATGTCAATAAATGCACAAAACAATTTTTCTCCCTTTTTTTATCATCGCTCTCTGCGCTTATAATTAGGTGGATTCTGGTCTGGACGGGTAAATGATTTTGGAAGTAGTACTCACCTGACTGGAGCTGTAAGACCTCCTGGAGTGCTCGTCCCTGTGTGCTCTGCGACGATGTCCTCCCGAGGACGAGCGCTCGTGATGCCGATGCCGATGGCGACGGTTTGACGTTGGAGACCGACGATGGGACCGCTTATAACGTTTCTCAGCGCTTGTTCCACGATCATGTTGACGTGAACGCTGGGCCCTTTCACTGCTACATACCAAAATTGTTCGTCGATTTTATCAAAAAATATTTAAAACTAAAATATTTCATCTAATACAATTATAAATTTAGGATAATAAATTTTGATAATAAACATATTGATCCCATTTTCGGATGGTGTAATGTTCCGCATTATCTCCATTAAAAACAATGAAGAAGCCTTAAGGAATTTTTCACACACACCACCAAACCAATAGGGGAAACTTTTTAAGATCGCAGCGCCATATGCGGCAAAGCTGGAACACTCGAAAGTGACAACTGTTACTCGTGTATTTTATATAGTGAAAATGAACACGAGTTGTATTTTTCCTGTTTTCCGAGCTTTTTTTAATTTAAAGGTAATCTACGATTTACAAGATATGTAATAATATACTATTCTAAAGAAATTTCAAGGAAATTTTTAGTTTTTCATTGTATTTTTAATTCTTTTTGACTGTCTGTCAATATAATAACAACAAATATATGGTAAATATATTAGTAAAAATTAATATCTCTACCTGAAAAAGTAGAAGGGCCTTTTAATATATCAACTGATGATTTAGGCAAAATTTTGGGTGGGATAAATGCTTTTCTTGGACGTAAAAAATCACTTTCTATAAAATGCAACGAGCAAACATGCATGCATGGGCTTGGATTTTTGCCCATTTTTAGTTTTTGGATCCATAAAAACCTACGCTCCACTTTCTCTCTGCCTCCAAACGTTGTTTCAATTGATATTTTTTTCAATTTAGGTAAATTATGGAATGTTTAAGAAGGATTCTTCCTTATTCACGATTTACGTTGCAGCACACAACAAAATTAATTGTTTTTTTTCCAATGATTCACAAAAATAAAACACAAACAACAAAAAAACACGTATTTCTCCATTGAACAAAACAAAATATTGTCACTTTCGTATCTTCCGCAAATTGCCACCAGATGTCAGGGCGCTTAGGAAGTTCCCCCTATGCTCTAAACCAGTGGTTCTCAACAGGTGGTCCGCAAAAAAAATTTAATGGTCTGCGTTAAGTTTTCGTATGTGTTTTTTTTGCATACTTGTGTTATTTTTTATACACATTTTTTATGTAAATGATTTATATTTAGTTTATTTTCTGTAAATTTTGTGTTATTTTCTACAAATAAAATAAATGTATTTAGAAGCACATTAAATCTATTTGTTTTCTTGCAAAAAATTAACCAACAATTATTATTAGTGGTCCGCGTTAGAAAATTATATAGTTTACTGGTCCGCGGTGCGTTTTTGGTTAAGAAACACTGATCCAAACCATGGGTGGGCAAATCTTTTGGCTGTCAGGCAACAATCAAAAATTTGACCGCGGGAAAAAAAAATCTAATTTTAAATATTGTTTTTGTTACGAAGAATATTTTATAAATTTTTAAAGCAATATTTTTAAACCAAAACGTGTATTATGCAATTTAAAGAAAAAAATTAAAAAGAAAATTGGAAAGAAAATTTGCAGGATTGTGTGTGTGTGAAAACCTAAATAAAGATAAAAATAATCTATTGAATCACAAAATTTTGTGTTTTGACAGAATTACTTCAAATCAAAACAAATAGCAATTGTTTATATTATATTAAAAAACAGTTTAATGACCGATTTCAAGAATTTTTTGTTTATATCGATTTTCCAGAATATGAAAAGTAACACAAAAAATATTTGTATTTTCCTCAAGTTGGTAATTTTAAAGAAATGTTCTGACGCATTATAATTAGAAATTATAATAGACCTGGAAATTTTTATTAGTCACAAATAATATGCATTATTAAAATATCTTTATATATATTAAAATAATATTTAGTTTGTATTCGATAATAATTTTAATGTTTTACAAGTTTTCACGTTAGAAATGATCTGTATGTTTCAGCAACTCGACTTTAAAACATAACGACGATTTGAGGAATTTATTTGAATGTTTTTCTAATAAGCAGGTGTTATTGCTAACGCAGTAATATAGAATGGCGATATCAAATTATTAAATTCAATATCATAGATGCTTTTTTCTAACTATTACTACCTGATTGCTTATTGATTAAAACATATTATATTTCAATAATAAAACATTACATTAAGGCCCGGTCTTTCCACCTTCAGATAAAGTCCCAGGTAACTATCTGACAGATAATGTTATTTGTAACTTCATCTGCTGAGTAAATGTCATCCCTTCTTTCTATACAAATGTATCTATCGGATAGTTATCTAACGGATAATGAGACTGACGTATTGGATTCACTGATTGGTATTGACATTTATTCAGCAGATGAAGTTACAAATAACCTTATCTGTCAGATAGTTACCTGGGACTTTATCTGAAGGTGGAAAGACCGGGCCTAAATATATATTAGTATACTAATAGGAAAAAAAAAAATTTGTCGGTAACCACTTGGGCTTCTTAAATGGTCCCGTTTTCCCGGGATCCTGTATGAAAAAAATACATCCCGTTATCCCGGGATTTTAACCCGGGAATCCCGCTTTTTTCGGAGAAGGAATATTTAGTAATTAAAGACGTGGTAACGGCATTACAGCCATTAAAAATTGGTATTGAGAGATTTGGCCGACGCGGCGCAGCACTACTTGAAGCAGAGGCTGTATTTGTGTTTATTTTGGATGAGTTACCCAAAAACAATAATAGTTTTTCGTCTAAAATGCTGGAATCTGTCCAACAAAGAATTGTCGAACGAAGGAATAATAATTTAGTTGGCTTACTAAAATACCTATCATCAAATTATAACACTACATACGAATTGGAAGTAAATTCCATATTACTACTGCCGTCTAAATCAGTATTGCTACAGCTAAAAAGTTATTTGCTAAACTTTTTGTTACAAATTCGGATGCTTGTAGTATGGAAGATTTAGATAGTGGTGATGAGGTTAAAAATTCACTGATGGCAGAGCGAGAAATCACGTCTGAATTATCACTTCATCAGAAGTTGGATGTTGCTTTTTCGAATGTGACACGAGTTGAGAATGCCGAAGGTTTTCTATATGACGTCAAAAACAACGCAAAAGAAATGAATATCTATGAAGCAACGGTAAAACGCACCAATAAAAATTATATGATGCACTAATGACCATTTCACCATCGATTGAATTTGAAAGAGCCTTTTCTGCGGCACGTGTTTTCGTCACAATTCGGTCATCATTAGGTGATAGCTCCATTGACACCTTATGCTTTTTGAAAAATTATTATAAAACTTAATATTTCCTAACGAAATTTATTTTGCGGTTCTCACAATTGTTTTGAATTATTTTTGTATTATTATTTAAGTTTTTCTAAATAAAACAAATCTCTTTTTTGTAAATTAGTATTATATTTTTTTAGAATTCTGAATCTGAATTAAAGATATTTTTGCACAAACAACATGCTTATGGACTTAATTAGTTGTATTCATGCAATTTTAAAAACCCCGGAATATCCCAGGAATAAATCAAATTTCATCCCGTAATCCCAGGATTTGAACATTGCAGGAAATGAGAAGCCCTAGTAACCACCAGTACGATTGCCGTCAAAACTTAAATTCTCGGACAAATTAATTTGTTTACAATTAATTTTATCGAAGTTGTTTACTTCTTAACTAAATTGGGACTCATTTACACGCGGAACTGTACAGTAGAACAGTAAATACGTTTTTTTTATCAAGTTTTTTTTTTCCGTAGTGGGAGGTCATCTTCGAAGCATAGTAATTTAAATTTGGAAGAAATGACATCATCCGACCCAGTTGGAGTTTACACTAAATAAGAGGTAATAAATACAGAATTAAATAAATATAGTGTGAATTTTTACACATTTAAGTACTTCGTAGGTATCTAATAAATTCAATTCTTTATTGCAATCGCATCAAAAACATTCTGCAGAGTTATTTTTGTGTATTGATTATACTTTATTTTTAAGTATTACTAAAGAGGTCAATTAAGGGGGCAGGCTAACATTTCAACGAGTCTGAGCCTTTTTGTGGACTGTCTTTTTTTTTAACTTTTTTGCAGCAAATGTCAAAATTTTAGACCGTAATTCAAAAGTGATCATATATTAGTGATCTAAGGCTAAAAATAGCCGACCGGCGTAGCGTAGTGGTAACACATGTGCTCTGCGTTACGAAGGTCTCGGGTTCGAATCCCGTTCAGGCATGGAAATTTTCTCAAAATAAAAATTGTCCTGGCTAATTGCCACAGCAGCAAAGGCCAATTAAAAAAATGGCTAAAAATGTATAATTACACCAATTTTCTAATGAAACTTAAATAAAAAAATTTTTCTTAAATTTTGGTAAAAATTTCTTGACTCCGATTTTAGCCAAAATATAGTTTTAGGCTAATTATGGGGTGAGGATTATGAAAAAAATATTTAAAAAATTCATGCTTTTCTAGTTTTTGGGTTAGAGCCAATGTAGGTCAGTTTTTTGCCTATAATTCCAAAACTTTTGCTCAAACTTCAAAATGGACAAAATTTTCTTGATCTATGCCCAAAAATACATGTTTGTACCAATTTTCAATAAAATTGGAGACAAAAATTTGTTTCCTAAAATTTTGAAATTTTGATCAAAATTTTTTTGACTCTGATTTTGGCCAAAATATAGTTTTAAGCTAATTTTGGGGTGAGGGTTATGAAAAAAATATTAAAAAAATTAATGCTTTCCTAGTTTTTGAGTTAGAGCCGATTTGGGTCAGTTTTTTGCCCATAATTCCAAAACTTTTGCCCATAATTCCAAAACTTTTGCCCAAACTTCAAAATGGATCAAATTTTCATGATCTATGACCAAAAATACATATTTGTACCAATTTTCAATAAAATCTGAAATAATTTTTTTTTTGCTTCAAAATCACGAATTTTTTAAGGTCTACCCCTTACGATTTTTTCGATTTTTGGCCATTTTCAAGGGTTTTGGATTACTGCCCATACAAAACTTAATAATTGGTTTATTAAAGCCCAATTTTTTTTTTAGACTAAACAATGTAGGAGAATTCTATAAATTCAAACCACAGATTTATATCCCTAACCATTTTTTAGTTAAAATTTATCAAAATTTTCAAAAAATTTAAAAAAAAATGAAAAATTTTCAAAAAATTTTTTTGTTCCAAAATATGGTTACAAGTCAATTAGGACCTACAGATTTCAAAAATTTCAACCGCAGGTCTTTATCGCATTTCGTTTTTGAGATACGTCCATGCGAAGATGAAAATTTCTATAAAGCATGCCATATTAAAATTTGTTATAATTTTAAAATACGCACAACCAATAAGGCCTTAAATTTTTTTTTAGACTAAATAAAGTACATGGAATCCAAAAATTCTAACTTCAGGTCGTTTTCCCTAACCGTTTTTGAGTTGTGTTTTTTTTTAAATCCACAATTTTCACAAATAACAAATTAAATCATTAAAAAATTTGTCCATAATTTTAAAATACAGACAACGAATAAGGCCTCAAATTTTTTTTAGACTAAATAAACTACGAGGAATCGAGAAAAAAATCTGATAAAAATTCACATCAATGTGCATTACTCAATTTTTTTCAACATTGTAATCAACCCCTCTGTTTACACGGGGGGGGGGACTTTTATTCAAAAGTTTCATACAAAAATAATTTGATACGCAACTCGAAATTTGAAACAAAACGGAATATATAGCCTGTTCCTTTGTTTTAGCGGAACTAGATTTTGAAAGATAGTAATTTTATTGATTAAATGAGGCTTTTGATAATTTTGTTTAGCAAAAGCCCAATTAAATAATTAAAAGTAAGATCATGACAACAAAAATAAAATTTCCATTTAGTTCAGCTTAAATATTTGAAATACCCTATGTATTTAATTATTTTACAATTTAATTTTTGGTCTATTTTTTAAATTAACGATCAAAACATTTCCTTATGTGATATTATTCAAACTTCAAGGAAAGACATTGACTTAGATCGAAAGGTCAAACTTTCAAAAAAAAAAAGGTATCAGGAAAAAGTAAAAAGCAAATTGTGTTAAACTGTTTTATTAATAAACTGTAAAAATCACAAAATCTTAAGGCACTAACGGAATAAAAAGCACTTATTTCATAAATTGAGTTTCTTCTTTGCAGTTTGTTCTTCATTTGTTGACAAATTCCACTTATTCGGCAAAAGAAGATTGAGATTATACTCTTTTCTAACTTCTTCAGGGACAAACCAACAATGTTTATTGAACATGGAGCCTTCTTCTGGACATTTTCTCCATTTAGCTAACTCCTTTAGCTGTGAACCAAGACCAGCCTTGCTAACTTGGCCCTCAAGGTTTTTCGAATTTAAAAATTCTGTCACCAAAGCAACTCGATTTTTAGTGTTCCCATGTAGAAATTTCAAGAAATCAGGGATATGTTCTTTGCTCAAAATCTTCCTCTGGGGGGTATTTTTGACCGCCTTTGTCTTTTGATCCCCTTCCCTTTTCGGTATAATAATAGGTCCACTAAGTATCATCATACGTTCTTCCAAAAAACTGTTAATAGCATCTTGAATTTTTGGTTTAAGTTTGGATTCCCAAATACATCCAATAAGTCTTGGTTTGATACGTTCTGTCTTCGATTTCATCTCTTCTTCAAATTCCATTTGTAAAATTTTTAATTTTTCTTTCTGATTTTCAGGTGTCAGATCGTTTTCTTCATTTTCAGCTTCTTCGTCTGAAAGATAACCGTGAGGAACAAAGAAATCGTTATCAACTTCGTATTCGTCGGACATTTCTTTTTCTTCGTCGTCTGAACCTTGGAGGGATTCCCCTGGTTCTTCTTCTTCCCATTCATCGTCTGAATCTACTTCGTAATCGAAATAAATTTTGTCTTGACCTAAAGGTTTACGTGGTTTAACAGATTTACTTTGTTTTCGCCAGGTTCCGAAATAAGCTGGACGACGGTTTTCATGGAATTTTAAGAATTTGGCACGCATTTTGCTGATTTTTGCTTGTTCTTCAACACATTCACCTAAATCTGTGTCTTCTATGATTTGGACGTCATTTTCTTCAACTGGCCAACTTCTATAAGATTTGCCGATGGTTTTGCCAGCTTTAAGTTCTTTTAAATAAAGCACAGATTCGTTTTGTGCTTCCATATTTTGAGTTAGAAGTTTCTTTTTGTCTTTTGTTAGAGTTAATCTAGTTGTTGGAGCGAGTCTCATATCTGCTTTTACTTCAAAAGGCATAAAAGAAGATATTTGTTCTTTTTCTTCAATCTTCTTTTCGGTACCAGTTGATTTTCTGGGTACGAAAAAGTTTACAAAAGCGGCTGACTCTTTTTCGAATTTCTTTTTGTCTTTTTCCATCTCTTGCTGTTTTTTTAGTTCCCTTTCTTCGCGTTCTTTTTTTCTTTGTTCCTCTTTTTCTTCACGTTCTTTCTTTTTTTGTTCTTCTTTCTCCTCGCGTTCTTTCTTTTTCTGTTCTTCTTTTTCTTCACGTTCTTTACGCTTCTGTTCCTCCTTTTCTTCTCTCTCTTTACGTTTCTGTTCTTCTTTCTCTAATTTTTCTTTTTTCCTCTGCTCTTCTTTTTCCTGGCGTTCTTTAATTTTTTGTTCTAGTTTTTCTTTCTTTAATTTCTCTCTACTTTCCTTTTCTTCTTGGCGTTTCTTTTCTCTTTCTTCGCGTGTTTTTTGCATTTCAGCCGATAGTTTTTTACGTGTACTAGAAGGTTTTTTCGAATCTTTCTTAGGGGTTGCTTCCGAGTTACTTTCCAGTGTTTTATCCAATTCTTGTGTTGTGTTCAAATCGCTATCTTCAGACCTTTCTATTTCTGTTTGTTTGGTATCTTCAGATACTTCTGTTTCTTTACTGTCTTCTGCTTGTTCTTCATCCGATATAGTTTCCGGCGTTTCTTTAGGGGAGTCTTCATTGTTTTCTGTGACTGTTTCCTTCTGTCTGTTTTCGAATTCCAAATTCTTCTCTGGACCAATTTCAGAGTCAACACTAAAACAAGGACTCTATTAAAATAATATTAAATAATTACAGCACTTAAATATTAACAATAAAAAAATAATAATAATAATTTAAAGGTAATGGGGATAATTGTTTCGCACCTCAAGAACTATGTAGAAAAATTACCTACTCGCGGCTGAAAGCTATGCCTGACAGCATCTCGTATATTTATCCTGGACCAGTGCTTTTCAACCCAAAGGTTAGGAATGGTGTTAAATGGGTATCGCACAGAATTTCACAAAAAATAGCCATTCGCGGTTAAAGAGCAGTTATAACACTTTTAAACGGCAGATGAATATATAAATTAGCATTTCTTAACTTTTAGGTCGCGAACAATTACAAAAATTTATCTGCTCACTTAACGGGAGGTCTCACACCACAAATTACTCGTACAAAACTAACAATCTGAAATAAAATTAGTAATAATACATCAAAATATGCACCGAATTTTTATCTAGACGATATTTAGTGTAAAAAAATGTTATCCGTCAATAATTTAATGATAGGTGTCGGCTATTTTCTGTATTTTTTCTTTGTGGATTTCAAGTAACTTTTATATTTAGATACTTTTGTGTAGAAATGTTTAAATAATACGTCAACAATTTTTTTTATATATATGATTCTTCATAGTTCAGAAACTACATGAAAAAATGCTATACTTGATACGGAAACACCACTTGGTACACGTGTACTTTAGAAATATTAAATCATTTTTACCCGCAGAACTTATTTGTGAACCGCGGCATATTAATCACAAATTAATAAGATTCAAAACATTTTTTTTATTATTAAAAATGTATTTAACAGTTTATAAATCGCCAAGTTTATTATTTAATTATTTTCTTGTGATGCGAAACTTTTTGTTTTTCGTTTAAAATTATAAATTTTATTTCCAATAAATAATATTAGTATACATACTATATTGATAATAAATTACATCTTCATAATTGACAAAATAATAAATAATTATTTGCATATCTTAATAAAAATAGTCCACTTCTGAAGTCTTGAAAACCTGAAAAATATATATCAAACAACTTACCTATTCAACATTTTCAATTGGGAACACTGACAACATCGCATTACCAACATAAATATACACAAATTAAAATTGTTTCACGAAACGCTAACATCAGAGGTGGGATCGAGGGAATACATATTCTACATTATATACGTTAACACAAATTGTGGGAGAAGTTTTCTTAAATTGAAAAATCGAATATTTCATTATGAGACCGAGAAATTATTGGGCAGTCCTCGTATGTAAACAGTGTGTGGTGTCAAATTAACATGTTTCATAGATACAGGGTGGGTGGAATTTTTTTTCACATACTTGTACATGTTGCATTTTGGTATCCACGTTGCCATCGCGACATATAGCGTTGGCATTTCGTCGGAGCGATCAACATGGAGCCTTGAGAACTCGTGGATGGGCGCCACACGTTCCTTGGCGCCCAAACGCCCAATATCACAATGCAAGCTATATGATATCCTGCTCGTCACCATTTCGACAGTTCAATAAAAACACTCACTAACAACTAAATCACTACGAATTAAATACTAATTTTTAAATAATAATGTCATTTTGTTTTTAATTAATGTTCTGTTCAACCACGTTGGCTTGAACACAAATTACTACACAGAAAGATAAAAACACTTATTAAAATCTTTCATTTGATACCCCACTCAAAATTTAAAGAAATTAGTTTTGGCCACGACAGGACGTAGCAGAGTATAAATATCTTGGCCCAATATTTTCTAACAGAGATATTATTTATCATAACCATGGAAACGTTACATATAAGTATGAAAACATAGATTTACAAAAGTTTCTTGATTTTAATTTTAAACAAAAGTATTGTCATACTGTGTATACTTACGAAATTATTTGTTGTATATTTGGCAGCGAAAATCTTTCAAAAATTTTTGTTACAAAACCGCGTAGGCCATAATGATCCTCTTGACGCACACTTAGGTAGGCGTTTAAAATATTTAAATATGTTAAAACTAGTTCAAAATAATGTCTTTTCCGATAAAGTCGAGAGGTAGAATGCGATAGTTACGAATTTAATGGCAAACGAAGGAACATGCCGTGAAAAATGGACACGGGTACCATAGTAACGTGCGAAATTAATGCTTTTCTGAGGTTACCATGGTAAACTTACAAAATTAATGCAATGCCTGTCAACTATCAATATTAAAATGAACCAATTATATAATAGTCATAGGATTTTTTTTTTACCGACCGCCAACATATATAAGGGAGGTATTGTGATCATACCGATTTTTACATTTCGAGATTTCGATGGATCTCCACGAATTAAGGTCCCTACATAACTATTTTTAGCATGATGTCTGTCGGTCTGTCTGTCTGTGTACACGTGTAGAGCAAATTCGGCTAAAAGGATTTTTATGAAACTTCATATTTAAGCTTTTAACATATATGGCACGAGTTGATCATCTTTTGGTAAAAATCGGTTGACTAGAAATGGGACTTTACTTGTGTCGATTTTAAGATTTTTGCGAATATTTAACAACAGAGAAATATTTCGTAAAAATGTATTAAACAAAAGCTATAAAAGCAATAACTAACAACTTTTATTTGAGATATGTTTTGATAAAACGAAAAAAAATTGAAAAATTTTTCGAAATATTTTCAAAGTATCTATTTTTTCATACTTATATGTAACGTTTCCATGGTTATGATAAATAATATCTCTGTTAGAAAATATTAGGCCAATTATCATAAGTACTTAGCGGAGAAGGCATTACTTTCTGATTTGAGCAAAATCTCAAAATTTACCCGGTTTGAGAAAAAAATATTATGGTAAGTCTACTTATATGTAAACGTTTCCATGGTAATGATAAATAATATCTCTGTTAGAAAATATTAGGCCAAGTTATTTCTACTCTGCTGTTAGAATGTATTTTATGCAAGTACTTTGTGATGTCGGTCGGTTGTGTTGGCCACAGATAATTTTTTTTTATATATTGTAAATATTTTCGAGTGCCTTTTCAAAGTCTCAGCATGTTTCTTATATGTGTTTTTCTTCATATTTTGATTTTTTGTGTCATTCTTAATACAAATTTCCCATTTATTTATTTTTTGTCATTAAAACATGTAAAAAAAATAATTAAATTTTGACATATGTCATTCGTTTCCATGGTTTCATTGTTTATTTATTTATTTTTTTATTATTGCTCGTCACCATTTCGACAGTTCAATAAAAACACTTTTGTATTGCTTTGAAAAATGAAATAACCCAAGCAAGGTCCCTTCTCGTGACAACCTAAAAGAACGAAATTCCCATTTAGTTCCGCCTAACCGTTTGGAACAGACTGTATGCCAATTTTCAACTAGACTTGCAACTTTTCTAGATCCAGATGTTTTACCACAATATCTACCGAACAGACAGACATACGAGTGACGGTATAAGTTCTTTTTTTGCCATACCTACGAAATCCTATTAATAAAAAGACAGATAAAAACTACAATTTTTGGTAAGTAAAATAAGGGTGTAGGAGAGAGAAGTGTTTGCAAGTAATTTGGAAACGTGTCGTTTGGTAGAATGCAAAATGTGATAGTTGAATAAAGCCTACGTCCAGTTGAAATTGCATTGGATTAAGATGTAAAAAGCCTTGTTCTCAATGCCTTGTCAAGGTCGCATCAATTCAAGTTTCTGGAGGCAACGAATATTTTATACCAAATTTGGAATTGGCAATGTGTTGTTAAGAAGTCCGGACAGCTCTCGAACCACTTTTACAAGCGAGCGTGACATAATATGATCTTCGTTTCAGTTATATGGGGCAGGCAGCGACACGTCCAAACTGGTTTAACATAACTAGTGACACATGTGCCTTTATTGCCCATTAAAAAACATAAACACTCACCTCATTAAAAAAATACTAATTACAATTAAAAAATTAATGATAATAACGAATAAAAAATATGCGGGATACGAACCCGGGATATATAACACCCAAGGTCAAAACATGTGCCGCCAGTTTAACGCGTAATCAAACTTTAAAAATTGACAGTGAGAATTTTGTCTGATTTCAGAGTTTCGTGAGTATTTAAGTAAGTCACAGAGGACCAATTATGAAAAAAAAAAAAGTATGAGATTCAAAAGAGTGCTAATTTTCATATTTCAGGGTTTCGTAAGTATCTACTAAATGAAGAAGACCCTTAGAATTAAGAATAAACATTACATATAGAGGCGCTGTTGTCGCTTACAAAATGGCGATTTGAATAGGATATTTTTGACATTTGCCATTTGATACACAACAATTCACATTGCAGTTAATTTTAAAGACATTTTATTAAAGTTTTCTTCACTTTAACACATACAAACAATGCAGTTAAATGAGCCACATCCAACAAAATCCTATTCCGTTTAGTTCCAAAATATTCAGCTAGGCGTCACTTCAGTTATTGTCAGTTCTCAATAGCGGTTCTTAACAGGGGGTACCGAAAAGACCTTAGAGCAGTGTTTCTCAACCGTTGGTCCTTTTTAGTGGTCCACGAAAAGCATATAAATTATTATTATTGAGATGTTTTGTTCATTTTTTTATGAACTCTTGTTCATTTTCTTTGTATTTTGTTAATTTTTCAGTGATTTTTTAATACTAAGATTAATGAAGAGTTTACATACACAGTTTGTTTAATAGTACAGTTATTTTTAGGGGTCTGCGGTAAAGAATTTAATAATTTACTGGTCCACGGTACGTTTTCAGTTGAGAAACACTGCCTTAGAGGGTCCAGAAATTAAAAGAAATTTTTTTTTACCAGTTTTTGCTTTTAAAATTACAATAAACTTAATTAATAAACAATAAATTATTAAGAACATTTAAAATATTATTTCAAAAATTTTCTTGAGGAGTCCAGAAAATATTTTAGGCTAGTTGGGGGTCCCGAGTATAATAAAATTAAGAACCTCTTCATTAGAAGACTCTAAATAAAAATGGGGGGGGGGGGGTTACGGGGAAATATTTCCGACAAACATCGAAACAAATTATTTTTATTTTTTTAAATTACTTTTCAAGAACTTTCATTTGGGACCTTATAATAAATTTTCCGGTTTCCATTAATGTGTATTAATCTGGATTTTTTTAGATTTTTAACCGACCCCTCCTATAACCCCCTATCTCACTCTATAACCGAGTGGGGTGCAACCATTTCTTTAGTAAATTATGCCAAAAACCATTTTACGGAAATAATAAAACAAAAAAATGCAGCTGAAAATCGGACTTACGAAGGTTTTACAAGTAAGCCGATGATATGTGCTTGTTAATTTTTCACAAAAATATTTATGTGCTGACGTACATTTCGGTCTTACGACCATTATCAAAGTAACTATTTAACAAAATGGCTTATGCGCAAAACAACCCTGAATTAACAATTAATTTGCAGTTTTAAAATCTGAATAAAATTGAAATTTAGGGGAAATATGCTGTATATCGGCAGACGCCGCTTCGTTTTCCGCTAAACTACAGCTTTACTGTCAAATTAAGACATTTCAAATATAAACAAAAATATTTTTTAATATTCGAGTTTAGAGTTTCAGGGGAAATATGTATTATATCGGCAAACCCCACGTCACTTCCCGTCAAACAACAAAACAGCCGCACTTTTAACTATCATAAAATTATAAAAATACAATCATATATGGGCAGAGAACTAAGGCCTGTAATACCAGTCCGCCTATGTACACAAAAATAAAAATTCAAACACAAAACATTCTCCGAACAAAATACAATAAATACACCAATTAAAAAAAATATTAATAGATTATCGTATTTTTTACATGTCACGATAAAAAATTTCACATCCACACAATGTTTAGCGTAAACCGTGGGCGATTGCACATAATTCACAGAAATATTAACAGCGTAACGGTTGAGCACGCACTGAGAGACTGTGTCGAGACAGCTCAAGAGGACAATGACAAGCCCCACCAAAACCCAAGACATTTCTCTCCCGCAAAAACAAGGTGATACTCCACTCAATTCATTTAAATACAAAGAAAGGTTACAACTGCTAATTTGGACAATTAATTACAATTAAACAATCACAATTTCACACCGATGTTAGAATGTTTGGTAGCATATTCGGATATTAGCGCCAACTAATTGTTGAATCCAGATTTCTCCAAAGGAATTACACCAATCGGGAAGAAACGACATAAGTCTGGCTAATTGCCACAGTAGCAAAGGCTGAATGAGAAAATTTTAATATTTCTTATAACAGCGTTTCCCAACCTTTTTTCATAGCGGACCGGCAAGTTTAAAAAGTAATATGTATTGCAAAAGTTTTATGTTTTATTGCACTAATTACGATAAAAAAAATGGTTTGCTTTAACATTTTCAACAAATATTTTTCGAATAAATCCATCTAAAGGTGAATGAAACTGTTTTTTTTTTTTTTTTTGTATGAATCACAAGCTAAATTTGCATAAAAGTGACTAAGCTTTGTCCATAATACAAAGAAATGGACCGCTTTTTTAAATGCTTTTTAAATATCTCTAAAACAATGATTACTTTATTCAAATATTTTTATTTTGGACAAAATACATTGCCAAATATTTTAGAGGAGCATTATATATAAAAAAAATCAGCTGTGGCCACCACAGGACCGACCGCCATCACA
This sequence comes from Liopterus haemorrhoidalis, assembly GCA_963971575.1. Taxonomy (NCBI): domain Eukaryota; kingdom Metazoa; phylum Arthropoda; class Insecta; order Coleoptera; family Dytiscidae; genus Liopterus; species Liopterus haemorrhoidalis. The sequence continues at coordinate 64,926,438 of OZ020615.1, forward strand.
AAGTACTTGTATAAATACATTCTAGCAGCAGAGTAGAAATAACTTGGCCTAATATTTTCTAACAGAGATATTATTTATCATGACCATGGAAAAGTTACATATAAGTATGAAAAAAAAAAAAAAAAATCAGCTGTGGCCACCACAGGACCAACAGCCATCACAAAGTATTTGCATAAAATACATTCTAGCAGCAGAGTAGAAAGAACTTGGCCTAATATTTTCTAACAGAGATATTATTTATCATGACCATGGAAACGTTACATATAAGAAAAAATAGATATTTAGAAAAAAATTCGAAACATTTTTCAAAAAATTTTCGTTTTATCAAAAAATGTCTCAAATAAAAGTTGTGAGTTATTGCATTTATAGCAACTTCTGTTAAATAAATTTTTTCGAAATATTTCTCTGTTGTGGAATATTCACAAAAATCTTAAAATCGACACGAGTAAACTCCCATTTCTAGTCAACCGATTTTTACCAAAAGTTGATCAACTCGTGCCATTGATGTCAAAAGCTTAAATATGAAGTTTCATAAAAATCCTTGTAGCCGAATTTATTCAGCACGTGTACATAGACAGACGGACGGACAGACAGACAGACACAGACAGACCTACAGACATCATGCTAAAAATAGTCAAATCGTTATGTAGGGACCTCAATTCGTGGAGATCTATCGAAATCTCGAAATATCAAAATCGGTATGATCACAATACCTCCCTTATATATGTTGGCGGTCGGTAAAAAGATACTTAGAAAAAAGAAAAAAAATGTCTCAAATAAAAGTTGTTTTTGCTTCTATAGCAATTTTTGTTAAATACATTTTTTCGAAATATATGTACCCCTTGTTAAATATTTTGAATACAAGCACTGCTTATAAGTGTTTATTTTTTCCCCAAACATAATTATATAGATGTATTATTGATTGAAGGGCTGTAGGTATTTGTAAATGCGTATATTTTCTGAAGCAATTACTCTTGAAATAACCTTGAGATCTGTTCCAATTCCAAGTCACATTGCCTTGAAAATGACTAAGGTTCATGACCAAAAATAATTTTTAAAATCTTACTTGCTAATATTGCAAATTTTACGCCTTGTACAGTTTTTCTCCCACAGTTACGGCTTTTTCAAACAAAGGATTTATGAGTAAGCATCTTTTGAGATCAAAAGATTTTTCTCAGAAACGCTCAGGCTCGAGACACGGAAAAAAACAATCCTATCCCGAGTCACAGCAATGTGAGTTACTTGATTTTTTAGGTTTTTAGACCAACTCATCTTGGTGAATATTGGAATTTAAAAAAAAATATATATGACTAAAATAGCATCAACACGAAACTATTTAACCCTAAGTGTCCTCCGGTGGTCACACATCTAACACTTCACTCAATAAGTCTCCGGTCTGACATATATGGCAACACTGTTGAACAGACCCATATGATTTCTGGATAGTACCAACCTTCAAACGATACGTGTGAAAATTTCATGACATTCTGACAATTAATTTAGAGGTTACAGTGGTTTTAGTGACTCCAGTTTTGTAATTTTTTTTGATAAAAAAGAATTTCGTGTGTTGATTAAACATTGTTTTTTGATGGGAAAAAATACTGTTGAAGCCAAACAGTGGCTTGATAAGCGTTATAGAGATTCTGCACCAGGCAAATCAACTATTACTGATTGGTATGCTGAATTTAAATTAATTAATTTTAATTTTTTTAATTTTAGGAGCGTTGAAATGAATGTATCACTCTTGAAGGAGAGAATGTTGATGAATAAAGACGAATTTCTAAAAAAAAATATTGTTTTTCTTAGTTAACTTGGAGACTTATTGAGTGACGTGGTACTACACTGATGACCCACCGGAGGGCACGTGAGGCTGAACGTGTTAAAAATCACTGTCTCTCAATCTACACTTCTAAAGCTTTTATTTAAAACCCCACAATTATTTTATAAACATTATAACCTGATCAAAAAATTCGAGAGTATTATTCTGATTCTCGTCCTGTGCATTACTCTAGTTTTTCTGTATTTTTGAAACAGCCCCTAAATTTTTACAGGAACGGACTGGGATAAATTTTTACCGGTTATTACCAAGCAGACCAGCCCATTTGTACTAAATTATACACGGCCCCAATTCTCTAGTTCCATGGGGAATTTTCCAAAACTCCAGATGACCAGTCCGTCCCTGGTTGGGGACAAATATTTTGGGGTAAAACCGCGTCAAAATATACATTCAAAATCTCCCCGACTTAAGCAATATTTCTGTTCCGGAAGACATTTCGTAACTAGAATTTTGCGTAGATTTTGGATTATTATGGATCAAAATAAATCAAAACAGCAAGAAAATTCAAAACAAGCATTCTCTTGCTAATATAATGAAACAGTGACAGAGATAGAGATTGACGTGAGTCACTGAGTCGGAAATGCCACCATGTAAATGTAATATTATGGTGCCAACTTCACAATTACTCCCAAGCGATGTCTTGTGGCGCGAATTTAATTTTTTTTTTATTTTAGAAATTGCGAAAGTCGGGAGTAACTATTATTTTCTTATCTTTATACATCCTAATATTCTAACCAAAAGGCAAACATTGGAGGCCTTAGATATCATTATAAATAGGTTCCCAACAGCTAGGTGGCGCTATTGAAGATCTATTTCAACATCAAAATTTTCCGCTTTTAAATTAAGATAATAAATTTAAAATCGGAATTATTAAAAGTTTTTTCCAGCGTATCTGGGTTTTTTAAACAATTTGAATAACCAGAAACCAACTTCCGGTATTTTTAGAAAGAAATATTGAAAAAAAATTGACACGATAATTACAATTTGAAATCAGTCCAAGTTTTTATAAAAAAAGATTCACTTTTTATAATTCAGATAAATTTTAAAATATTTACAGTCCGTCTACATAAGCAGCAGGTACACACCAAAAAACCGTTGACGTGTATTGGTTGTTGACATAAATGAACATTAAATCGTATTTTATTCATGGAAATACATAAATTTAATGTGTTTATGTTAAAGTTGTTTTTATCAAAAGCTATTAATTATATGTTCATTACAATAGTTCTAAGAACAGCCAGAGGAAACACGAAATTGACTGTCTGTCGTAAACATGTAGAACACACGGTTTATAAACGTAGACATGTTGATTATGTTACGTGTAAAATATGAAACAATAAATATCATATGACAATATGGTAGGTTGTGAAATGATTTCATTGCATACATTACTGTTTAATTGAGTGTGACTAAGGATAATGTAATATTAATAATCAATTTCATCTTACCTTACGGATCTTCTGTGATGCGAACTGTCAGGAGAATCTAAACGGCGTCTTTTTACATCTCTGTCTCTGTCGTGGGAGTGAGATCTCGAACGAGATCGCGAATGATGACGTCTCCTTGAACGAGGCATCTGTAATTAAAAAAATAATAGTTACCTTCAATGCATGCTGACATTTTTTTCTCCCTTACATGTTTAAGAGGTCTCATATTAAAATTGTACTTGACAGCTTTGTAAAAATTTAATTCACCAAATAATAAACGCAATTTGTAAATCAAAAAACGTTAATAAACACTTTAAAATAAGTTACATGTTAGATTTGGTACATGGCAAAAGAAAATTCTAAAACATCCGCCATCTTGTCACCTAAACTTTTGCTAGATTACTATGTTTTTAAAATCAACAAATTTATCTTTTATTTATCAGGAATTATGCGTATGTATTCGTTGTTAACTTACCACTGGGCCACGAATGTTATTTATTTTAAACCAAACAAAATGAGCGATATTTGAAACACAATTCCAGGTTCGAACTGCTGAACTTTGAATTAACTCGCTACGTAGCAGCAGACCCAACATCGATCCAAGCCAATGTTGGCGCCTTGAACCAATCGTTCATCAAACACTTTACCCGCCTAAATTCTAAACAACACTATTTTCCACATAAACTACTGCCTGAAATTATTTATCAACCCTAAATTAACTAATATTCTTTATTTAAATTCATTATTTCATTTAAAATTTAAGTATTTTTAGATTTCTAAAGAAATGAAATTAAACACAACACATTTGCACCCTACTTTATCAACTCTACATCCTACCTGCACAAGCGTAGAAGTATTCACAAAATTGACGTTTGTATTTATAACCTAACATATATGTGATTACGTATTTGTTTGTATAGATCGAATAATTTTATCTTTTGAAATGATCTGTGAAAAATAATATTTACTTACGTATATTAGAATTGTGTTAAAACACAGTGCCTTTTTATAATAACAATCAAATGCCTAAATAATGTTTGGAATTATCTTTACTTGCCTTTATTGGTACTTAAGACCTTTAATAAAATGGTTTTTAAGACACACAACTAAACTCTGTGAGTTACAAAGAATATGTTATGGAGAACCTTACGGAGCATCTCGTTCATTAGCAGTAGAATTTTCACTTTCACATTCCAGATCAAACGAAATACAGAATACAATTAAAGTATTAGACCAAGTTAGTAGTGATCAAGAGTTTAAAGAGGATTCTGGGAAAGCTATCATCACCGAAGCTGTAGTTACAGTGTTAAATGTTAAACGTATCAATCCAAAAGTACATTTACAATTTGTGCAGTCTTTCGGGAAGTGTGTAGAACAGATATGGGGGTATAAACAGCTTTTAGTGGAGGTTGAACGAATGAGAACTACTCTCTATGATTCTGAAAATGAAGAACATGAGAGAAAATTGTTAAGTCTCTGGGAACGACTGATGCCAGATGATAAATTGACAGCACGAGTTACAAAACAATGGCAAGATATTGGATTCCAAGGCGATGATCCGAAGACTGATTTCAGAGGAATGGGTATGTCAAAATTATTAATATTAGCAAAGATTATAAAAGTTGGAATAGAGTGAAAAAAAGGACGTACCATTAAAAAAAAATATATATTTTTTTTTGTAATAACTCATTTATTTCTTGTTCCTTTGTTTTTCCAGTTTTGTATGCTTATTTATAGAGTAAAATATTTGATCTTAGTGGACATATATAATTTAACGATATTTTTTTATAGGTATGCTAGGTTTGGAAAATCTTTTGTATTTCGCAACGGAATACGAGGGGCCTGCTCGACATGTACTATCTCATTCGTACCATCCTGTCCATGGATATGCTTTTGCGATAGTTGGAATTAATTTAACCAGTATGGCGTATCATCTCCTCAAAGACGGAGCAGCGAAAACTCATATCTACAATGCTTCTCGGAATCTTTGTACGTTAAAAACATTTCATCAGTTCTATAGTTATCTTTTCTATGAGTTTGACAGATATTGGATTGCTTGTAAACCTCAGAATATGATGGATTTTTCTATGATTAAAGAGAAATTTGAACAGAATATTCGGGTTTCTTTAGAGAACCCGTTATGTTTATTTAGAGTTAATATTTCGGTAGACAATATATGAATGTATGGCTTAGATAATGAATTTTATGTGATTATTTTATTGTAATTTTGTGATAGGGTGGTAGTTTACTTGGAAAACTCAATATATATCTTCCTGAACATCTAGGCGAACTACAGTGAGAAAAGTTCGATAAGAAAAATTAAAAACAAACTAAAATCGGGTAGGACAGTGCCGGGGACACATCCACTACGTGGAATAAAAAGGGCTTCAGGACATGTTATAAAACAACCTCCAAACAATTTTTTTTTTTGAGAAATTTTTGATTTATCAATATTTTTTTTTTGAAATTTTAAAAAATCCTGTCTTAAGAATAATAAAATATAGGGACCTGCGGTTTGAATTTTTTATATCTACAGACATTTTTCTACCTAGATAAAAAATAGGGCCCTCCTTAGTTAACGCCTTTTTGATTCGTGTAGTTCTGAAAATTTGTAAATATTTCATTTTCGAAATTTCGTATCTCAAAATCTACAACAGATAAAGACCTGCGGTTCAAAATTTTGAAATCCTGAGGTCCTAAACGGCCTTAGGCCTTATTTTGAAACAATTTCTAAACAAAAAAATTTTTTGAGAAATTTTTAATTTTTCAATTTTTTTTTGATATTTCAAAAAATTATTGCTCAAGAATCATAAAATATAGAGAACTGCGGTTTGAATTTTTGAAATCTTCGTATATTGTTTAGTCTAGAAAAAAATTGGGGCCTTAATAAACCAACTTTTACAATAAATACGAATTTTCAAACAAAACCTTTGAAAATGGTCTAAAAGTCGTAAGGGGTACCCCTTACGATTTTTTCGATTTTTGGCCATTTTCAAGGGTTTATCTTAACCAATCACATAAATTCAAAAAATTGGGTTTTTAAGGCCTCATTTTTTTTCCAGACTAAACAAGGTACAAGGGTTTCAAAAATTTTAAACGCAAGTCTCTACCTTTTACCGTTTTTAAGATAGAATTTGTTGAAATTTTGAAGAAAAAAAAAAAAAAAAACAAAAAAATTAAAAAAAAAAATCTTCAAAATGTGATCTAAGGCCATTTAGGACATCAGAATTATGAAAATCCCAACCGCAGGTCTTTATCTTTTATAGTTTTTGAGATACAGTCACGCGAATTTCAATTTTTTTTTGTAAAATTCACTTATTTCAAAACGACTTAAATCAAAAATGGGCACAGCTCGTAAGGCCTCAAGGCCTAATTTTACAAGGTAAAAAAATTACTAGAATTCCAAAAAAATAAAACCACAGGTCTTTATATTTTACGGTTCTCGATAGGATTTTCAAAAATTTCAAAATATTTACAAAAATATTTAATTCAGAATTTAATTCAACGTCATCTAACGCCATCTAGGACCACAAGATTCTCAAAATACAAATCATGAGTCTCTATCTCTTATGGTTTTTAAAATATGGTTATACAATTTTTTTTTTTTTTATTTTTGAGTAAAAAATATTCTGTTCGATTTACTTCAAAATGTGTATACTTATGTATTTTGAGTCGTAGATCTCAAAAATAATCTCCATTACAAGCTACGGTTTACCGTTTTTGAATAAATCAGAAAAACCGACAGAAAATGACTATCAGACCAATTCTGTAATTCAGTTACTATGATAATAGTAATATCTGGAAAAATCGACATTTTTCGAAAAACTTATCTGATCAAAAATTCCTGCTAAACTATTCCGGTTCCTATCAATGTTCATTACGGAGACTTTTTTCAGTTTTTTAAATCAGCCCCTCTGGGAGATTTGTCAATTTTTTTTTTTAAGAATTTTGGCGAGAATCCCATAAAAAAAAATATTTTTCAAAAATAAAAATGTGCACGTTAATCAGCGGATCAAGAGGTTTCATTCGGTATGCCACTCAAAATTAAAAAAATATATATTTTTTTATTAAATACATATTTGTTTATATTATTTCTCGAGATGTGTTTTTTTAACTCTCAGTATTTTTCCTATATGTGGGTCAAAGAGTTGTATAACCATGCCAAATATCAACTTTCTATGTTAATAATATCTTTGAAATTATTTTGCAATGGTCCAATATTAATGCGTACATCGTTATTTTGGACGTTTGCCATTGCTGATAGTACTAGGCTAGAATAGTACAATGTAATGAGTATTAGTATCAAAAAGATATAATACTTCATGAGTATTTAAAAATAGTACTCTGGTTTTCCAGTTAACTACCACGGCCAATTATGCAGAAAAGCTGTAAAACTACAAAATTACATTTAAACTAATAATTAACACGAATTGTTAATTATTTTCAGTTGCAGAGGGTTGTATAGTTGGGCCATGGAAAATAAAAAAAAAATGAACCTCTATGCTACTTATAGGCCCACTCTATACATCGAAGGCCCTCTTTTTATATTAGTGTAATAATGAGGCAATTTTAATTTTATAAATTATATATTTATTTATTTAGTATTAAGAACAAAACTTTCACCAGCTTTTCAATTCAGCTTTCACATAGTGCCGGAGGTCTAGAAATAAACTTACCTTCTCTGCCCTATGCACCACAAAGGCGTTGGCAACCTATTATTATTTTTTATTGTCAACTATTCACTTACAAGATGATCGCAGAACAATACATCGGCAATAAAAAATCGTTTTTTTTCAAGAACGGTCTGTAATTGAACAGCTAGTAATACGGTATAGCCGGGCCGCCGAATCAAAGCAGTTCGTCATATTACGTGATAATTTCAATGACAAACTTAATGGCGAAAATAAGTCGATATTTTAAAATTTAAATTATAGATTATTATTGCTCTTCACTCTTTTAATTTAGTATAACATATATATTGAATTTATATTTAATTTGTGTTTGAAAATAATTTTGAAGCTTTACAACTTTTAGGTGAGTTTTGTCGTTTAAGATGATGTAACTGTTCTGTTTCGACGTCTGGATCAAAGTCCAATTCTTAGTTTCGTGCGGAACTAGATAGTAATTTCTTTTTTTAATGTTACCTGGCTACATCAAATATATTAAGGGTACATTCGATTTGACGCTCCGAGCGTTCCGAGCACGTTCTGTACACTCAAACGTGTTCGATTTGACGCTCGGAGTACACTCAATTGCATTCGTTTTGAAATCGAGCGAGCATTTAGAGTGCGCTCTATGTGTTCGGGGTTTTGAGACCGAGCAAATGGAGTATGACGTAAAAAAGTGGGGGAACGGCGGGAAAGAAGTGAAAGTTTAATATTAATTTATAAATAAAATAAAAATAATAGCCTTAGACAAATAATATTGTTATTTGTCTATGGCTACAGAGTACGGCCATTTTATGTATTTGTGACGTTCTGTAAACAGCAAAAAAATTATTAAAATACACCGTGCATAAAATTAAAATGGAAAAAAGTCATTAAATTAATTCATTAATTATTATTTAATTTTTAATTAATTTTATTTCTTCATCATTGAAAAAAAATCAAGGAAAAACCGAGGTATATAATTTTGATTCATGAGTGACGTGAATCCAGGGCTTCGAACCGTTATTTTTTTCGTTTCGGTTCAATTAAAAAATTATATATCAGTTCGGTTCCGATATTCGTTCCGGCAAAAATAACGGTGTTTTTCAGTTTTCGGTTCAGTTCCGAGTGATAAATTTGTAAATGCCTTTATTTGTATTAGAAATTTATTTTCTACTATAATTCAGAAGTAATTAGTAATTAGAGAAAGTAATTTCAGAAAAAATGGTATGCTGCATCTTTGGCTAGTAGCTCCCAAAGAACATACAAACTTACTTAGAGCTATTAAAAATATTGAATGGAAAAAACATTCCAAAAATTTACCTTCACAATACTTACAAAACATTTAAAATTCACAGAATTTTTGAAATTTGAAGAAATGATGTACAGCACTTTAGGCTATTAGCGCCCAAAGTGTATGTGCTTTAACTTACTTAGAGCTGTTAAAAATATTGAGACGTAAAAACATTCCAAAAAATCACAATACTTACAAAAAAAATTTAAATCCACAGAATTTTTGTAAATTTAAGAAAATGGTGTGTAGCATTTTCGGCTATTAGCGCCCAAGGAACATACATACTTAGAGCTATTAAAAATATTCAATCGAAAAAACATAAAATTTACCTGTACAATACTTACAAAAAATTTAAAATCCACAGAATTTTTGTAAATTTAAGAAAATGGTGTGTAGCATTTTCGGCTATTAGCGCCCAAGGAACATACATACTTAGAGCTATTAAAAATATTCAATCGAAAAAACATAAAATTTACCTGTACAATACTTACAAAAAATTTAAAATCCACAGAATTTTTTGAATTTTGAGAAGATGGTGTGCAGCATCTTTGGCTATTAGCTCCCAAGGGATGTCGACTCAGTATAGGATGTCCCTTCTTAACCGTTCAATACACACTCAACTTGTTTCATCACTATTGCACTTTTTCAAATTTTACTTTTTATAAAACTGGTAAAAATGTGTACACACAGCACTTATGGCTACTAGCGCTTAAGGTAGTTATTAATTTAAGGGTATTTTATACAAAAAATGCACTGGTCAACATGTGTTGTTACTTACGTTTCATAAACGACTATGAACGAGAAATATTTGGAAGGATTAATGACGTAATGTCCACCAAAATTATCAAATAAAGTCTTAAGTAAAGAAATTAATCCTCTTAATTAGTTTCGCTAATGAGAATTTTAATGTGGATTTTTTTGCGTAGTTCTGTATTGCGTAAACAATAAATGGTCCACGACAGTGCACAATAATTTAAATATAAAAATAATTTTTTAAATTTATAATAATTTTGTTAACCAGTATTAGCATTATAGGCGGTTCTAAACATTAACCCGGAACTAAATTGCTTTAGCGTAGTTCTGTATTTTAACAATAAATGTATAAACAATAAATGGACCCCGACAGTGCACAGCATTTTTAAATATAAAAATGTTTTTTAAAATTTATTACAGGGCTTCGAACCGTTATTTTTTTCGTTTCGGTTCAATTAAAAAAATATATATCAGTTCGGTTCCGGTTTCCGTTCTGCCAATATAACGGTTTTTTTCGGTTTTCGATTCAGTTCCGAAATTAAAAGAAAATAGAATAAATAGAAATTCATAGTTGGTAAGTTGATATATGGATTATATTATAAAATGTATTTATATTCCGTAAATAAAATATTTCAAAAATTTTCTTGCGGGGTCCAGAAAATATTTTAGGCTAGTTGATGGGAGGGTCCCGAGTATAAAAAGGTTAAGAACCGTTGACCTAGACAAGCCTTTTTCTCGTGATAATTTGAAAACAAAACTCTCATTTAATTCCGCATGATATAAAGAACTGGACTATATATTCCTGCATTTAATTTAAAAAATATTGCAATAACTGTAGGCCTTTGCACCATAATATATTAAGATATTTTATAAATTGTGATTTTGTAATTTTGTGAAAATAAAAAAGCACTTATTTAATAAAGATTTTATTAAAATTTGTTATTATTGTTATAAAATTAGTACAAAAATAACATTTTTTTTTTTGTATTTTTATTTTATTAAAACATATTAAAAGTTTTATTTTTATTTCTTCTTTTTTGGTTCTGGCTTTTTCGTTGTTTTAAAACTGCTGATAAATGAAATAAGGAGACCCAATCCAAAGGTTGCGAGTCCAATTTGCCAACACCATGGGTTTTCTTTTAAATACATTGCTACCATGCTTGTTAGATCATCGCTAAAAATATAAACAATTTTAGTTTAGTGTAAGACGTTGTTGGTCGACACAAAATAAGAATGTTGAAGAACCAAGGGTGTCACCTGGATATATAATTATTTATACTTACAAAGGCGTTTTTGGAACGGGAACATTTTCTGGATGCATATTCTTGTACCATTCCTGCGCAAAGCCAACAAAAGAACCAACATCATACTTCGAAATACTGTATCTGTACATTTTACCTTTCCGGAATCTAAAAAAAGAATTTTTTTAGACCAAAATATATTAATATCCCATATAACTTACAATACAAATGATGGTACATTATAAATATCAAATCTACGTGCTGTAGCTGCTCCTGTTGTACCCTTATTAATTCTAGCTATATTCATTCTAGTCTTTAATTTAGCTCCGACAGCCTCCCAACGAGCTTGAAGACGCTGACAATCAATACATTCTGCACTGTAACTAAACAAAAAGATATACCACGAGATTTATTTTTAGTATGATCTACTTACAACATAACAAACCAATCACCCGTTGTTGCTCCACTAGCTGCCTGCGTTAAATGTTCAAAATTATCATCAACTAGTTCTTTTACCACTGGTTCTTTGTTGTCGGTGAGGGTATGAAGTATTAATTCATCGTTCACAGGTCCATCGTACAAAAGTGGTATTCCATGCCTGAAGAAGACTAAAGCGGGCTCTTTTGTGGGACTGTAAAGGCGTACCATGGGACTTTGAATCGCTTTAACAACCCACGCATTTAGAGAATCCACCAAATCTTCACGAAGTGCAATCAATTCATTTTCATAGTTATCACATAGTTCACAATCTTTTTTACCTAAATAAAAACTTGATTAGTTACGTAAATAATTTGAAATATATTTAAGACACTTACTAAATAACACAACTACGTATTTTTCTGTACGAATTAAGTTTAAAATTTCATCATCGTTAACAAGTTCTAATTTTTCGGCAAAAATTCCTGATAAAATAACTAATAATAAGGTTATGTAACTTAAACTATTCATTTTTCTCACTAAACAGTCTTTTTATTATAGTAATTACGAATAATCACACACTTTGTAAAATTGATTATTTATTAATAAAATTTTCCATATGCTTATCGACTTTTGACAACCATTGACACCATCACCGGTTTTCAAAAGTTGCTTCTGCCAACCACGCAAAAGTGAAAGTATTTGACTAATTTAAAAACGATTTAATTATGATTTATTTTTATTTGAAACCACAGACAAATTAGTTTTCCATTGTTCTCTGTAAGAGGTGTAGGCAGATTTATTTGGGATGAAAAATTACATAAATTTTTATACATGCAATTTATTTTACAGCAACGTCTTGCAAGTTGCATAAATCTAGGCAAATTTGATATTTTACAAACATTGGAGACTTATTGATCGTAAATTCTTTATGAACTATAATTTACCGCTTTAAAGATCACTGGGACGTGGTATTTACGGGATAATAGGTTTAAACTAAATGTGAAATTTATAATAAAATTCTCTAAAATTTCTGATTGTGCGTTTTTTTGTTTTCTTCCAAGAGCCCTGGAGAGATCGTTGCCAAAAGTTCGTTCGCCGTGTCGACATTTCAAATCGTGGGCGGATTAAATAATAAATGAGACACAGCCAAAAAGATGGATCCTGACATAATTTTAGCAACACTTAATTTACTAATAGACTTTTATAAATATTCGCAATTTTAAATTAACGCATCATATATTAAAATAAAATTTCAGTAACCATTAGCACATGTGACTATAATTTAATTTTGAAATCATAAAATATATTTTTAATAATTCAGAATGATACGCATGCATGGTCAATCATAATTAAACGAAACAATATAAATTATGTTAACCTAACCTTATATTTCATAGGAAACAGTTAGGATAGGTTGTATAACATGAATCAAAAGGGTATTTATACAAATTATACATCAAAATGATTCATAATTATTGTTTTTGTATCATTTACATCCTTGAATAAAATCAAGAGGATGAAATAATGACATTAATCAATGAACCGGATCAATTTTTTTGTTTTTACCGTGCTGTATATTGGATGCATTTTGTTGGTGACTGGTTAGAAGTACTAGAATTGATGCGCAAGAAAACGACAATTTTGATCGTGAAGTAAACATGGAATGACATTTACATGGAGGTTAAGTCATATGGTTGTAGAACAAATAACGAACATATTTCACCTAAATGGATAATCTAAATAATAAATTCAGAATAAGAAAACTTTATATTTGAAGCAAATATTCTAGAACGTTTTAGAACGAATAATTGAATTGTAAATAAATTTTAATTTTAGATTTAACAATACTATATTAAAATCATATAGGTATATATTTATTTTAGGACACAAAATGAGAAAATAGCTAAAAGTAAAAATAATTTTGAAGCAGTAATACCAAGATTTAATTCTAAAACATTTAAAAACCAAATGAAAACAACTACATTCAAATACATATTACTTTTCATCCCCACCACACTTATTCATTCCAGTCGTTCGACCTCGAGTCATCGAATGAGTAGAATGAATAGAACGAGAATATTGTCGCAAGAAAATGCGTATTCTGGTTAAACCGAAACCAGAATTGGCACAACAAAACGCACCCATTGATGGTTAAATTTTTTGGGGGTTTAATTTGATTTTAAAATAATTTTTCATCCTTCCATGTCGTTTGAAGTGAATTTATAAAATAGGTCTGAATTTTGGCTAGGTTTCAATTCACGCGGCCGAAGTACAAGGAAGTATAATATAATTCTAAATTCGTAAATGCCGCCTTGTGAATGATGTAACTGTGCGACAATCAATAAACCCTGTTACCCCGGCAACGTTTAGACTTCTCTCTCGTTGCGAATCGGGGTTGTGAGGCACCCAACAGTCGATTATTGGATACAACAGGGAGGGCTTTACACTTTTTTACACTTCCGGGAAATTAAAATACAACAAATTGGACTCGCGTATCATGGAAAAAATTAACTATTTTTTTGTTATTTTAATCATAAATTAAAAACAAACTATTTGACGCGATTACTTTCAAAAATAATTCCAAAAATTCTTTTTACGACTACTATGAAACTGTCGCATTTCGATACTGTTAGTTGACAGGAAATTTGCTTAATTTTACCTTAATGTTACCTTCATGCGCGCGCAGGCAATGAAAGATAAATTCACCCCAATGCGCATGTGCGGTGTGCGGGAAAGAATAAATTTGCAGCAATGTGCAGAATTTTCATTCCCGCACTGGCTGCGCGCGCATTAATGCCTGTCAATCATATTTATATTGTATTTTCTTGATTATTTATTTATTGTAAAATGGTAATCGGAGGAAAAGCATAGTGAGCAACACGCGCAGAATGCATATTCCGCACTCGAATGATTTATATAGCTTGCTTTTTTACCATTTATCTTACAGTCTGTTTCTTTGATTTAAGCGAATTAGATTTTGAAAAATAATAATTTTTATGTTTAAATGAAACTTTTGATCATTTTGTTTGGCGAAAGTCCAAGTCAAACATTAAAATGTGAGTTTGTGTAGGGTGACCATTCCCGTATTTTAACATTTTGTCCCGCATTGTCCCGCATTTTGGATTTGGGATAGGCTGACCATTTTCTTGAGAAGGCAATGCGGGACGGTCCAGGGTGAGGAACTTTTTTTTTTGCTCGTCACTTGGATTTTGGGAGGTGAGGACCTTGTTTTTATTTGCTAAGGGCGCCAAAACACGGCTCTGCGTACATCAGAGGAAAGGAGTACAAAAGATAACAAAAATGTATTAAACGATTTAACAATTGTGGCTAGTATAATTTAATTACCGCGACAAAAAAATTAACAATTGAATAAAAAATATCACAAAAAAATAAATTACACTGATAACTACATATGCCACGAGCTCAAAAAGAAATAACATAAGGGTTGGCTATGAAAAAATAAAATAATGTCTACTGCAGGCTTTATATAACAATATAAACTTATGACAACAACAAAAGTCATGAAAGTTAATTAATTCTAAAGCTTGCTGATGACATTACTTTTATTTTCCATAGCCAACCCTTATGTAATTTCTTTCAGAACTCATGGTATAATGTAAATATACACATTTTAATATCAAAATTCAAAAATTATCATTATCAAACTATAGGAAAAGTAGAGCACTGACAGTTAAATTGATGTAAAGTTAGTTAGAATTAAAAATGCGGGACATTTTGTGGGCAAGTAACAATGCGGGACGCAGAGTCAAAATGCGGGACGAATGGTCACCCTAATTTGGGAGGTGAGGACCTTTTTTTTGCTCTTCACTTGGATTTGGAAGGTGAAGACCTTTTTTTTGCTCTTCACTTGGATTTTGGGAGATGAGGACCTTTTTTTTGCTCTTCACTTGGATTTGGAAGGTGAAGACCTTTTTTTTGCTCTTCACTTGGATTTTGGGAGATGAGGACCTTTTTTTTGCTCTTCACTTGGATTTTGGGAGATGAAGACTTTTTTTTGCTCTTCACTTGGATTTGGGAGATAAAGACCTTTTTTTTACTCCGTCCCGCATTGCCTTCTTAAGAAAATGGTCACCCTAAGTTTGTGACAACTTACAAAAATAAAAATTCCATTTAATTAAACTTAAATGTTCGGAATAGCCTATTAAAATTCATTTTAATGACTGGTAAGGAAGTATTTCAATATTTTAACTGGTACGCGCGTACTTTTGCGTACCGGTTGAAGGAAAATATAATTGCCGCCAACAATACCGTTTGTGAACGTGGACAAGAACTTGTGAACTACTCTCTTGTACCTACGTGACTAACAAAGATTTCATAGATCAGAGTAATTTTTTGAGTACGGTTCTGTAACGTAGCGTTGGCGGGGAGCGTCGCGATGCAGTGTGTCGCGACGCCTGACAGTTGTGTTTTTGTGTTGGTGGTGTGAGCTGTGTTAACTTAGATATGCACCTGTTTCAAGTCCAACTAAACTCAGACACCCGGTGACAAAACTAAAATATAAAATGCATCTGTGATAATACCTCCAAAGAAAACCGCGTGTCATTTAAAAACCATGGACTTGAACGGGGCAACAAAACAGGAGGAAAACTACCCGGAAGTAAGGGATCTAGAAAATCAGATTAAAGAACAGAAACTACAAATAAAAGGGGATAAAGAAATGCATATGAATTTACATAACGGACAAATGAATGGGGATAAAGAAATGGAGATGATAAACCAGGAGAAAGCCCAGATGAAACTAGATCTCATTAAACATAAAGAGAATAAAAAAGGAAAGCAGCAAATTAAAACAGATTTTATGAATGGAAATTTGGAAGAATCTCCAAAATCCCCCGTAGAAATGAATGGAGAAGGAAGAATTGAAGAAATAAACCAGGAAATTATCAACCAAGTTAAACATCCCGTTGATTCATCCTCTCCATTCATGGAAGATGGAATAAGAAAAAGAATTAAATTAGAAACACCAGTGGATAATGATGTAAAGTGGGAAGTTGTTAAATCGGATTTATTGCATTGGAAAGACATGCCACAACATCTGCAGTTTAATCCGTATATATTTACGGGGTACCGGCCTCTTCTTTCAATCTGGGGGTGCATTAATAGTTTATTCTACATCCATAATGAAACTATAAATATCATCACACATGGTAAGAATTTTTTTAAATGTTTTTAATAGCTTTAACCAGTGGTGGTATTCAGCTTGTTCCGTAGAACCGCTAAAAAAATTTTAGTTTGGCGAATCGGTTGTTAAAATCAGGGCTTCGAACCGGAACTGAACCGAAAACCGAAAAAAAAACGTTATTTTTGTCAGAACGAAAACCGGAACTGAACCGAAAAAAAATATCGGTTTATTTCGGTTTAGATAATATTTATGCGAAAATATAAAATGCATTTTATTTAAGATTATTTTTTAAACTGATGAGCAGAAAAAAAACGTTTTTTTTTTAACTGATAAGTAAAAAAAAATGCGCTTCTATTATTTCGGGGGGGGGGGTTAATTCCAAGAATCCCCTCTGGCCTTGGTATGATTATTACAAAATAAGGAATAAAATGTTCTTCTAAATTATAGTAGAAAATAAATTTCTAATACAAAGGCATTTACAAATTTATCACTCGGAACTGAACCGAAAAAACTATTATTTTTGCCGGAACGAAAACCGGAATCGAACTGATATATATTTTTTTAATTGAACCGAAACGAAAAAAATAACCGTTCGAAGCCCTGGTTAAAATTGTAATATTTGTTTAATTAAATCGAGTAAAACTGATTCGCAAAAACGTTAATCAAGAGGCAATATTGAAATTTCTTAAATCAGGATTTTAAATATACCGGAACAAACTGGTACAGGGTTCCGGTTCGTGAAATTTTGGATAATATCATTTTGGTTCGTGAAATTATTTAGAATATTCTTAATATTGTTTTTTTTTAGCACAATAATTTTGAAATTTTAAATATTAAATAATGACAGAAATTTTCATATTTATTTAATATTTTATTTTGTAGTTATTTTTTTCTTGTCTTAAATCATATTTTGGTTGCTTTTTGTCAAATAATTTTTTATATGCAAAATTTTTATAATTTTTTTTTCGTTATATAAGGCATCTTGTTCCTTTTTTATTGTTTTAAGTATTAAATATATCATTTTTTTATGCTATTTTATTAATTTTTGTCACTAGTGTGCATTGGTTTTTAAATTATTTAAATCCCACCACTGGTGTAGACCCTTTATTTCATATTGTTCCCAATTGGAATAGTTTTTAGTTCCAGCTGAACTATATCTATAATCAGCTGGCGTACCCATTGTTTCTCCCAACCTTCATTTCTCCCTCTGTCCCACTCCTTTACCTCACTAGTCAATGTACTGTCCACTGAGAAGTACACAGAGGGCCTGATTATATATTTTTTTATTTTATAATAATTATGAAGTTTTAATGCATAAAAAAGAGGCTTCAGCCTGTGAAAAGATTTTCAGAAGACCTTGGTGCATGGATAAGAATTAATTTGAAACATGTCTTAATTTTTTTGGCACTGAATTTGGTTTCAAAATCATCTACAACTTTCAATTTCAAAAATATATTTCTCACCATTAACAATTTTATTTTTAAATAAGGCGCTAATAGCCACAGATGCTGTGCGCCAAAAATTGTAACTAATTAACTGTTTAATTTTTTTTTTGCTACTATAAATGATTTACTCCACTTTTATGCCTTAAAAACTAAAAATTAAAATAATTCATGCAATAAAGGGTTAAACGTTGTTTGATAGTGATAAAACGTATGTACATATATGGCTATTAGCGCGATAGTGCTAATATGTAATGTAATAATTCAAGACCTATGACATTTCGAATAAGTCAATAATGTTGGAATAATTTAAACAACGAGCGTTTCGAAATAATGACAGTATTGTTAATCTAGAATTTCTTGCCAAAAAATTTGGAATTTAATTGTTTAAACTCATTAGTGAAACCAAACACAAAAGTATAAAATAAAAAAATGATGTGAAGTGTGAATTTTCACACATTTCAGAGTTTCGCAGGTATATAATAAGTGAAGGCGGTATGCTGAGTGTGTAGGACAAGTTTTGCTTTGTAGTAATCACGGCAAAATGAACGATATTTTTATTATAATTTATCGTCTGTTAATCTAAAAGCTTTAAAAACAAATTTTATGTTAAAATATTTTTTTGTTAATTTTAATTCGAATACCTAATACCATTATTTAGGTTTCTAAATATGTGCAGTATTTTTTTTTTATATAGCAAGGTTCATTAAGATTTTGAAAATTGCGCCTATGGCTTCCATTGGTTGTTTTAAGTCATATGCTCCGCCACAAAGTACCAGCTTAATTTATGATGCTTTATCAAAAAAAAAATCTCAAATAAAATGTGTTAGTTATTGCTTTTATAGCAACTTTTGTTAAATTAATTTTTTCGAAATATTTCTCTGTTGTGAAATATTCGTAAAAATCTTAAAACCGAAACGAGTAAACTCCCATTTCTAGTTAACCGATTTTTACCAAAAGTTGATCAACTCGTGCCATTGATGTCAGTAGCTTAAATATGAAGTTTCATAAAAATCCTTTTAGCCGAATTTGCTCTGCACGTGTACACGAACCGACCGACAGACAGACAGACATCATGCTAAAAATAGTCAAAACTTTATGTAGGGACCCAATTCGTGGAGATCCATCGAAATCTCGAAATGTCAAAATCGGTATGCTCACAATACCTCCCTTAAATATGTTGGCGGTCGGTAAAAAATCAAATCATATCTTAAAGCGAATTTTTAAATATGAATATGTTTAAATATAAACTAATAGAATTATTTTAATTGTAAATATACAAATTGCATTATAGGCGTCGTCTTGTAAACCAATTGCGTACGACACGGCAAATTGTAGTTAAAACTTCATTCTACAAATCTTTCTAAATATTTTGTTCCGTTATAAATACTAATGAAACCGTAAAATATGTGAAATATGGGCACTTAACATAAATTATTTCATTACTTATATTAAATCGTATTTTTTATTTTTATTAAATTTCTATGCAGAGTATATTATTGATTATCAATTTTTTGATAGAATTGATAAGACCATATATGTATATTTGATATCGACCGATCACGAAAGGGGAAATATAATATTATTAAAAACACAGATTTTATGAAATTACTAAAGTAAACTGGAAACCTTTCAATACTAATAGCGTTAGTAAATTTAAATTTAATTTATGTAACACGTTCAAATTTTAAAATTAAACACATATATTTATTTTCAATTTCACACGAGAAGTTTACAAAATATATCAACGGCAAGAAATTAAAACTTTAAAATATAGCATGTTTCTTTGCCTTAAGCAGAACTAGATTTTGAAACCAGTAATTTTTATCGGTTAAATGAAGCTTTTTATCAGTTTGCTTAGTAAAAAAAAATTGGACCATTGCCATTGCTGTTAGTATTAGGCTAGAATAGTACAATATAATGAGTATTGGTATCTAAAAGATATAATAATTCATGAGTATATAATAGTATATTCTGTAACAAGGTTGGAATGAGAAAATTCGATGCGAGTGGAACATCGAGCAACGAACAACGAATTTTCTCATTCCAACCGAGTCACAGACTTACTTTCACGACCACCAGAAAGAAAAAAAAATAACAAATAATTATTTTAATTTATATTTTTAACTTAACAAATAATTTATATTACATAACAAATTAATCAATTAATTAAACTATTTTTTTATTTATTATTTGTTTAATTTTAATTTAATT
Source organism: Liopterus haemorrhoidalis (assembly GCA_963971575.1). Classification (NCBI taxonomy): domain Eukaryota; kingdom Metazoa; phylum Arthropoda; class Insecta; order Coleoptera; family Dytiscidae; genus Liopterus; species Liopterus haemorrhoidalis. Next base: position 64,946,855 of record OZ020615.1, read on the forward strand.
TACCGCACATCGGCCACTATTTTAGGTTAGGAAGTTATGTTGCATTTATTTAATGTAAACGTTGCATATATCTTAATGTAACCCTACAAAAACAAAAGACAAAAAGTATGGAATAGTTATTCCATAACAAGTGATGGAATGAAATACACGTAAAATGCATAAGAAGATAAGTGCTTTAGAATAAAATTCCAACTCTTGTGTTAGAATATTAACTTTCTGTAGTCAAAATTGATTTTAGAATTGATAAATTCTATTGGCATCTGACACTACCGATAGAGGCGCTACTGCATTCACATCATGACTGACTTTGGTAGGATATTTTTGACAGGTTCAATGGTATCTTCATGTGATATTTATTGAAACACACGGGAACATACTCTAAAATGGTCTTTAACTGTCTTTCCACTTCTAAGAACATATTCCCATGCTTGTCACAAACTCGACTATCCTACAACCGTCAGTTTCTCAAAATCTCACTAGAGGCGCTTCAGTTATTGTCAGTTGACAATAGTGGTCGTGGAGAAAATATATTTGGACGTTTCGGAAACTGCTCAACAATCTGTTTCCGTCTTCAGCGATCACGAGAAGTGATAAACATGTAAGAGTGGGACCTGGTTATAGGTGTTTTGTTATTGGTTGGGTGGTTGGGATTAGCTATAGGAAGGGGCGGGACAACCTGCGGAGGATTAACGTCCGGATTAAGGTTGTTTGTCACATTATTGTGTGGTTATGAGTTTTTTTGTTACCGGATTAGTGACTTGAGGATTAGAAAGATTGTTTTGAATAATGGAAAGTCAGACAACCACAAGATATTAGCTGCTTTCCTTTTACAAGTTAAAATGCTTGGCTAAGCTAAGAAGTTAGTCAAATGTCTTAGCAAGGGAAAGGGGAAGGAAAAAACTTAGTTTATCTTAGCCAGTGTCGTATAAATGGAACGCTCTTACAACTTAGATTAACTTAGCTTAGCTTAGATTTCTTAAGTAAAGTGGTAAAAGGAAAGCGCCTAATTGTAAATAATATTGTTTATCTTTTAGCGGTGCCTATCGTGTATATCCTCCTAACGGTGCCGAGTTTGATGCCGTGGGATACCGAGTTCCGTTTCTTGTCCTGGTGTCACCTGGTCGGGAGCGTAGCCCCATGGATCGGATCTTTCGTCTACCACCTCTTCATGAACCTGGAGAGGGGGGAGAACATCTACTACAGGCTTCTCCAACTGGATATGCTTGGAATTTGGATATCACAAAGTTTCGGTAAGAAATAGATTAATAGGTGAATTTTTGTAGTTATTGGCATCTGACACTACCGATAGAGGCGCTACTGCATTCACATCATGGCTGACTTTGGTAGGATATTTTTGACAGGTTCAATGGTATCTTCATGTGATATTTATTAAAACACACGGGAACACATTCTAAAATGGTCTTTAACTGTCTTTCCACTTCTAAGAACATATTCCCATGCTTGTCACAAACTCGACTATCCTACAACCGTCAGTTTCTCAAAATCTCACTAGAGGCGCTTCAGTTATTGTCAGTTGACAATACAAGAGTGGGTTGTTGTATTATATTTCATCTTTGTAAAAGTGTTGAGTGGTTTTATGAATTTGACCTTTATTAATTGATTTGTTCTTGTACAAATAAAGGTCTCCTGGCATTGTTCAAATGTTCTACCTGGCCAATGAATTAATTACGCGTATTGATTACGTAAAAATAGATCAAATTTTTATTTTCCAAAACAATCAATTTAAACTACGTTGCTTCTGTGCACGTATTTTCGTGCATTTTAGGCATTGTTTGTTAGCTGCAAAATTAAACAAGTGACGTGAAAATAAATATGAAAATGTAAGTTTTAAAAATCAGTCGAGCTGGTTATAAATAATATTTCGAACTGGTTGATAAACATACTCATTATTAAAAATTACATAAAATTAGAATTAAGCATTAAAATCAAACATATTAATAACTCAAAAAGAACTTATTACTCAGTATTTTACATTAAACCGATAAGAATATAATATGAAATTCCAGGGCTTCGAACCGTTATTTTTTTCGTTTCGGTTTTCGTTCCGGTTCAATTAAAAAATTATATATCAGTTCGGTTCCGGTTTTCGTTCCGGCAAAAATAACGGTTTTTTCGGTTTTCGGTTCAGTTCCGAGTGATAAATTTGTAAATGCTTGTATTTGTATTAGAAATTTATTTTATACTATAATTTAGTAGAACATTTTATTCCTTATTTTGTAATAATCATACCAAGGCCGCTGCCTTGGGGATTCTTGGCGTTCACCCCCCCCCCCTCTCGAAATAATAGAAGCGCATTTTTTTACTTATCAGTTAAAAAAATTACGATATTTTTTTCTGCTCATCAGTTTAAAAAATAATCTTAAATAAAATGTATTTTATATTCACTCCCATAAACTTTATCTGAACCGAAATAAACCGATATTTTTTTTTCGGTTCAGTTCCGGTTTTCGTTCCGACAAAAATAACGGTTTTTTTCGGTTTTCGGTTCAGTTCCGGTTCGAAGCCCTGTGAAATTCAGCTTGTATTTTTTGTCATTTTAATTTTAAAGTATATTTTTGCGTTTTAGGGGCTATGCCGATGGTGACGGCGTCAGTTTACTGCCTTCCAACTATCTTGAGATGGAGTTGTATTACTTCTTACTGTGTGCTTAGCCTCTGGGGACTTTATAAGGTAAACATCACCTTTTGAAAAGTTATTCGATGTTTGATTATATTTGCTGTAGGCGATGACCGCCTGGTCTCCATGGGAAAGAAGACTCTGTTTCCTTCTGCCTTTCTCTATGAGGATGGTCCTGTGCTGCCTCCGGGTCTCCAGCTTTGGAGGAGGAGATCCTGCCTCTCTTACACACGTCTTCTTACAAGTAAGTTCAGTTTTAGTTACCTAGAATATGGCATCCTCGCATAATAAAATAAAATTGTAAAATAGACAACTTAACTCAGCTCGAATATAACGCGATATTTTTTAATCAATTATTTTCTAAAAAAATAAGGGCCCTAGGCAGTTGCCTAGTCTGCCTAGGCCAAAGTCCGTCCCTGATCGATAGTGATGGTTTTAAGAAATGCTGCATTTCAAATAATTTAAATGGATCTGAAGATGACATTTTGTGGAAGACTGAAAGCAGCATACTAACGATACCGATTTTCGAATAACTTTTATTTCAAACTAGCAGACCTCTTGCCAACGACGTTGGCAAACTGATATCGAGTAAAAATCAATATAAACAGAAATCAATTATTAAAATTTGCATGATTCTGCGTATATTAACAAAAAAAAAACGTTACTTGATTATACGTAGGAAATCCTAAACAGCAGCTCAATGCGTGTCGTTTAGAAATTAGTATCGGACCGGATACGACCCGCAGGCCATATTCTGGACATCAATGGTATAGCTCAGCGGTTCCCAAACTTTTTTGGCCGCGACCCGGTACAAGTACGAAAATTTTTCGCGACCCACCATATGAAAAAAAAAACATTTATTTACAAAACAAATTTTATTTTAAAGCAGTAGCTTTATAGTAATAAAGATTAATAAAGAGAATAGTATAATAATAAAAAGTATAGTATAGTAATAAAGAATATAGTATAGTAAAAAGAGCACAAAAACACTATTCTAGTGATTAACTGACGTAAAAAAAATAATATATACAAAAAAAATCTTTTTTGTGTTTTTACAATTTTTTTCGCGACCCGGCAAAATTTTTGCGACCCAATGCCGGGTTGCGACCCACACTTTGGGAAACGCTGGTATAGCTGTTTCTGATTATACCTAGGAAATCCTAAAAAGCCGCTCAGTACGTGTCGTTTAAAGTTTAAAAATTAGTATCGGGCCGAACATGATCCGCGGGCCATTTTATGTTGCGTAACATCAATTCATACAAAACATGCTCTTCACAGAACATTCTTTCGTCAAGCCACCGTATTTACTGACTGCATAGCTCTGGTTACTAGTCACGGTAAGCGATCTGCTTTGTCAAATACGTTGTTTCACACCACTCACTTCATCACCGACCGTATGCCGCAAGACCCGCTAGCATAGGGTGACCATTTTCTTAAGAAGGCAATGCGGGAAGGAGCAAAAAAATCCTCATCTCCCAAATCCAAGTGAAGAGAAATAAAAAGGTCTTCACCTCCCAAATCCAAGTGAAGAGCAAAAAATTAAAATGCGGGACAAAATGTTAAAATGCGGGACAGTCCCGCAAAATGGGGGACGAATGGTCACCCTACGCTAGCACACAGGAACTTAGCGTTATAATCCGAGAGCTAGCAACGTTTTCGAGAAAGAATTTTAGGTCGGCTGGTTTTTCGATATTTCCCTTTCGTATTGAAGTTAGGTAGGGATGCGGCACGTCTGGCACCTGGGAGCGGTTGCGTTTACCTGTGCGCATCTCGCCTGTACAGGTAAAAATGGATATTTTGAAATCATTTTAAGACATTTTATTTATTTTATATTATTTTCTATGTCTTTTTAACATTATAAATTTATAGTTGCCAGACAGTTTCGTAGTTGCTAACATTGCGCCAGATCTAATTTAAGTATTTAAAAAATAATAATTTTCAAACCATTTTAGTATAGCTGTAATTTTAATAGGATATAGTTCTGTAATCAAAGAATACAATATTAATTTGCCAGACGGAAATTCCGTTGTTTAACTAGGAACCAGACCAATTTAAGTCCCGGGGAGAATAGGTAAGTTAGAAGAGTGTGGCAGCTTATTCGTTGGTTGCGTGATAGAGATAGCTGCAACAGAGGGCGTTAGAGAGAGACAGGTTATATAGGTTAGAATTTCATAAAAAAATAGAGCAAAATAATAATTAAAGTAAAATGAGATGAGAACAACTGATAAAAAATATTATTAGCAAAATAAAACAAATCATTTATTTTAAATATGTAGGAAATTAAACATAAAATGTAATTCAGTATTTTTATTGAATAATTCTGTCACAATAAAATGCTTTTCTAGGACCTGAGTATCTGTTACAAAAATTTAAAAAAAAAAAATTAAAAATAAAAAATTTAAAAAAAATTAAATTAAATTATTATTATTTTTTAAATTGTATTATTTTACCACTTTTGTTTGAACAAAAAACACATTTTTCTTTTTCCTCACTCATCACGATAAAATTCTGCTTCTATTTTATTTTATAAAAACAAGCAAACATAAACACTCATGTGGATGACGCTAACTTAACAAATAGCAGCTGTGATTGTTTTACTGTTATCTCTTCTAACTCACCTATTCTCCCCGGGACTTAAATTGGTCTGGTTCCTAGTTAAACAACGGAATTTCCGTCTGGCAAATTAATATTGTATTCTTCGATTACAGGACTATATCATATTAAAATTACAGCTATACTAAAATGGATTGAAAAATATTATTTTTCAAATACTTAAATTAGATCTGGCGCAATGTTAGCAACAACGAAACTGTTATAAATTTATAATGCTAAAAAGACATAGAAAATTATATTAAAAAAAAAATGTCTTAAAATGATTTCAAAATATCCACTTTTTACCTATACGGCGAGTTGCGCACAGGTAAACGCAACCGCTCCCAGGTGCCAGACGTACCGCATCCCTACCTAACTTCAATAAGAAAGAGAAATATCGAAAAACCAGCCGACCTAAAATAAACTTTTTTGTGACGTTGCTAGCTCTTAGACTATTACGTTAAGACAGAAATTTGGTCTTTTATATATATAATTACTTCGTGAAAATTGTTGGTGTCGTGTTATATTCGGGGTAATAGGGTATATTTATTGATGTGGTTGTTGTGTAGGATGCGGTTAGTGTGGTGGGTGCCGCTATAGGAGCGATGCACATCCCCGAGAAATGGTTCCCGGGTACCGTGGACCTCTACCTCAACAGTCACAACATCATGCACGTGCTGGTGGTGGCGGCAGTGTACAGCATGCACCAGGCGACCGTGCGCGACCTGGAGTGGATGTCGCGGGTCGAGTGCCACGCTGCCGCTGCCCGAGTGCTACAGACCGTCGCGCCAGCCCTAGGTAATCACACTGCCGCCGCACTCTGACATCTGCAACACATTGCCACCAACACAGATCCACTCTCCTAATTACAAAATGATTTGTTCACTTGGGAGATTATCTAAATACAATTCCATTACTAAATTTATCTTTACACGGCAAATATCTTTACTAAATTTCTTCTATACCGGAAAAGTTCCAATAATTTTTTAAAAACTTTTTTGAGAATACAATAATACCCCGCCACTCGACGTTAATTTGTTCTGGAAAAGCGTCGAGTAGCGATTTCGTCGAGTGGCGAGTCGTATTACTCCATAAGAAATAAAGGGAATAATATGTAAAGTCTGTTCCAAATGGTTAGGCGGAACTAGATTTTGCAGTCTAGTTACTTTCATCGTTTAAGGCGTGCTTTTCGACCGTTTTGTTTAAGCTTTGTAAATCATACTTACAATAAACATTTTTTTGTTAAGGTTAATATCATTTTAAAATGTCATTTTCTTTATATTTTGATTTTTTCTGTCTTTCTTAATACAAATTTCCCATTTATTTATTTATTTTTTTATTAAAATATGTAAAAAAATAATTTAATGTCATTCGTTTCCATGGTTTCATTGTTGGAATTTTAAATTTTGACATTCCAACGTAAAAAATGAAATTACCCAAGCAAGGTCCCTTCTCGTGACAACCTAAAAGAACGAAATTCCCATTTAGTTCCGCCTAACCGTTTGAAACAGACTGTACATACATACGGAGTGATTATTTAATGGCGAGACGACGTCACTGGAAGTTTTAATAATTTGCCGTTTCATATACATCGTAGTAGGCGATTATGCGCGCATGCGCATCATGGTTATTATATCTCTTCAAGGTTATTATAGTCATAGTATTCACCAGTATTTCTGCTAGGAGGCACGTAAAATTTGGCGACGTCGTCTCGCCATTAAATAATCACTCTGTATATACATATACATACAGTCTGTTCCAAACGGTTAAGCGGAACTAAATGGGAATTTCGTTCTTTTAGGTTGTCACGAAAAGGGACTTGGGTTATTTCATTTTGCACGTTGGAATGTCAAAATTTAAAATTCCAACAATGAAACCATGGAAACGAATGACATATGTCAAACTTAAATTAATTTTCTTACATATTTTAATGACAAAAAAATAAATAAATGGGATATTTGTATTAAGAATGACACAAAAAATCAAAATATAAAGAAAATGACATTTTAAAATGATATTAACCTTAACCAAAAAATGTTTGTTGCAAGTATGATTTACAAAGTTTAAACAAAACGGCTGAAAAGCATGATTTAAACGATGAAAGTAACTAGATTACAAAATCTAGTTCCGCCTAACCGTTTGGAACCGACTTTATGAACATATATACATATAAGGAAATACATATATGTATATGATTTCCTTTTAGCTATGCTTGCATTTCTAGCCTTTGGATCCATAATTATAAATATAAATCACTTATTTTAGCAAAAAACAAAAAGTTCATAGCTGCACTAAACCTGAGTTGTTGGCGTTAAGATATCTAGGTGCGAACTGCTGGCCATGCGTTCATTTTGCTTTATTTACCAAAATATGTATCACGTGATCGGTACTCAATCACGCGTCAGATAGCGATGCTTCCGTCGACTCTCACTCTCGACATTTACGTCGAGACGAAAACGTCGAGCTAAGAGGCAGTCGAGTAACGGGGTATTACTGTATTTAAAAATATCTTTAATCCGGTAATCTTAGTACTAAGAGCTTTTATTTATAGTATGTGCAGTAAATATAAGAGAGTAAACAGATATTTGGTTGTGGTTAGTAACGATTTTTGTTGGTAGTTGATTATATAAGAGGCACTTTATTCAAATGACAGTTCTGTTTAAAACCGTAACTTCAATATTCTGTGTTCTGCACATTACATAACACTTCACTCAATAAGTCTCCGGTCTGACATATATATGGCAACACTGTTGACATACCCATGATTTCTGGATAGTACCAACCTTCAAACGATACGTGTGAAAATTTCATGACATTCTGACAATTAGTTTAGAGGTTACAGTGGTTTTAGTGACTCCAGTTTTGTAATTTTCAAAAGAATGGATAAAAAGAATTTCGTGTGTTGATTAAACATTGTTTTTTGATGGGAAAAAATACTGTTGAAGCCAAACAGTGGCTTGATAAGCGTTATAGAGACTCTGCACCAGGCAAATCAACTATTACTAATTGGTATGCTGAATTTAAACTTAATTATTTTTTTTTTTTTTTTTTTTAAGTTAGAGGAGCCTTGGTATGAATGTATCACTCTTGAAGGAGAGTATGTTGAGGAATAAAGTCGAATTTCTAAAAAAAAAATTTTCTTAGAACGTAGACTTATTGAACGACGTGGTATGTAGAAAATTAGAAAATTTCAGTATTTTTTAAAAATATCATGAACCAAAATTCAGTTAACAATTTAAATATTTCTAAAAAATAATTTTTATTCGTTCTTTGTTCCGAGATCTTCTATTTGTTACTCCAAAATAATAATAATAATCTTTAGAAAAATAATCTGATCAAAAATTAAGACTCTATGTGTATTACGTGTGTATTCCAAATCTTTTTAAATTTTTATACTAACCCATATAAGTAATAGGGTAAAAGACAAAAAAAATTTGGAAATTATTTGGACCAAAATCGCCTCTTAACAAAAAGTTTCTTAAAAATTACTTTCTGTTTCTTAATCTACTCTTCAGGAGCTTTCATTTGATGCCCCACAATAATTTAAAAAAACAACTGATTTTTTTATCTTTCGAAAAAAATATTCTGATAAAAAATTAAGATTGAATTATTTCAGTTCATAGACCGGGAGCTCATGACAGTTTTTGGTCTCCGATTTCATACAGCATGCCTTTTGGAGGAGAGAATATTTACCCTGTGACAACAAAAAAGGGATGGTACTAAACCCCTGCACGCTTTCCGGTCATAGGGAAAATTGCATTTCCACTTAAACACAAAAATTTTGTGCTTTTCTCTGATTTAATATTGCTTGCCCTTTTGTCAAAACAAAGTTATAACAAATTTAAAGTCTTTTAAATATATGCATGCGATTCGGAGGGTCCCAAAGGGCTCAAACGGTCATGTGATCTTGTAATAAAAAAATATGATTTTCCGCGTTTTCATACAGCATGCCTATAATTAAAAGACTTTAAATTTGTTATAACTTTCTTTTGACAAAAGGGCAAGCAATATTAAATCAGAGAAAAACACAAAAATTTTGTGCAAGTGGAAATGCAATTTTCCCTATGACCGGAAAGCGTGCAGGGGTTTAGTACCATCCCTTTTTTGTTGTCACAGGGTAAATATTCTCTCCTCCAAAAGGCATGCTGTATGAAATCGGAGACCAAAAATGTCATGAGCTCTCGGTCTATCAGATCAATGTGCATTACTCTGAATTTTTAAATATTTTTAGACTAACCTTCTCTGGCTTATACAGGGGGGGGAACAAATAGCACATTTTTAACAAAAATCGCGTCAAAATAACAAGCATGCCAGTAGTAATTAAATGTTTACCGTACAAGCAGTTACATTTGTATACTTAAAAGAAAGATGTATTAGTAATGGATTTGTGTTGCCCTAGTTGTGATCACATCGTGATAGTATAGTTTAGTAGTTCAATTTTAAAAATTAGGTTCAGTGGTGTACGTGAATAGGGGGTTTTAAACCACAAAAGACAGTTTTTAACACCTATTTATTTTTTAATGTGCCCCTCCAAAATATTTTGATACGTGCACCACTGGTAGTCTGTACAAACTAGCTCAACTAAGTAGCAATTGCTAGTTTTATTGAGTTAAAATACATTCCTTAAGTTATCTTCCACGTCTAGTCTTCTTTTTGCCTAAACTGCAGAGCACAAATTTAGGGCAAAATATTTCATTCCAAATATGTTAACCTAGGCAATCTGCAGTTTAGAGTTTAAGTTAACTTCCAATGCTGTTGAATTTAAAAAAAAGAAAACATATCCATATTTTTTTGAGAAAAAGAAAAACAATTTTGAGTTACCTGTATAAACATATCAGTTAATAATTAAAATAGTCAATTTTAAAATATTTTAAAATATTTGTGTTCAAAAATTCAGGGGTCCTGACCATAAATATTAAAATTTTAAATATTCAAATTGTCAATTAATACATATTTTTTTAATTTGTTAAATGTACAGCCAAATAAGTTCATTTGGGTTTTCACATTAAAACGTACCACTTATTCGCTTTTACCTTAATTGTATGGTTGCACATCTATATCTCACCTCAGTAGAGCCCACAACCATCTCTCTATGATGAGCGGTTTTAATCGTCTGGGTACGATTCGAATTCGTAAATTTTTACGCTAGTTAATAAGCTGCTACTATGGTCTATTTCAAAGTAGAAAAATGTGTGTAAGAAGATAGGAGCTGTTTGTCCTTGCTTCGGATTGGTTTAGATCGTCATCCCTATTACACTGTTAAAATATTGTTTTTAATCAAAGTTGACAGATGTTCAGTGTCGTACATTGGAAATATATATTATTTAACTTTTTTCATATATTTTGTTATTATTTACATATTTAGACTTTTATTTATATTTTTGGCGTAGATTTTATGGAGAACACAGTTATATATTTTTTAGGTTATCTGACATATAAATATTTTTTTGACACTTGACAATTAACAGATCAAGAGAGAGGACTAATGTGAGGCCAAAAGACAGCCCAGCTGATTGTGCCCAAAGAAGAAGTTATTGATATAATTTTTAGACCTTCATATATACATATATTTTTAATTTTTATTTACAATAATTATTTAAATAAGAAACTTTAGCTCTGAAGATATATTGTTTGTTTTATTGCTTTATTTAAATTCTTTTAGCAAATCTCTCTTGTTATATATAGTACGTCATTTTTAAAATGTTTCAAATTTCCCATTAAACTGAATTTATGTCGTATAAATAAGTGTATTTAACATCTGCCTTGTTTATTTCAATATCATATTAACCATTTTCATATTAAAAAAAAAATCACTTGCTAACCCAGTTACTACGCCCATGCCCTAGTTGTAACTTATTTTAAATTTCCCGCTATACTGTATTTGTCCAGTGTAAATCGTACTCGGTTCGCAGCGCTATCTACTTTTTTTACTTTGAAATAGACCCTAGTTGTGTACTCATACTAGATTTGATTTTTTCAGATTTTACCAAATAAGCACGAATTAGGCTTTTTAACACGAATCAGCTGTTTTTAGCGTGATGTCGGTCTGTGGATACGTATAAAGTAAATTCGGTTAAACGGATTTTTAACAAATTTCAGGAAAAGGTTTTACAGGACGAGGTTCTGTCTAATGTAATGTGAAAACCGCATGAACTTATTTGGTTATTTTTATCCTAAATTAGAAATCTTCCATTTTACTTCCAGTTCTGATAATTTTCTTCCAATTATTTTTGGTTATTGGAAAAATTCAGCTTATAGGTATTAGGAATAAGCTTTGAAAATTCAAATAGTCAAAACTATGAATTAGTAGTTTTGAAATTTAGAAATTGAAAAATGTTGGATAAAAATGTTTTTAGAAATTTGTCCATTTTATACAATTTTTTCCAACATTTTTCATTTAGTGTAAATTTGAAGTTGAAAATTGTAAATTAATAGATTTCGGCTCATTTTGAAAATATAGATTTAGAATTTTAAAATCAATAGTTTTAAGCAATAAATATACACTTTAGATATTAATTCTTAAAATTTCTTCAAATATTTAAAAGATGAAATGTGAATATTTGGTTGAAAATTTGAAAATTTGCAAAGTGTTTTTTTATTTTTAAATGATATTTTTGTACTGTGTGGCTGAAAAATATTTTATTTCATCTTTTGGGTATTCAAAATAACTATATACTTTTAAGCAAAAAATTTATGGAACACAAAATTTTTTTGGACTCATTTATAATTTTACCAAAATTTAAAAAAAATAAACCTCTAAATTCCTGATTTTTATTAAAACAAGAGTACCCTGAGGCTAGATAAAATACATTGTATATCTAAATTTCAAAAATTTTAGCCAAATCTTTTACAGTTTTCATGATAACTTGTAATTTTGAATAGTTGAAAAATTCAAAAAAAAAAACAAAAACAAAAAAATTGGATTTGCTTCAAAATATAACTTAAATCAATTTAACACCTCAGGATCTAAAAAATGGTAACCGCAGTACTATATTTTTACCGTTTTATTGACAGAATATTTTGAAATTTTCAAAAAATTAAAAGCCATTTAAATTGTTCTGGATTTGTTTCAAAATGGAAACTATAGCCAATGAGGGGCTCAGGGTTTCAAAAATTGTAACCGCGGATCTTTATTTTTATTGTTTTTCTTGATATTTTGAAATTTTGAAAAAATTCGAAAAATTAAAAGCCTTTTAAATTGTCCTGGATTTGTTTCAAAATGAGACCTATTGCCATTGAGGGGCTTCGGATTTCAAAAATTGTAACCACAGGTCTTTATTCCTATCTATTTTCTTGATAGGATATGTTGAATTTTGAAAAAAATCCAAAAATTTAGTCATATAAAATTGTTCTGTATTTGTTTCAAAATGTGACTTAAAGCCATTTTGGGGCTAAAATAATCAAAAATTTTAACCGCAGGTCGCTATTTTTTACTATTTTCGAAATACAATTTTTTTAAAATAGAAAAAAATTGAATAATCAAAATGTAATTTTTTTGGTCGGGATTTGTTTCAAAATATGATCCAAACTAAAACCATACTCTTGGGGTTGTTGATGCTGGTTAGTACAAACGTAGAAAGATTTTTACCGGAGCCGGTTTACTGAAATTTCTTAAAAATGGCCTGATTTAGAATGATTGTTCTTATACCTCCTTGTGGGTATTATATACCCACTAAAACTAACCACTTCTGCAGACTAAATGTTATAAAACAAATCCATAACAAAATAATAAAATTTATTCTGCTGATAAGTAATTGTAAACGTCGGTAATTCGCTACAACAAAGATATTTTATTAATTACTATAAAATATAAGTGGTTCGTTACAAATTAAATCATAAATATCAAAAAATCTACTCTCAGTTTCTTGTAAGCTTGTAAATATTGTTTTAAATATTTCTGTTTACGGATAGAGCATGCGCAGGCAAGTACCGACACACTTTCTACATGTCCGGGTTCATTTGAAAGTAAAGGGATATTTATTCTCGCCAGTCGGCACCCGTTAACTAGCCCTTATAGGCGCCAGAACAATCTTTCTATGTGTTCATACCTTTACATTTTAAGATAGGTATGGTTATATAAAAAAAAACGATATTAAAACAACGAGTTAAATGTTTTAACTCAAGATAACCCTTACTCAAGTTAAAATGATACGTTTTTGTATGTTGTTTTCGATCGAGTATAACTTGAGTTAAAGAACTTAATTCGTTCTATAGCAACAGGCCATGAAACTCATAAATAATAGAGGGCAATAACGGCGCTAGATCTTAAAATCTGGGGGGGGGGTCTAAACATTTTTGAGTAAAATTTGGGGGGGCAGAAATTATTTATTTACCGTTTACACATGAAAATACAAGTGATGACCTAAAAAAAAGGTCCTCACTTCTAATGTGTTTTCCCCCAACCAATTCTGGGGGGGGGGGCAACTAGGGCCCAGAGCAATTTGGGGGGGGGGGAGCGCCGCTACTGCTAAGGGACTCAAAATACTAAAACTTCCTGTAATTTTGGTGTTAAAAATTATAAATGATTCCAAAGAATAATGCAAATTCATGCTTAAGGCTTTATTTTACAAATGCTATGAGCAAAAAAGTGGACCATCATATTTGATATTATTTTAGCTGTGTTCGGTCAGGACTGGTGTGTTCTGTTGTTTTGTTATCTGACAGTTTTGGCTGAAGACAGTTTATGTTGATTTGAAAGTAATAACATCAATAATTGCCATAAGAACTCGAAAGCAATAAATAAATAAACTAATAATGATATTTGTAAATAAAAAGAAAAACGGTGCTGAAAAACTTGGCCTGAATTTTTTACATAAATGTTCTGTGTTTTTAATGTACATGTTTCTCTGTAAAATATATATTTTTACCGAAATTTACAACTGAATAAATTCAACAAAATTAACCAAAAATAATAAGTTAAATGTTCAAATAACTAGTGCATTTTTGTTGGCAACACTTATCTATTATCTCTCCATCAGGTGGAAAAGGAAAATGGATATATCTGATAACCTTAATTTGGTTATTTACGAAAATAATGTACTTAACAATGTAAATAAAACTGTTTTTTCCACGACTATATAGATATACGTTCATTACAGGCGTGTGGGTGATCAGTAAATGTAGCATGTTCCCGACTCCTTTTTATTACACACCGCTGTCCTGTTACGTAATGAGTTCATTACGTAACAGCCCATTAAATAACAGGTTCGAGCAGCAATGGCCAACTGTTGCTAGGCAACGTAATAAAAAAGTTGAAAGCATGTCAAATTATTTGTAATGGAAACCGGATTAAGCCAACCGGCGTAGCGTAGTGGTAACACATGTGCTCTGCGTTGCGAAGGTCTCGGGTTCGAATCCCGTTCAGGCATGGACATTTTCTCAAATAAAATTTGTCCTGACTAATTGCCACAGCACAAAGGCCATTAAATTAAAAAAAAAAAAACGGATTAAAACTAAATATTATAGTTAACATTGTTTTTGATAGAGTTGGTCTTGGGCAATCAGTTAATGAGCTGATGCAAGCAGAGCTTCGAACCGGAACTGAACCGAAAACCGAAAAAAACTGTTATTTTTGTAGGAAAACCGGAGCTGAACCGAAATAAACCGATTTTTTTTCGGTTAATGTTTATGGGAGTGAATATAAAATACATTTTATTTAAGATTATTTTTTAAACTGATGAGCAGAAAAAATCGTTTTTTTAAACTGATAAGTTAAAAAAAATGCGCTTCCATTATTTCGGGGCGGGGGGGGGGGGTGAACTCCCAGACCCCCCCTTGGCAGCGGCCTTGGTACGATTATAACAAAATACGGAATAAAATGTTCTAAATTATAGTAGAAAATAAATTTCTAATACAAATAAAAGCATTTAAAAATTTATCACTCGGAACTGAACCGAAAACCGAAAAAAAAACGTTCTTTTTGCCGGAAAACCGGAACCGAACCGATATATATTTTTTTAATTGAACCGGAACAAAAACCGAAACGATAAATACAACGGTTTGAAACCCTAGATGCAAGTATTGTTATTTTAACTGAATTTACATTCCGTATGACACGTACATGAGCTAGGCAACTTAATAAATAGGTTGAAAGAAACTTCAAATTATTGTTAGTTCCGATATTATTTTTTTTAATTGAACCGAAACAAAACCGAAACGACAAAAAAAACGGTTCGAAACCCTGGATGCAAGTATTGTTATTTTAACTGAATTTACATTCCGTATGACACGTACATGACCGTTGCTAAGCAACTTAATAAAAATAATGAATAAAGTTATAGTCATGGAAAAAGCATAGTATGAAACTTGCATGGTATAGTCATTTGTCACTCGTATGAATTGCAACTTTCATACTCGTGTGAAATGACCATCATTCCATGCTTGTAGCATAATATACTATTATCGATTATCACATATGAAGGGAGGTATTATAATCTTATCAATTAAGATTTTTTTAAATTTTAACAGATAAACATGAATTAGGCATTTTGTACACGAATCAATTGATTTTAAAAAAATTTCATATAACGGGTGTTTTTTTTAGAGGTATAGAACTTTAAATTGCAATAAAACAACGATGGATTATTCGATTGACATGAATTTTTTTTTATTCGAAAGATAATCTTGTGGCATTACATTAAATCATACCAACAAGACGGCGCAACATGTCACACAGCTCGTGCCACAATCGATTTATTGAAAGACACGTTTGGTGACCGCCTAATTTCACGTTTTGGACCTGTGAATTGGCCTCCAAGATCTTGTGATTTAACACCGCTGGACTACTTTCTGTGGGGCTATGTAAAGTCATTGGTCTATGCGGATAAGCCACAAACGCTTGACCATTTGGAAGACAACATTCGCCGTGTTATTGCCGATATACGGCCACAAATGTTGGAAAAAGTCATCGAAAATTAGACGTCCAGATTGGACTACATCCGAGCCAGCCGTGGCGGTCATATGCCAGAAATCATATTTAAAATGTAATGCCACAAGATTATCTTTCGAATAAAAAAAAATTCATGTCAATCGAATAATCCATCGTTGTTTTATTGCAATTTAAAGTTCTATACCTCTAAAAAAAACACCCATTATAAGCTTCGGACGTGAATATCTTATTTTGATCAACTTTTGGTATAGATCCGTCGAAATGGATAGTTTACTGATGTACCTTTTATGTGTTTTTCTTGAATATTTCGCAATAGAGAATATTTTGACAAAAATATTTAACAATAGTTGTTACTATATATCCCTTTAAAAATGTGAATGTTTAGGTCGTAATTTGTATTTGTTTAGTAGTAAATTTCGGTAAAAATAACTAAAATTGTAACAATGGTCTACCTTAAGCTTTTTTCTTCCTCATAGGACTAGATAATAAGTTTAAAAAGTACCTTGGACTGGTCAAACAGTTTCTTAGGTATAAATGTAAAATATTGTTATTGTTTCTTCTAGATTAGAAAACTATTATACAAATTGAATATACATTAAAAATTTACTAAGTAAATGTGTTTATTTTATTTGAGAAATACTCTGACATTTTGAGTTGGACATGGGCATTCTTCACCGTCAATCGGTTTTAATCTGTCATCTTCTGTACCAAAATCAGTCACGGAGTGTATAGACTTTCCATTTATGTACGCCAATGCATCCCAACGGTCACGCGGCATTAGTTTTCCTACTTTGTACATTAGATCCAAAATGAAACGTTCGATCACGCATTCTCCTGAAAATTAAATGTTTTTTATTTTGTTTCTTAAAGCCTGGAACAGAATGCACAGCGCGCTACGCCGTCAGCGCGCCGTCGTTTGCGACGGCGTTGCTGAGAACGCCGTTGAATTTTCGCCTGCCCACAATGCAATCATTTTTAACGCCGTCAAGTGTCGCGTGACAACCTATATCTGTGTTTATACGTGCGCTTTCTTTTATTAAAAGTATAATGGACGATGAAGACTTGTGTGTGATGTTATTTATGTTGCATACAAGTTATTTATACATACAAACACTTTACCATTCAGTAAAAACTGAGGTTAGGTGTTCTGCGTCAACGTTCAACGGCGTCAAAAGTTGGAAGTTGACGAACATTCAGTATCAACGGCGTTCGAACGCCGTAGGACGTTGTTCATTCTGTGCACTTGCCTAGTACAGCCTTGCTTTTAACTTTGCGCTGACAGTTTGCGCCGTCCAACGGCGTCAACGCGCCGTCAAACTTGTTGCATTCTGTTTCCCTCTTAAGCCGCGAACGGTCACCCCACAGGGTCGCCGCAGGGAGTCCCTCACATTTTTACAAAATTATTTATGATGTCATAACCCTTCTTCAAATTACGTTGGCTATCCAGCAATTATTACTTTCTTTTTAAGTCCTACTTGACAGATAGAAACTTCTCAGTTAAATACAATGATGCCCTACCAATTTATTATCCCATAATATATGGTGTTCCCCAAGGTAGTGTACTTGGGCCATTCCTTTACCTACTTTATACTGCACATATATCTGAGACAGACGACACTATGATAGCTGCATTTGCTGATGACGTTGCTATACTATCAACAAACGACGATCCTAACGAAGCTTCTGCAATTCTTCAAAGTCATTTAAATCTTATAAACGATTGGTACAATAAATGGAGAACTAAAGTAAATCAGTCTAAATCTGTCCAAGTCACGTTTACAACCAGACTCAGTACTTGCCCACAAGTAACAAACAACAACATTCCAGTTCCCATAAAAATTGAATTAAAATACCTTTGATTGCATTTAGACCAACGATTGATCTGGAGTAAACATATACAAGCCAAACGTAAGCAATTAGACCTAAAATTTCGCCAAATGTACTGATTTATTGGTAGAAAATCAAAATTATCAGTTTCAAATAAAATTTTGCTCTATAAATTTTCCCATTTCCACTCTTCAATTATTGTTGTGTGGACCAGGAGAAGAGAGGTGAATATTGGGTAGGCATTATATTAAGCGGGTTGAATTACGAGCAAGTTAATTTTTTACCTTGTGGGTCCATGGTGAACATGGGTACTTCACACCAGGCGTATGGGTGTTTTCTTCTTAGATCTACCAATATATTTAATCGGTCTGCTAGTACTTTGTATAATATCGCACGTTCGGTAAAGCCACCAAAACGAATTAGCCCTAGTGGAATTATATTCGAATTTAACCTTTTCTAAAAAAAAAAAAAAATGTTTTACATCAAGCAACAATTATTGGAGTATATATCTCATCTTCATTTAAAAAATAAGAAAAATCATCTTTCAACAAAATTTGATAAAATCAAAAATAAAAAAACTAATTTGTTAGGAATTTGAGTACAGGAACTCCAAATCCAAATTGCCATAAGAAATAATAAATAAATAAAAATAAAAAAAATAGATGTGAAGTGTGAATTTTCACACATATCAGGGTTTTGCAGGTATTTAGTAAGTGAATGATGATTATTTGGGACAAATTTTTAAACAAATTTTATGTTAAAATATTTTTTTTGTTAATTTTAATTCGAATGCCTAATACAGGGATCGGGGAACATTGTTACCCATTACCCAAAGATATATTTCTTTACAACGACGTTGCCCCCTTGGTTTGTAAAAAAAAAAATTAAGTGACAAGCAAAAAAAAAAGGTCCTTACCTCTCAAAATAATCAAATTATATAATTACCCCTAAGAATTTCGTTTTTACCCCTGTTCCCCGACCCCTGGCCTAATATCATTATTTAGGTTTCTAAATATGCGCAGTATTTTTTTTTTTTTTATATATAGCAAGGTTCATTAAGATTTTGAAAATTGCGCCTATGGCTTTCATTGGTTGTCTTAAGTCCCCTCTGATTTCGTGTATTCAATTTCAACAATTTCCACTGGTTATTAAATTTACGCTTTTAAAAATTAAATGCAACATTTGCGCAAATATAACTAGAATTTTGAAAAAATAATTTAAACAATAAAAATGCAAAAAAAAATAAATTGGAGAACGGAGCGACCCTTAGTTTGCAAATTAGAACGCGAGCATGCTAGCCATTACACTATCAAAGCATACTGGTTCAGTGTGTTAGATAAGTTAGTAAATATTTTACATGGTCAAGCAAAAAATACAAAAAATGCGTTATTTTCCGATAACATAATCTGATCAAAAATTCCTGTTGTACTATTCCAGTTCACACAAATGTACATTACTTAGATTTTTTTTAGATATTTAGTTTAAACCATCTGGGCTACAGGGTGTGGGACATTTTTTTTTTTGCACAATATGTCAAAAATCACGCCAAAATAATTTATTTTGAAAAAATAAAATTTTGATCGTTAATCTACGTACTAAGGGCTTTGATTTGATACTCTACTCAGAATTTAAAAAAAATATATATATTTTTTTTTTTTCGATGAACACATATTTGTTTATATTTTTAGGGGGGTATGTTTTTTAGATGTTTTAGTATTTTTCCTATGTGCAGGTCAAAGAGTTGTATAAGCATGCCAAATTTCAACTTCCTAGGTTTAGTCGTTTGGCTACAATTTTTACCGAGCAGATAGACAAACAGACAGACAGGTTCTGAAATATTACCTTTAATGCTGTGTAGTGCAGCTTACAGTCTACTGATGAAGGAGGAGCTTTATTAACATCGATGTAACCCGACATTTGTCTCGCTACAAATTTAGCCAACAGGACGATTTTGTCTTCCAGCGTTACAGCGTTGTCACTACAAATAATTCATTACTAATAAATAAACAGAAAGTAAATGTTTATATTTTGACTCACACGAGAAGAGTTGCTTTCCTCAAACAACGATGGAGATAAAAATCATAAAAATCCGAAGCAGGGGGGTCCGGCGGTAATAGCTCTTTTATACATTCACTCGTCACTGAAAGTATACTCTCAGCTACAAAATTAAAACATTTTTAATTAGAAGAAAACCTTGAAAACCTGAAATCATGCAAATAGCAATCGGAAAATATTATGAAGCAAGAAAAAATAAATAAATAAAATATAATTAATTTTTAAAACAGATAATCAATATGATATAAACCAGTGTTTCTCAACCAAAAACGTATCGTACCAGTATAATATATAATTTTCTAACACGGACTACTAATAATAATTTTTGGTTCATATTTTGTAAGAAAACAAATATATTTAATGTGCTACTAAATACATTTATTTTATTTGTAGAAAATCACAGAAATTTTACAGATAATAAGCAAAATATGAATTATTTACATAAAAAATGTGCATTTTTTTTTAAACTGCAAAAATCACATATAAAAACTTTCAGGCACCATTAAATTTTTTTCTGGGTACCACTGGTGATCCGCGGACCACCTGTTGAGAAACACTGATATAAACAACAAATTTTATGACAATACTAATAAGTAGAACATACACTAGCGGCAGCTACGTCACAATGTCGTAAATTTTAAAATGTGAAAGTATTATTTTTTGCCAAAATCATAACAAAATTAAATGTCAATGTATAAGAATTGCTTAATATTCATAATAGACCGGGAGCTCATGACAGTTTATGGTTTCCGATTTCATACAGCATGCCTTTTGGAGGAGAGAATATTTACCCTGTGACAACAAAGAAAGGAGGGTACTAAACCCCTGCACGCTTTTCGGTCATGGAAAATTGCATTTCCACTTTTTTCCAAATTTTGTGTTTTTCTCTGGTTTAATAATGCTTGCCCTTTTATCAAAAGAAAGTTAAAACCAATTTAAAGTCTTTTAAATATATGCATTCGATTCGGAGAGTCCCAAAGGGCTCAAACGGTCACGTGATCTTGTAATAAAAAAATATATGATTTTCTGCGTTTTCATGGAGCATTCTGATGAAAAGAATTAAAGTTTGTGTCATAGAACCCCTATAAAAAATATGGCATGTGGCCCTCGTTGGCCCAATGTTGGAAAATTTGGAAAAAGTTTCGTGAAATTTTTCCGAAATGTTCCACCTTTAGGCCTCATGCCAATTTTTTTATAGGGGCTTTATGACACAAATTTTAATTCTTTTCATCGGTATGCTGCATGAAAACGCAGAAAATCATATTTTTTTTATTACAAGGTCACGTGACCGTTTGATCCCTTTGGGACCCTACGAATCGCATGCCTATAATTTTTAAGATTTTAAATTGGTTTTAACTTTCTTTTGATAAAAGGGCAAGCATTATTAAATCAGAGAAAAACACAAAATTTGGAAAAAGTGGAAATGCAATTTTCCATATGACCGGAAAGCGTGCAGGGGTTTAGTACCCTCCTTTCTTTGTTGTCACAGGGTAAATATTCTCTCCTCCAAAAGGCATGCTGTATGAAATCGAAGACCATAAACTGTCATGAGCTCCAGGTCTATAAAAAAACATCGTTCTGCAGGTTATGAGTAATGAAATTATTTCGATAAATTTCATTTGTTTTTACACAGGCATCGTCGTTGTAAGTTCTAGCGCCGATGTTGACGCAGTGTGTACGTCGCTCGCACGATGTCGCGCGTACGTAGTTTAAAATATATTTCTTACCTGAATTAGATCTTTTAGAGGTGGTACTGTCAACTTCTTCAGCTTCTTCCGCTTTTCTTTTTCTTTTAACGAAGACAGGTGGTTCTACTGAGTTCCTTTGCATCCCGATCGTGTTGAAATTGACTCTAATGACCGTTAGTGCTGGACTTAGCACTGTTGGATAATCTTCTAAGTCGCAGAATTCAGTTTGTTTCAAAAGAAATACATAAAATCCATTTTCAGTACTGTCCGTGTATAATAAATGATCTAATTTGTGGAATTTCATGGACAGATCGAAGTTGTAGAAATTTTCAACTAAATCACGACCAAGGAGGGGCTGCTGCTGGTATTTTGGCAAATAGGGGATACTAAAAAATTAAAAAAATTATGTGAACTGTGAATTTGTATACATTTCAGGGTTTTGTATGCAGGGGTGATATTCAAAATGTTTAACAACAGGTACGCTAAAGAGTGAGGAGGCGGGAGGGAGAGAGGAACAAAGAGAGGTAAGGAGAGAGAGAGACAGAGAGAGGAGGTACATAAAAAAAAGAAGAGTAGAAACACAGATCAATTCTGTAAAAATTTACTGTGTAGTATCATTACTACAAGATAAAATATTATAAAGAGTATAATGACTTTCATTCATGATAGTAACTGACCTTGCTCATAGTGACAAATTTAGTTACTATGATCATAGTAACTGAGTTACAGAATTGGTCTGTATGAGTTTTTTTTTGAACTTTCCGATGACCAAGAAAGTTGGAAATAATGATATTTTAAAATTAAGATTTTAAAAATTTTGAATTTTTTAAACCTTTGTACGCAGCTGTTCCTGATTTTTTTTCCGAATTTTCCGCTGACCTTGAAGCATGAAAATTTTGAAAATTATGAAATTTTAACCCTTTACCGCATAGTGTGCCTTATATGGCACATTCCGATTTTTATTTTTTATTTTACTTTTAAAACTGAATCAGAACGTTACTTCATGAATGTTAATATATGCCACATACACAGCAATGGATCCTGCAGTATCTCGTAAAGGGCTGCAATAGATTCAAGCGGAATTTGCACTTCAACGATAACTCTGAATTTATTGAGAAAGGACAACTAGAAGATACGACCTTTTCTTTCAAAAATTCGAGGGCGACTGCTTTTAATCCCTAATGAAGAACACCTAGCAATTGACGAGCAAATAATACGGAATCATTTTCTTTTGTAACATAATGTAGAATCATAATGTATGGCACAAACCCTAAATTATTATTTTAATTATTATTTTTTCATCAAAATAATAATTAATATTTTAAATATATTTTTTTAATTAATTTTTCTGTCAATAAGAACCAATTCCTAATGCTCATGAATTATTTCAGCCAAAAATAAAAATTCATGCAGTAAAGGGTTAAAATTAAAAAAAAAATCATGATTTTTAATATTTAGACCTCATCTACATGCCCATCTTCAAGCTCAAAAATCGATGAAAGTCCGTTAAATCGAGGTACGTTTAATAGAATCTAGTTTACTGTACTAGGATATTAAAAGACCTTTTAACTTACTAGTCTATAATTCCTGCGTGCAAAAAAGCAAGAGCAATTTCTTCATAGTTAAGACATTCTTCTAAAAAAGTAGTAATCTCTTCAGCTATTTCAGTATGTTGGTTTTTTATCAAAGACATAATTACTTCCAATCCACCATATTTACAAAACCACACGCGACATCTCTGCATTATTATTGTATCCTGAAGTAAGTGAAGCATCTTTTTTGAAATATCAACCTCTTCGGTTTCCTAAAAAATAAAAAAATAATGTTCCCAACGCCCAGATAGGGGCATAGAGAAGGTAAATTCTCCATTTCTAGACCATCGGTCGTTGATATGAAAGCCACGTGGTCGGTGTGACGTTTCAACGGATCCTATTATCCCTGTATGGACAGGTACTCATTTTAAGTATTAAATGACCCAAAGCGGACTGCACAATATCGGAAGATAAAAATCCGAATAAAATTCGAACCCGGGTCCTTTACCATAAATATATCTCATAAATTTTTGAATTAAAAAATGTGTTGTATTACCGTTAATAATTGTAATAAATAAGGATAAACTTCTTCGTTTAGGATGTATTTTCTAATGGATTTGTTGAAAAATAAGTTTTGATAAATTTCTAGTAATCTTTCGTAGTTACTTTTGGTGATGTTGTCCTTATTTTTTAAGGCTTCCCTTAGGGGTTTCTGAAAAATAAAACGAGTCAAAAGGCGCGCACTTAAGTGGGCTCACGAGCTTCAGAAATGGACTTACCAAAGTATTACACTTATAGAGGAGAATCGGTAAATTTGTGCCGGTAAACATAAGTTGGTAAATAATTTTCAAAGGACTTTCTCTGTATGGATTCCATGGTAAATCTTCTCTAGCTAAAAGCCCTAAATTATTTATTAATATTTTTATTCAAACGTTATTTCTTTACTTACTTGTTAAGGGATGAATTAAATTTTTGTGAATGATAGTTTGTGCCAAACAATTATTTAGAATTAAATTTGATAATGTTTCACAAGTCAAAACTTTGATCATATCACATTCTCTTTCCAAAAACTTAATTAGGAGTTCATGAATTTTATAATCAAAAAGGACCTAAAAAAAAATTAATTTATTTATCATATACTGCGCACCATGATGGTTGGCACAACTGCCTATAGAGTATCGATTTTTTGCGTTTAACCAATAAATTCAATGGTGTCACACAGCCGGTTTCCACCGGTTTAGGGAAACCGGTTATTAAAATTTATGGCGGTTTAATATAATCCGCCGGATTTATTTATTTATTTACCCCCATAAGCGCAACCCGAAATTATTTGAGGGGAGCATTTAATAGAGGAAAAATAAAAATATTTATATCCCCTAACATTTTCCTTCATATTTTCCACTATACTTCATTTTTTTAAAAATGGAGTGTGGGCAAGATAGGAGCTATTTCGATCTTGTTTTTAATTGGATAAAAACGTGGAAAAGTTTACACTGTAGAAAAATAGATTTCTGTCTCAACTTATTCTATTTGTCTCTATTATTTTAACCAAAATTAGTAAACATAGGCGTACAAACTAAGTTTACAGTGAATATATTACTATTATTTATAATAAGTAAAACGGAGGTATATGTTTAATTAATGTTAGAATATAAAAGCCAGTCAATAAATAGATTTGAAATTAATTTAGAATATATATATTAATAGAAATATTTTAAAATGAAGTCGTCTGAAAATGAATTAATGTACGTACGCCTCTGGTACCAAACACAACAGTTGTTTTACTGTCAACTTACATATTCTTTGCTGTCAACGAGCGCCATATTAAAAATTTATATTGTGTTATAGTGTCGATTAAATATAAACTTGAAGTGTAAAAGAATTCATTGATGATTCGGACTGATTTCCAATATTATTTTATATATTTTTCTTAATTATTTTTTATAAGTTTTGTATAAATAATACATTTTAATTACATTTTCAATTGTTATATTATTTTTTATATGTGACATCTTGTTTAAATAATATATTTTAATTAAATTTTAAATTATTTGAAAATAAGAAAATAGAATTATTGAACTTATTTTTAATTACTGAACTGTTCATTTATCTATATTTTACAATTTATTTAGAAATTAAGAATAATAGCAATTTTATGCATTTAAATTATAACTTTTTTAAAAAAATTTGAAACGTCAAATTTGAATTTACCGCAAAATGTATTTAATTTTAAATTATAAAGTTTAATTTGATACAGTGTGAAACCGGCCGCGCTCGCAGCGCTATCTACTTCGTTCTTAGAAAAAATAGAGTATAGAGGAAGATCATTCCCTATTTGGATCCGTCCATGCCATCCCCAAATTGGGATAACACCAATGGCTTTAATTACTGATTTTAACTGGTATCACATATATTTTTGGGTTTAAAAACACAGGAGAATCACTATAGTGCGTTGCGGAGCGAGCTATCTACTTTCTAGTTTAATGACAAAACGTTATCTTAGGTTAGGAAAGTGTCACATTAGTAGAACCGAGTGGAGCAATTAATCCCATTATGGAAACCAATAATTAAAATAAACATTGTTAAATGTTCCTGCATAAAATTACCAAAAATAGTCACAATTTTTAACACTTACCTGTCTTGAAAACTCGATTTTTGCGTATTCATTTATAATAGCAACAACAGCTAATATAAAACCATCGTTAGCTGTATCAGAGCTAGCTGCTTGGAGCAATTTCAAAAATTCTAAAGCCTCTATTTCCTTATTATCTTTTCCAATACAATGAACAAGAATGGACAGAGCGATATTTTGTTCATTCCTCCATTCTTCACTCTAAAAAAATTACATTATTTCAAATTAAAGTTTCTAAAAATTGGAAATTAATACTTGAAGTAAGTTAAATAACATTTGGACCATCTTCACAGCACGTAGTTTTTCAAGAAGTGCATCACTATTCCACTGGGTGACTGCAGCTAGTACTCTTAAGGCTATGTCTTGGATTTCTATCAGAGGGTTTTTTAGTAAACAAACTAATAGTTCAGGCATTATATAATCGACAAAGTTTGGACCAAGAGTACATAAGACAATCTCATATAAAACCTAAAATATTTAACAAAATAGACTAAGTTTTCATTTCAGTTTATTAGTTTACCTCTAAACTATTAAATTGTAGATCTGGGTTTAACGTGTGAATTATAGTATTATTTAGTTTTTTCATGACTTGATCATTTGTAATGACTTGCCTGAATTCTTCCGTTTTGCACACATTTTTGAGTATGTATGTTAAAAATTCTAGTATGATTTCATCGTCATGCTGAAACATAATGACTTTTTATTTAAATTGAGGTAGATATGTACAGGGACGTAGCCAGGCGGGGGGCATAGGGGGCATTTGCCCCCCCCCCCCCAAGGATAGTTTACCTTATACAAAATATAATTTGGGTTGTGAGAAGTTTTCTTCACCTCCGGTGAAGAAAATTTATAAATTTACCGGACTTTTATTATTTAATATACTACAAAAGACCTGGAACAGGGGTCGGCAACCTGCGGCTCTTTTAGAAAATTTTGTGGCTCTTTGAAAATTGGCTGGTTTTTATTTTAATATAATCTATTTTTTAATTTTCAACTTTCTGCCTGTACTATACAGGTTTTATATTTTTCAGAATGTTTTACGGTGCAATTCACGCCCGGTAATTCCCCGAGCTACTGCATATTCCCTATTAGAAGAAGTTATTTGTTTCGAAAAAAAGTTGTCTGTATTTGTAAATGATTTACGTGCAAAAACATTTTTACATTTTATTAATATACAAAAACATGTTATTACTGCATTTTTTTTGCACAAACTATTGGTAACATGCAAGAAGCTTTTCGAGATAGATTTAAAGAGTTTAGAAAATATAAAGCTACACTAGCTCTTTTGACAAAACCAATTGAAGTAGATATGTAGCAATTACATTTATCACCTTCAATTAGTGGATTTGAAATCCAAAGGTTTATGAAATTACATATTCTTAAAACTTAATTCTGAAATGGAAAATTTAGAAAGAAAAAAGTGAATTTTATCTTCCCAGCATAAGTGGACCGAAATTCGCAATCTTCAAAATGTAGATAAAGTTCTTTTCGAAGCTTGGAACCGTCTTCCAGAATCGTTCAATCTTTTAATTTATGCTTTTGGGCTAGTGACAATTTTCGGATCCACATATTACTGTAAGCAAATCTTTTCACATATGAAATTAATAAAGAGTCAGTTAAGAAACAATCTGACCTGAAACTAGACTGCCTTAAGTAAAAGATTACTGAATATTCCCCAAATATTGAAGTCTTATAGAACACTATACAGGAGCAATCGTCCCATTAAAAAAATTATTATATTGTAATATACTGGCAACTACAATAGATATCACAAACTAAATGTATAAGTAAATATTAATTTATTGTAATACTTGATTATTTTAAAACAAATAAACAATTTTTACGTTTTTTTCTTAAATATAGCATATATTTTTTAGCTCTTCCATGTTATTGTGTTTTTTTTTTCAATATAGATTTGGATCTTTGTCACTGAAAGGTTACCGAACCCTGACCTAGTAGAACGCTGTTATTTTCTACCCAAGCCATGTAATTAAGGTCGTACCGACCAATTTAGAGTATTTTGTTATTTTTGCCCCCCCCCCCCAAGCTGAAATCTTGGCTACGTCCCTGGATAGGTAGGTATACCCTAAAAATTTTCCCAAAATTCCAACTTTGGATTATTTATAACTCTGCTACACTGAGTAATATCTACAAAATCTTAAAATATATTAAATCTCACAATTAAAATCAATTTTTGTCTTACTTGAAGGAAAGCAGTTTTCATAATTTCAATGTCAGTAGGTTCCTTGATGACAGTTTCAAAAACAGGGCATGCTCTTTGTAGTGTTATTAAAATTTTTAAAGAAAATCTGCAAATATGTTTATGTCTCGGTATAAGATTGAACAGAAGCTGAGAAAATTCATTCTCACACATAAAATTTAATTGATTATTATCAGCCTGGTTGCAATATTTTTCAACTGCTATCAAACTCTGAAAAGGCAAATTCAAAATATGTTTTATTATAATTTTTGGTAAATAAATCCATACACCGCCATCTATTTTCTACAAAATCCGACAAGAACAGTAGTTTTTGTTGACTGTAATGTTAAGAATTTAGTTCAGAATACTTTAGAACAGTGGTACTCAACCTGGTCCCTACCGCCCACTAGTGGGCCAATGCTGGCTACTTTCCGTTTTTTTTTTAAATTTAATTGACGTTTTAATTAACTAAATGTAATTCCAATAGACCTAATACTTCTATGTATGCAAAGTATAAATAAAAAGATAAATTTAACTACATGCTTTCATTAAACCTCTACTCAAAAATTACGGGTAAGGGAAGTGTGGGTACTGTGTTACACAGGGTACTTTGTGACATCCAACGTTGCCACGTTTTGGTGCATGTATATTTGTTGTGTTTAATAATAAGAGATGATGCAGTAAGTTGTTTTATAAAGATTTTTGCAGCTAAATTTTGCGAAAGTATTTGTTAATTTATTATTATTATACAACGGTAGGTGGGCGGTATGAAATTTTTTCTACCAATAGAGATGCTAAAGTGGGCGGTAGTAATGAAAAGGTTGAGTACCCCTGCTTTAGAAGCTTAATTTGAGCCATTCGGGTTCTTCTATAGGGTTTCTGGAAACTCGAGTTTTTAGGACTCTGCGAGTTCGAGTCGTAAATTTTGAAAACTCGTCGAGTCCGGATCTAAATCTAAACTGAAATTAATAAGCGAAAACGTTTAATATTTTGGAGCTCAATAATGATCCTCATAGGTGAAGTTTTTGTAACAAAAAAAAAATACAAAATTTGTTAAAATTAGAATTATTTATTACATCACAAGATTGTCAACTGAAATTTCTGGTCGTCCCAAGAAATTAAAAAGAATATGAACTGAAATTTATTTATTAATCAATTTATTTATTTTCAAAACTTAAATTTTAAAACTAGATATAACAATTTAATTGCTTTTTATCTTAAAGTAGAAATATTTGAGAAATACTAACGAATTAAGGGACTTGTTAGCAAGTCTCGATGTAATTTTAGCTGTTAATTGTATTAGACCGAGAGCTCATGACAGTTTTTAGTCTCCGATTTCATACAGCATGCCTTTTGGAGGAGAGAATATTTACCCTGTGACAACAAAAAATGGATGGTACTAAACCCCTGCACGCTTTCCGGTCATAGGGAAAATTGCATTTCCACTTAAACACAAAATTTTTGTGCTTTTCTCTGATTTAATATTGCTTGCCCTTTTGTCAAAAGAAAGTTATAACAAATTTAAATTTTTTTAAATATATGCATGCGATTCAGAGGGTCCCAAAGGGCTCAAACGGTCATATGATCTTGTAATAAAAAAATATGATTTTCCGCGTTTTCATACAGCATATAATTAAAAGACTTTAAATTTGTTATAACTTTCTTTTGACAAAAGGGCAAGCAATATTAAATCAGAGAAAAGCACAAAAATTTTGTGTTTAAGTGGAAATGCAATTTTCCCTATGACCGGAAAGCGTGCAGGGGTTTAGTACCATCCCTTTTTTGTTGTCACAGGGTAAATATTCTCTCCTCCAAAAGGCATGCTGTATGAAATCGGAGACCAAAAATGTCATGAGCTCCCGGTCTATATATACATACATCAAATATTGTGTAAAAACAATAAGTTGAATATAATAAGTTGAGTCTCCGTTAATGTCCGTAGCAATGTGAATAATTCACAACAATTAATAAAACATAAACCTAGAAATTTATCAAAACATTTCTAGAAAGCACCTTATGAATTTACTGGTTTTTATTTAATTTTAAAATTGTGGACACGTCGAGTATTAGAGTCGAGTCCCGAGTCCGAGTAATTACCCAAAATATTCGAGAGTCCGAGTCCAGTCGAGTCGAGTCCAGAAACTCTACCTAGGTTAACATTCAGAAGTTGAATTTATTTGATTACTTGTAAGACAACACCATCTTCTACGCTGGTTAATAAACTTTTGGCTGTTAATAGTTTATGAATTTCTGGTGTTAGTGTTTCTATATTTTGAATTTTATCCACATTTGTTGTTCCCTTTTTCTCCTTCCCTTTTTTACTTTTAGGACCTGCCATTTAGACGAAAATTTCATTAAAAATAAACTATTGAAGTAAAATACATGTCAAGATGTTGTCATTACTGACATTATATCTTAGCGACAAATCAATTTACAATCAAATAGATTTTTTTAGATGATTGATTTCCAGGGTTGGATTAAGAACATATTTAGTACAGGGGAGTGCCGGACTGGCAAATTAAATCGGTCCAGCAAAAAAATAAATAAATAAAGAGCCATATTATAAAATAAAATCTCGTTTATTGTAAATATTGGAAAGAAAATTCAATATAGTACTGTTTTTCTAATTTAAATTTATATAATTTTAGATAACCGGGACATTCCCGGTATCCCGGCTAGTCCATCTCTGTTTATTTCTCCTTAGAATTAGATTTGGTAATTATTTTTATCTGATTAAAAACGTGTGAAAATTATATTAAAAGAACATATGTTTATTTTTTATATGTATACAAAATACGAAAAATATTACATTTACTAGAAATGTTTTCGGTAGTACTTTGTCTTATTTTATTTGCTAACGTAAGTTTTTTCAAAAATATTCCCAAAAAATTCAGGATTTCGTAGGTATAACCAAAAAAACACTTATACTTATAAATCATGAAAAAATCTTAGTAAAGCAAGATTTAAAATCTTGAATACGGCGGAAAGCAGTAACTGCTGTTGGCGAGTGATGGCGCGACGCAAACAACAAACACTGTTACGGTGCACACAATAATACAAATTGTAAATAATAGATTCCGTTTTCTCTTAGTTATGCCGAAAATCGTTTGGGCGATTGGGATTTTTTTCATATTTTTCTATCGGACTATTTTACGTAAAGCAGCATGACTTATAAAAGTATTTGTGAAACTTTACCAAGTGTTTTATCCTTAATTGAAACAGTTTTAATTAAGAAATTAGACTAGCAAATGTTTTGAAATTAGCAGCGCCTAATGTTCTTAATATATCAGGTCGTCAAGGATGAAATTTGTAGTTAATAATATTGCCAACTTTAACAGCTTATTATTTGACATTGGCTTAATATTTTACCGTTCTGTATTTTATGTTGGAAAGTTACACATCTCGCCTATTTAAAGAAATTATTGTATGCTTTATAAAAATATAAAAAACTTTTTTTAAAATTAATTTTGTTGAAAATGGAACAGTCGGAAATTCGAACTATTATGAAGTATGAGTTCTTACGTGGAATTACGGCATCGCAGACCGCGCGAAAAATTAATAGTATATTTGGCTCTAGTGTTACTACGCAGCAGACAATATCAAATTGGTTCGCCAAATTTCGTACAGGTATATAACTTAAAAAACAAAAAAAAAAAAAAAATGGCTCATCGATCACAGCAGAAATATACTGCAACCAACTGGACGAAATGATGCAAAAACTTAAAGAATAACAGCCTAGATTGGTCACCAGATCGACTCCTATCTTATTGCATAATAACGCTAGACCACACACTGCACAAATGACTGTGCAAAATTACAGGAATTGGAGTTGGAACTTCTTCGTCATCCTCCATACTCACCAAACCTAGCTCCCACAGACTACCACTTCCTCCGCAATTTGAACAACTTTTTAATAGCAAAACAGTTTAATTCCGACAATGCTGTAAAACTGGCCTTGCAGGAATTCATTGACTTTCGTCCGCCAGGGTTTTATACCACCGCCCTGCACAACCTGCCACTTAAATGACAAAAGTGTATAGACAATATGGGTGCATACTTTGATGAATAAAATAATTCCTTATATTTGGTAAGTTATCAACCATATTTGCCTTGTTTTCTACATATTTCATCCTTGACGACCTAATAGATAGCCCATTTTTGGGCGGAAATTGTTTAATCTTTTATGACACGAAACTTGGTTTATTAAATTGTGAATTTTGATTTAAGCATAAACCAGGCATCCAGCCTTTTTCTGTGAATTTCCTACCATTCTTAAATACCTACGAATTTCTAATATTTATGAAAATTAACATTTCCCATTAATTTTTTATTTAAAATCTTACAATAGGTGTCATCTGGAGATTTTTGGGAAAATTTAAATGGTCACATATCCAAAAATGCAAAATCAAAACTATTTGACTATGACATTTATGTTTGGAACAACGCTAGAAATGATTTTGTTTCATTGGCGAACGAAAGTTACGACAGATTTTTGGATAAAAATGCTTTGGTTGGAAAAGTCCTACAAATTGAAGCATATCCGGTAAGTAAACTACTATGCAATCAGCTTAGGGGCTGTCTCATCCTCAAGTATTTAATACCTATCCGATTCAGCACCTCCTACTAATAAAATCGAGGAGGTAAAATTCAAAACGTGATATTTCATAGTAATGCAATTTTGAGATAATTGCAAAAAACATTATAATCATGTTTGCAATAAATTGGGAACCTAATTTAACGACCCAATTATTTTAAGACCCCAAACATCGAATTAAAACATGGCATTTAAATTTTAATGCACAAAATACTACTTCTCTTGTTACAAAAAAAAAAAAATATATATATACTTTTTAGATAAGTCCGTTCTTTATTGTTGATAGCAACAATAAAAGAACAGGCCTGCTTGGCGATATTTGGAATATATTTGAAGAATTTCTTCACTTTAGGTAAAGTATATACAGTCTGTTTCAAACGGTTAGGCGGAACTAAATGGGAATTTCGTTCTTTTAGGTTGTCACGAAAAGGGACCTTGCTTGGGTTATTTCGTTTTTTACGTTGGAATGTCAAAATTTAAAATTCCAACAATGAAACCATGGAAACGAATGACATATGTCAAAATTAAATTATTTTTCTTACATATTTTAATGACAAAAAAATAAATACATGGGATATTTGTATTAAGAATGACACAAAAAATCAAAATATAAAGAAAATGACATTTTAAAATGATATTAACCTTAACCAAAAAATGTTTGTTGCAAGTATGATTTACAAAGCTTAAACAAAACGGCTGAAAAGCATGATTTAAACAATGAAAGTAACTAGATTGCAAAATCTAGTTCCGCCTAACCGTTTGGAACAGACTTTATATTTAAATTCCATTTTAGGCGGAACTAAATGGAATTTAAATTTTCTTAAGTTGTCACTAACTATTTTTTATATATACTGAAGTTGGCTTTTCCAAAACAAAATGATCAAAAGCTTCAATCAATCGGTAAATGTTACTAGATTTGAACATCTAGTTCCGCCTAAACCAAAAAAATCACCTTTAGTTACTTTAATTTAAATTTATAATAATAACAATTATTTTTTAGAATGAATATAACTGTAAAAGGCCAAAAGGATATTTTGAACACTGAAACTATAAATATAACTTATGAAAATTTAAAAAAAGGTCTTATACAAACAATTTTAATATCAGCTGCAGCTGCTAATTCACCTTACAAGCCAAACTGGGAATTTTCGCAACCATATTTTTACTATAATGCGTAAGTTGTATAAATTACACTTCCGACTATCGACTATCTAGGCTCCGTGTAAATTCTTTTGGGCTCAACAGCGCTATCAAGCGGACAACATCTGAACTCGTGAGAAGAGTAACTGTTTATTGTTTACATGTGGTTATCTTGTGTTGTTTGTATCACGTTTAAACTTTAGTCTTGCAGTTTGTTTGTAATATTAATTTTTGATAGCAATTATTACTATTTTTTATATTACTTTGTTCGAGTTGTCACAAATTGCTGTATATTTGGTTGTAACTCTAGAAAAGGAAGCGATAAAAACATTAACTTTCATTATTTTCCAAATTAAAAACAGTAAATAAATTTGGTGTTATCGAAGAGAAATCTTATCACCTATAGCAGAGCAATGATGAATCGCGCCGAAAGACGTTGTCCGATGTTCCACGAACTTACTATAGTTGTCCAAACAACCATTGAAACGGAATTCCCGCGTTCTCACTGAATGTATCATACATACTTCGATGGTCCAGTATAATTAATAACAAAATTGTTAATGTCTCGTTTCTGATAGGACTGTTTTGAGATTTTTCTAGTTATGATGAAGGTATTTCCTACCTGTATGCAAAATTTCAACTCGGTAGCATATTTGGAAGTGGGTTAGAATTTCCGGACATATCCACAAATATTCAGTTTTATATATAAAGATTTTTAATAAAGCAAATTTCATAAAATTTGCAGGACACTCTTAACCCTTTACTGCATGAATTTTTATTTTTGGCTAAAATAATTCGTGAGCATTAGGAATTGGTTCTTTTTGATAGAAAAATTAATTAAAAAAATATACTTAAAATATTAATTATTATATTTTTATGAAAAAATAATAATTAAAATAATAATTTAGGGTTTGTGCCATACATGGAACATTATGATTCTACATTATGTTACAAAAGAAAATGATTCCGTATTATTTGCTCGTCAATTGCTAGGTGTTCTTCATTAGGGATTAAAAGCAGTCGCCCTCGAATTTTTAAAAGAAGTGGTCGTATCTTCTAGTTGTCCTTTCTCAATAAATTCAGAGTTATCGTTGAAGTGCAAATTCCGCTTGATATCCTCAAATCTATTGCAGCCCATTACTTGAGATACTGCAGGGATCCATTGATGTGTATGTGGCATATATGAACATTCATGAAGTAACGTTCTGATTCAGTTTTAAAAGTAAAATAAAAAATAAAAATCGGAATGTGCCATATATGGAACACTATGCGGTGAAGGGTTAAATGACTGTGTATACCTCTTATAATTTTTAGGTATAATATTTATACTAAACTTCCAGACTTAGAGCCAAGTCCATTGTTTTATTTTCGGACTCTTTCTGGAGAAGTTTGGTATTTCGGATTTACACTTTTCCTAATTTTAGCAATTTGTTTATTTTTAACAATCAAATTATTAAATAGAGTACAAAAATATCGTACTATAGAACCGTCTCTATCACTTGTCAGCTGTTTTATGATTGTTTCATCAGGATTCCTAAATCAGGGTATGTTATAAAATTAAATTAATTTAATAAGTGTTTCAGAACTGTTGATTTTTAGGTGTGTTACTGAATTTGAATACTTCTTCAACAAGAATTCTGTTTTTAGTGGCCTTGTCTTTTGGCTATGTATTATATTCTTCAGTATCAGCAATACTCACATCTGAAATAGCATCTTATGAACTTAAAATACCCTATAAAGATATAGACGATATTCCACTATTGAATATTTCATTTTGTGTTCGGAATAATAGTATTGGATATATTGTTTTTCAGGTAAGTTTATAAGCTTAAATACAGGTTGTTCGCAGTTATTCTATCAACTGCTAACTCTGTAATTAACAGATATACAATTGGGATTAAATGGATAAACTAATAGAATTTTTTCACGCAGACGGCGATGGTTAAAACATCGTAATAATAATCAGATTTCAGAAAAACAAAATATTTTATTTTATACGCTATTCCAAATGTTTAGGCGGAACTAACTATACTTCATTTTTTTTAAAGAATGGAGTGTGGGCAAGATAGGAGCTATTTTAATCTTGTTTTTGATTGAGTAAGAACGAGGAAAAGTTTACACTGTAGAAAAATAGATTTCTGTCTCAACTTATTCTATTTGTCTCTGTTATTTTAACCCAAATTTGTAAACATAGGCGTACAAACTAAGTTTACATTTAATATATTACTACCTATTATTTCTAATAAGTAAAACGGAGGTATATGTTTAAATAATGTTAGAATATAAAAGCCAGTGAATAAATAGATTTTACATTAATTTAGAATATATATATTACAGTCTGTTTCAAACGCTTAGGCGGAACTAAATGGGAATTTCGTTCTTTTAGGTTGTCACGGCAAGGGTCATTTCTTGGGTTATTTCATTTTTCATGTTGGAATGTCAAAATTTAAAATTACAACAATGAAACCATGGAAACGAATGACCTATATCAAAAATAATTATTTTTTTATATATTTTAATGACAAAAAAATAAATAAATGGGAAATTTGTATTAAGAATGACACAAAAAATCAAAATATAAAGAAAATGACATTTTAAAATGATATTAACCTTAACCAAAAAATGTTTATTGTAAGTATGATTTACAAAGCTTAAACAAAACGGCCGAAAAGCACGATTTAAGCGATGAAAGTAACTAAATTGCAAAATCTAGTTCCGCCTAAGCGTTTGAAACAGACTGTAAGAGAAATATTTTAAAATGAAGTCGTCTGATAATTAATTAATGTACGTACGCCTCTGGTATCAAACACAACAGTTGTTTTGCTGTCAACTGTCATTCTTTGCTGTCAACGAACACCATATTAATAATTTGTGTTGTTATAGTGTCGATTAAATATAAATTTGAAATGAAGAAGAATCCATTGATGATTCGGACTGATTTCCAATATTAATTTATATATTTTTCTTAATTATTTGTATAAATAATGAATATTAATTAAATTTTCAATTATTTGACAATAAGAAAATAGAATTATTGAACCGTTCATTTATCTATATTTAACAATTTATTTAAAAATTAAGAATAATAGCAATTTTATGCATTTACAATATATTTAAACTCATTTAAAAACATTAATTTTGAAATATCAAATTTGAATTTACCGCAAAATGTATTTAATTTTAAATTATAAACTTTAATTTGATACAGTGTGAAACCGGCCGCGCTCGCAGCGCCATCTGCTTCGTTCTTAAAAAAAATAGAGTATAGGGGCGTCGCGTGAGATTGTAAACCGCACTTGCTTTACTTTGCCGACATTTGATTTAGACCAAACGAGTTTTAAACCAGCATTTTTTTTTTTTAGAATAGGGCTCGAAATAACACAAACTGGCGCAGAGTTTTGAACGGTGTGGGTTGTCCAAGTAATTACTCGGATATTGAAAGTATAAAAAGCAGTATTTGCAATAAAAAAGTTATGGTTTTTGAGTCTGTCGTCTACATGACGGATGCTTTCAGGAAGAAATGGGATTGCACTCTCCTTATAATAGGTGGCAACACTTTATTCAGACAAACGAGTGAATTCATTTTCTCTAAGAGATTTAACGAAAAGAAACTAATAAACTTAATGTAAGTATAAAAGAAAAAACATATTTTTACAGTTGATATTGTTTTGCGTTATGTAATTTTTAGGCTGGAGAAAATAAGGTGTAACGGTATACTAAATAAACTAATAGACAATTGGATACATAAATTAAGATATGGTTTGGAAGAGAAATCTTTTCACGAAGTAACTTTTGTTCATATACAAGGAATTTTAATATTATATGCCATATTAATGATTATAAGTTTTATTATTCTTATCATAGAGCGTATTTCTAGTAGATTAAGTGGAATTAAATGTAAAAAACACAATAAAACATATTAATAATTTATTTACAATAGTAATTATTAACAAAACTATTTAATACACTAAATTTTTACTGTTTTCTGCCAAAAGGGTCGCTCCAAACTTTCATATCTGAAATAAAAATTAAATAAAGGCCTTATACAAGTGTTCAGAGTTAACAGCATAAATTCTGTTATTAGCAGAGCTACGATCACATTTGTATGCTCTATAATTTCAGAATTTTCACCATCATCTGCGTAAAATATATTACTAATTTGTCTGTTTAATCGTAATGATAGCTCTGCTAATAGCAATGGTGTCGAGTTAACTTTCAACAACCTGTTTACAATTTTTAAATTAATTAATACTCACTTCCAGGTTGAATTTCTTCCTGATTTATACCTTTACGAGTCCTTTTCTGTATTTCTTCTACAAAAATAAATATTTTTAATATAAAATAAAATTATGTTCTGAGGTTAACTTACTATATTTTTCAGAATTTATCATAGGATCTATGATTATGGGATATAATGCTAGACCTATTGTTCCTACAATTACTCCAACAAATGCTACATATCGCTTGCCTTTTAACAAAATCATATTTGCAATATAAATAGAATTTTCAACTTATACTTAAATGTCAGATTCTAATAACAAGTTTGTGAATCTGCCTTTATTTGTTTTTTCATTTTAAAAAATTTTTGGGCCACGTTTATATAAATATTTTGGCTAAAATGTAGAACAGTCTCCTTATCTGGTGGGGGATATTTGAGAAAAGAGAGGCGTGGCCAACAACGTTACATAAAACCAGTACTTCTCAAACAAAGACAGATAATATATAAAGATTATAATTAAAAGATAATATAACTAGCTGGAGTACCCGTGTGTTCTGTGCAGGCCCAGGGACAGTGATTCACCTTAAAAGCTTATTATCTTAGGTTATTGTTGATAACTTTTTATTTTTTTTTATAAACCACTTAAAACTAAATTGTATTTTAAAGTGAATTGAAACATGGAAACAGTGCAAACAGAGCAAAAGTGCAAACTCAGGGCGAAGCGAGCTACCCATCTTCTAGTTTAATGACAAAACACTATCTTAGGTTAGGTTATGTTAGTAAGGGTTTGGTTAGAAAATGCCGAGCGTAGCGAGCTACCCATCTTCTAGTTTAATGACAAAACACTATCTTAGGTTAGGTTATGTTAGTAAGGGTTTGGTTAGAAAAAGCCGAGCGTAGCGAGCTACCCATCTTCTAGTTTAATGACAAAACACTATCTTAGGTTAGGTTATGTTAGTAAGGGTTTGGTTAGAAAAAGCCGAGCGTAGCGAGCTACCCATCTTCTAGTTTAATGACAAAACACTATCTTAGGTTAGGTTATGTTAGTAAGGGTTTGGTTAGAAAAAGCCGAGCGTAGCGAGCTACCCATCTTCTAGTTTAATGACAAAACACTATCTTAGGTTAGGTTATGTTAGTAAGGGTTTGGTTAGAAAAAGCCGAGCGTAGCGAGCTACCCATCTTCTAGTTTAATGACAAAACACTATCTTACAGAAAAACACCAATTTTCAGAAATAAAAAGAATTTTAGACGCACACATGCATATACGTCGTAATACATTTATTGTTTTATTCTTTATTAGTTGGAGACTCCAGTTCATACTGTTTTTGTAATGTACATTTTGTTGTAACGTAAATGAGAAGTGATTGTTTGAGAAGCACTGGTTTTTCTATGGCCACGCCCATTATTTCTCAAATATCCCCACCACATCGCAGAAGGAGACTGTTCTACATTTTTCCCAATATTTTTAAATATAGTTAGGGATATTACCTTGCAATTATTTCATGGAGTAACATTTTTTATAATTGCATTTTCTTTTGATACACATTTGAAATTTTCTAAAGTGTTGAATCAGCCTGACAAATGTCATTTCCATTTGGGGTAGGCTGACAACTGTCAAGTATCTAAATTTTTCTTTTTTACTGTTAAAATGGCTTACATTGTACTACCGGACGTAGTAAATTATGCCTGTACTTGTGGCTTTTTAAAACCAATTTCAAAATTATATTTTTGTCGTCATTGCGTGCAGCTAAGATGTGAATATTGTCTATGTCATGAGGTAGGATTTAAAACTACTAATTTTTAATTAATAATTGTGTAAAACAGTCAATTTTGGATTATAATTATGGTTTTTTGAAGGTTGATTCACATTTTTGTGGTAAATGTGCTGAAAACATTCCTTCATCGGAGGCTAGGATTAAAAAGAATCGTTGTCTGACATGCTATGACTGTCCATGTTGTCAACACCAGCTCTCTCTCCGAGTTTCCAGTTCTGGACAGCGGACTGCAGCTGATGGAACCTCCACACCACGTAAAGTGTACTATTTGGCCTGTTTGTTCTGCCGCTGGAGTAGCAGAGATGTCGGTATTCCAGACCAAACTGTTGGTAAGTTATTTTATAGACAAATTATCAAAAAATTGATTTTTAGGGTTTCAATTTAATTTTCATTTTTAAACCGTCACTCATGTATCTGTCTGTTTTATAGAAATTGTAATACATTTATTGTAATGTAAAAAATGTGTTTCACAAGTAATATTTTATTCATTGTAAACTTGGCTCCACGCTAAACCAAACAGAAACAAGTTCAAACAGTTCTCTCCTTACACACTGCATTATTGAAATGAACTATAGTTACCTACGAAACCCTGAAATGTGTGATTTCACACTTCTTTATTTTAAATTAGCTTGCGGTTCTTGGCCGGAGCGGGAAAATGTCTACTCCAACCGCCTTGGTTCGATTCAAGAGAAATATAAGAGCGTTATGCTTATGGAGAAACAAGAAAAACTCGATAAGGAGAAGAAAAAACATTTGCAACGTGGAAAATATATAACGCTAACAGATAAGACTGGATTGACTGCGGCTATAATGCGTAAACGTGTAGGTCTTCCCGAACAACCAGTTTTTAGAGGAAATACTAAAGAATTATCTCCAGCTCTGGCTAAAGAATCAGTTGAAACTTTAAATGCTGATATTTTTACTAAAGAATTGGATCTGTCCGAAGTGACTACTGTTGAACAGCGATTACTACAGCCTGATTGGCAGCCGGAAACTGTTGAACTACTATTTCCGATCCACAAGCATCTGACTGTGAAACGCTCTTTGAGATGCAGGACTTGTGAGCATAACGTTAGCAAGCCGGAGTATAATCCGAACTCTATTAAATTCAAGATTCAACTGTTTGCGTACTACCATATTCCAGAAGTGCGTTTGGTTACTGTTGAGCCGCTAAGAGCTGGGAAAGTTAGTGAACTGTTAATTAAGTTGTGTAATCCAACGCAGTATCAAACTACAATCAGTCTTTCGAAGATGATTATTGAAGAAATTTCTCCTGAAGATGAAGAAACTACTGAAACAGCTGAGACTAGCGCGAATAAGGTATTTATTATTTGGCAAAGAATTGATTTTTTAACTATTTCAAGGTAAAATGTTTGGAAAAAAAAATTTCAAAAATATTGTAAAATTTTTAATATGTACTTAAAACTACTGCATAACAAAAATATTTAATATGTATGGTCTGTTTCTTTGGTTTAAGCTGAACTAGATTTTCAATTCCAATAACTTTTACCGATTAAGTATGGCTTTTGATCATTTTGTTTAGCAAGAGCTCACTTTAATCTTTAAAAGGAGAGTTCATGACAACTTAGAAAAATTAAAATTCCAGTTAGTTCCGGTTAAACGTTTGGAATAGCCTGTATATATAAAAAATGTCTCAAATAAAAGTTGTTAGTTATTGCATTTATAGCAACTTTTGTTAAATAATTTTTTTGGAAATATTTTTCTGTTAAATATTCGCAAAAATCTTAAAATCGACACGAGTAAACTCCCATTTATAGTCAACCGATTTTTACCAAAAGTTGATCAACTCGTGCCATTGATGTCAAAAGCTTAAATATGAAGTTTCATAAAAATCCTTTTAGCCGAATTTGCTCTGCACGTGTACACAGACAGACAGACGAACAGACTGACAGACATCATGCTAAAAATAGTCAAAACGTTATGTAGGGACCTCAATTCGTGGAGATCCATCGAAATCTCGAAATGCAAAATGGGTATGATCACAGTACCTCCCTTATATTTGTTGGCGGTCGGTAAAAATACGTATAATATGCAAAAAATGTATAATTTTCAGACTTCTATATCAACTTTGACCCAATCTATAACGCGTCAATCATCTATAACAATAAAACCTCGACCCATTGAAGAAAAATCAAACGTCGACATAGAATTACCAGATGCGTCCATAATTCTTCCTCCAAGAGACGATGCTGCTGAATACGATGATTCCGGTGATAATCACAACTTCCAAGACGACCCCAAGCTGGTGGTGTGGAGGAAGTCCAACAAGGTGGCCTTGAAACTCAAGATTACGCCGTTTGGAGAGCTAGTGCATGGGGAAAAAGTCACTGTTGGATTTAATTTAAAACATATTTACGTAAATACGATAACTACGGCTGAAAATAAAGAGCCACAGAAATGTGAGCATAGTATTAAAGTTTTTATCAAGCTTGGTACTATTTTAGGATCTAATTAATTTATTATCGAATATTTATTTTTAATAATTTATATTTTTATTGGATTATTAAAGCTTTTTTCAATGGTGTTTGAAAAATAATTGTACCAAAAAGCTTGTGCAAGAATAAAACTAGAGCTTTACGAACTTTAATATATTGTAACATATATACAGATGTAATCTTTTTGATACTATAGTGTTATAGTAATAAAATATATAGAATTTATTTTTTAATTATTATTTTCAATCCTCGTTAAATGAAAAATGCAAAATGACCCTAAATGTGACTGCGGGTAAATACAGAATGACCAACATATATTTTAAGCTGTGTTCTTGCACCCCGTAGGATACGTATTGAGAACTGACAATAACTGAAGTGACGCTTAGCGGATATTTTGGAACTTAACAGAATAGGATTTTGTTGGATGTGGCTCATTTAATTGCATTGTTTGTATGTGTTAAAGATGAGATTGCATTGTTTGAGTGACCATTTTTCTAAGAAGGCAATGTGGGACGGAGCAAAAAAAAGGTCCTCACCTCCCAAATACAAGTGAAGAGAGAGAAAAAAAAAAGGTCCTCGTTTCCCAAAATCCAAGTGAAGAGCAAAAAAAGGTCCTCATCTCCCAAAATCCAAGTGAAGAGCAAAAACAAGAAAGTCTTCACCTCCCAAATCCAAGTGAAGAGCAAAAAAAAGGTCCTCACCTCCCAAATCCAAAATGCGGAACGAATGGTCACCCTAGTTAAAGTGAAGAAAACTTTAATAAAATGTCTTTAAAATCGTTTGTTGTGTATCAAATGGCAAATATCAAAAAAATCCTATTCCAATCGCCATTTTGTAAGCGAAAACAGCGCCTCTATAGGTAATGTCACTTCCCAATAGCCTGTTTCTTTAGTTTAAGCGGAACTAGAATTGGAAAACTATACTCTATTTTTTTTAAGAACGAAGTAGATGGCGCTGCAAGCGCGGCCGGTTTCACACTGTATCAAATTAAAATTAAATACATTTTGCGGTAAATTCAAATTTGACGTTTTAAAATTAATGTTTTAAAAAAGTTATAATTTAAATGCATCAAATTGCTATTATTCTTAATTTCTAAATAAATTATAAAATATAGATATATGAACAGTTCGATAATTAAAATTAAGTAAAAATAAGTTCAATAACTCTATTTTCTTATTTTCAAATAATTTAAAATTTAATTAAAATATATTATTTATATAAACCTGTCACACAGGTGTCCAAAATTTTGTGGAATAACTAACCCTGAAAGGAAACTTTTCAGTCAGAGCCGCAGTAAGGGGGGGACGGCTCCGGGAGCACTAAGGCATGGGGCGCTGACACCTTGGGGGCACAAATTATGGGCGAAGACCTTTTTTTTTGATTTTGAGAGTTGACTTTTTTTTTTATTTGCCAAGTGCGCCAAAAACATTGTTACGGCTCTGCCCCTAGCGCAAATTTTCCTTACTGCGGCTCTGTTTTCATTAGTTCCCTGAACATTTCCGCGGTTTTGACAAG
Source organism: Liopterus haemorrhoidalis (assembly GCA_963971575.1). Lineage (NCBI taxonomy): Eukaryota > Metazoa > Arthropoda > Insecta > Coleoptera > Dytiscidae > Liopterus > Liopterus haemorrhoidalis. Next base: position 64,990,605 of record OZ020615.1, read on the forward strand.
CATGAATAATTTTCATGACCTGGTCATATTTATATTTTCAGATTCAGATCAATTCTGTAAAAATTTACTTTGTAGTAACGTTACTACAAGATAAAATATAATAAAAAGTATAATGGCTTTCATTCATGATAGTAACTGACCTTGTTCATAGTGACACATTTAGTTCCTATGATCATAGTAACTGAGTTATAGAATTGGTCTAAATGTTTGAAACGGCGTTTAAAACTAGTTAAAAATAAATGTGGAGAAAGTTGTACTGTACGGGTTGCGGACTTAAATGATACAACTAAATCTAGCTGACCAGTTTCGAAATATTTTATTTCTTCATCAGAGCTGATCTAAAATGTACGGTCATTGTGAGATAGTAAAATATAGAAATTAAACATTAGTACAAAGTCATAATGTCAAATAATAAAAAATAAATAAAATAGTCAGTTAAAATATAAATAAATAGTAAATGAATAAACTAAAGAGGTTTACAAAATATGAATTACGTAGCACACAAGTTATAATATAAGATGTCGTTAGAAATAAAACAAAAATGTGATTCATACGAGAGTTTTATTGTATGCATATAACAAAATACCGAATATTCGGTAAGATTATGATTAATTTACAATCTACGTCCACGTCTTCCTCCCTTCCTGCGCGTGGAGTCACTGGGGATTGGTGTGACATCCTCGATACGGCCGATCTTCATGGAGGAACGGGCCAAAGCACGGAGAGCGCTCTGGGCACCGGGCCCCGGGGTCTTGGTCTTGTTGCCGCCCGTGGCACGCAGCTTGATGTGCAGAGCGGTAATACCGAGAGCCTTGCATTTTTCAGCAACATCCTATCAGAACAAACAACCAACATTTTAAAATATTAAAACATTATTATTATTATTATATTATTTATTTTACATCGGCCTTTATTTCTGCAACGAGGCTAATCGCCGATGCCAGGGGGCGAGCTCCTACACCTGGATGAAGGGTGAATGATTGTGAAAATGAGAGTAATGTAAACATATTATTCTCGCCCGAATAATATCACAAACGATGCAGGCTCGAACCACCGGGCGCCCAGTTACACCTGTTTCTAACAGTCTAAAACCGCACGACTTAATGCGCTGGGAAAATATTAAAACACAAGCGACAAAAAACTAAGTAAAGTGGGTTTTATACGATTCAATTTATTGATCAATTAATTGAAAAAGTTGACCTTCAACTTATTGATGTGTGTAAAGTATCCAAATTTCAACATTTAATTGAAAAATTATTGACGAAAAAAATGATCAATTTATTTTGAAAATAGAGCAAGTTCTATTTTTCATAAATTTTTTAGGAAATTCTATGTATTATCTGTCTCATTTTGTAATACGGAACTAACAGGAAAAGTTCATTTTTTATGTTGTATATTGACAATACATTTATAATATTATCATAGTATTGGTTCACACAGATACGCCAAAGTCTGTTTACACCACAACAGTCACCAAAGTAACCAGATCTAGTTTCGTATTACAAATTGAGACAGATTATATATTTTTATCTATTTAGTTATTGCCAACTGTTTAGTTGTAGCATAACCTAGAAATATATAAATTATGATTAATTTTGAAATGTGAAAGAACCGCAAACGTTCTAATTCACCATAATCTAGGTTATTTCTCTTGTTTTTGTTACCAGCTCATAATTTTGTGATGATTTTTTCAATATTTTCATTTTGATAAATATTTCAACACGTTTTATGGTTGGTAATGTAAAAGTTTTCAAAAAATTGATAAATAAATTGATGTGTGTAAAGCGATCCTTTTATTTTTAAGGTTACCAATAAATTTTTTAATTAATTGAACTGTGTAAAACCAACTTAACATTATGTATTTTTTAATATAACTCTTGCTGTCCCAAAATATTTTTAAACCTTGATACCCAAAACACGCCTCTTAAAATTTATCATAAACTTCAAATACTCTATTGAATAATAAAATAAATAAATAAAAAGTAATAACTTTCTTGAAGTAAAATTAAAAAGATTATTTACTGCACAAATTATTTTATTGTAGACGTACATTTCAGCTATAAAGTAGCCATTTTCAGTAGTTGAAAAAACTGAGAAAAATTAGTAGTTACAAAAATTATATCTACATAGTACCTAATCCCTACAAAATAAATTTCTAAGAAACTACTAAGTAAGATGTTAACTCAACAAGTAATATTTAATAACTTTCTTGTTCTTTTGTATTTGTATTCCAAAATAACATGAGTTTGTCTGTATACTTTAATTTTTATTACTTGAGCCTTCAATCATATGATTTTAGGCTTTAATATTCACAGAAAAATGTATCTAAACAATAAACTTGACTCTTTGTATCATAGGCACGAATCTATATTACCAGGTTTATCTCTCAGTTTAAATTTGACAGTCTTGGGACAAAGAATGATAGTGCAAGATTTCTTACCTGAGCAGCTAACATAGCAGCATACGGTGATGCTTCATCTCTGTCGGCTTTGACTTTCATACCACCAGTGACACGAGAAATTGTTTCACGACCAGACAAATCAGTGACATGTACAAATGTATCATTGAAACTGGCGAAAATATGTGCTACACCGTAAACAATTTCCCCCTCGCGCACCTGAGGCCCAAGAGACACTTGAACTTCCTCTTTCTGTACTTTTCCTTTTCTTGGAGCCATCTTAACCTAAAAAATCACAAACTTGCAACAATATTTATAAAAATACAACATAAACAATTATTAAACATTATATTAATAATACTGAATTATAATTTAGTAGTGTTATTTTTGGATATTTTGATTTGAATTTGTAAAATATAAATACAGCAAACATGGCTAAAATCTAGAATTGTCAATATGTATCCATCAATATCACGTTTAAAAATATACATCATCTCAATTAATGGATATAATTCAATATTAGGAACATATAGGAATCATCCCTTATAGTTATTTTTGAGGTGTTTTAAGCATTTTGGATATAATTTAAATAAAATACTTACCGCTGATTGTGTACGCACAACACGATAACTAAAAAGACTCGCTTAAAGAAGAGACATCTACTGGCGGAAAAAAGTTAGGTTATATTCACAGAACTTCCAACTGTAGCCGAGATGGTTGCGTTACAACTGATGCCGATTTGAAAAGAAAGATATAGCTTTCTTTTTCTACGTCACGCCCCTATGTATTGTAGTCCTCCAATCGGAGTGCGGATAAGGGGATTATCAGCTGTTAATCGGTTAAATGACCGAAGTTGGTTAGCGATTTTCAACTAAAATGACGGTGAAAAGTTTCAGTGTGTGTTTTGAATGTATGTGGTTAGTGGAAAAAAGGTCTGTGAGCGATCTGAGTGAGAGTGCTGCCGTTTTGATATGTACGGTAGAATTTGGAGTTATGAAACGTCAAATTTTGGAAAGCGGAGTTCGGGATTGGTGAGCGTTGACGGTTCGGATGGGCAGCGAGACCATAGGTGGCTGCAGCTGCGCTCGCCATTCGCCATATTTGTTGTTGTCGTTGATGGGGGAGGCCGAGCCATAAAGTTCCTGGCTCGATTAGTGGTGTCATTGTGCAGGAAAACTGAATGAGAAAGAAAGAGTAGTGTTTCTATATGTTGTGTTCAGTATGCAGTTGTTCTTATGTTATGTCAGGGAATGATTTTGTGCTGTGTAACAGTGGTAGTGAGTTAGTTGTGTGACAAAGTGGTGTGGGGGTGATAAGCGATTGTGTTTAACCCGCGAAGGGTGTCGCGATTTCGGTCGCAGGGCACCGGGTGCCTTAATCCGGAGCGCTAGAGCCGTGTCTTTGTTTTGAAAGTGGCGGCGTCTGGTGATCAGCTCGCGGCGGGCGGCGGCGCAGGGGTGGACGATGAGGGCGCGATGCGAGACTGGGAAGAAGGCGGCCGCTTCAGCTTCGAAGACTCGGACCGCTTCGAGGAGGATTCGTTGTGCAGTTGGAGTTCGGAGCCGGAGAGCCTTTGCAACAACTGGCGAGGGTGGAAGAGGCCCGTCACTGGCTCTGCCCCCATCTCCTTCGGCACCAACAAGAGAGTCCTCTCCGAGGGTAAGCCCTACGTCACCCTAACAGCTGCAGGACGCAATACCTCCCGCGCCTCTCGCCTTTGTCTCTATGTGCATGTCATCCTACCGTCCAAAACATTCCTTTGTTACCCTCCGACATTCAATTTCGTTACAAAATGTACGCTTATGAAACAATTCACTCGAAAATAAGTGACTGTAGTGTTCATTTGAACAGTATAGTTCGTACATTGACTCTTATCGTGCCATTGGCATCGCTTTGGAATTTTACTAAATTTATTTTCGCTATTTTGACGTCGGACATTCGAAACTAATTACAAAAGTTGAAAGCAGTTTATATTTGTATTATTACGAAAAGTTACTAATTAAACACATAATACAATTATAGTTAAACTTCAATTAAGTTTTATTTAGCGTTGGCCTAAATACTGAGTTTACTTTTCTACAAGATTGTCGATGAAAGTGTATATCTAAATTAAAAGAGAAAGTTTCAGCGATGCAACAAAGAATAATAGTTTCCCGAGCGTTGAGTTTTGTTTGTCAGGGCAGTTTGTTGGGTTGTGCGGAGCTGCGGTGGTACTAGCGGCCAACTGGTCTCCCGTGCGTTAAGCTGCCTTTGTTATTGTTCGCCAGCTTACTCCAGAAGGGCATTACCCTTAGCCTCGGGCCATGTCTGACCTCCCGACGACGACTTCTCAGCCTACATGAATACTAAACACAAAAAAAAAGACAATTTTTTTTTAGATAAACCGTTTTATCTATTGTTTATTAATATCACTCGCTACTGATAATAATTTATAATTTATCACTATCTGTTGAGTACAGTCGCGGCAAAGATACAACTAAAACACTGCACTTTTACTGGGTCACTAAAATTAAACTATCATTAAAAACAGCTCGACGTCATAAGTTTTGTCTTTTCACTACAGCTGTACACGCACGCTACAAATATGAAGCTATTATTAAAAATATACGCTATAATTTGACACAACAATGTAGAGGAAATATGGGTGATGTCAATGTGTACTACCACTTCCTGTTGCACGATTTCTCTACACATAATCCGATGTTTCATAGTAGAAACCTCAAAATTATGAACACATATGTCATCTTATTATGACTAATTTCAAATCTATATAAATAAAAGTACAGGCTATATCTGTTTTATTTTTGTTTTTTTCCGTCTTTATGTTTTGTTTCTGCACGTTTTAAATGATTTTAAGACGATATCCGTCTGTTCGTGTGTTCAAATTTTACGGAGAAACTATTGGACTCAGTGGCGTACGCAAGGAGGGGGATTTGGGGGATAAATCCCTTCCCGAAAATTCGAAAATAATTAAATTATAATTAATATGTATAAATTCCGACGTGACAAATCCCCCCCTGAAATATTTTTCTGCGTACCACTGATTGGACATATTTTCATGTAATTTGGTATGACAGGGTAAAAGCAGAATTCAAACGTAGGCTAAATGTATGCTGTATGGAATTTCCAAATTTTCATTTTAAGGGTGGAAGCAAACTAAATAACTGGAAATATCTTATTTATTAAATTGTGACACTGAAACTTCCCTTCAATATTGTATTTTTTTTTTTTTTAATACTATGTACATTTCGATCTGCAAAACAGCTTTCATCAGTAGCACTTGTTACATTAGAAAATAGACCATATTAGTGTGTCGTCACATACATGTGCTGCTATCTGAGAGCTGAGTCTTTTGGAAGTTTTTGACTGGTTTAAAATACATGTGACATTACTTTTGTTACCTTAATTTTATGAATACAGTCTGTTCCAAACGGTTAAGCGGAACTAAATTTTGCAATCTAGTTACTTTCATCGTTTAAATCGTGCTTTTCGACCGTTTTGTTTAAGCTTTGTAAATCATACTTACAATAAACATTTTTGGTTAAGGTTAATATCATTTTAAAATGTCATTTTCTTTATATTTTGATTTTTTGTGTCATTCTTAATACAAATTTCCCATTTATTTATTTTTTTGTCATTAAAATATACAAAAAAATTAATTAATTTTGACATAGGTCATTCGTTTCCATGGTTTCATTGTTGTAATTTTAAATTTTGACATCCCAACATGAAAAATGAAATAACCCAAGCAAGGTCCTTTGTCGTGACAACCTAAAAGAACGAAATTCCCATTTAGTTCCGCCTAAGCGTTTGAAACAGACTGTATCTTCAATTTTTGAGCAAAAAATATGTATTTTTGATAAATATATACTAATATATACAGTTCAGATACTTTATATTATAGAATAATGATTTTATAAATATATAAATAAGAATTCGAAGATATATTTATAGGTTACGTTTTTAAATAATATGAAAATCGAAATATCTTTAGTATTTATTTAACTAACACTAAGTAATCATTATTATTTTGTTTTGGAATGCATAATGGTGTATTGTTTTGCTCCAAATTGTAACCATTACAGCTACAATCTTAATTGCAAATTTTTTAGTTTTTTGACAGATGAAAATTAAAAACAATAATGGATAAAATATAACCAACATATTGTTCCTTGACACCATTTAGATATGGCATACACACTTATTGCTATGTTACTTGCCATAATAACGATTATTAACGGAAAATTTTCAAAATTAACCTGCAAAATAATATTGTTCTGCAAAAATTATGACATATTAGATAATGTATAAAATAAGAATTTTAATAAATAAATATTGACTTGATCATTCTCTTACTTTGAAAACTTAATTTATATTTCCAATATAAAATTTAACAAAAAAACAACATGCTAAATTCAAATAAAAGGAATCCAACCGCGAGGCGGCAGCACTGAAACCCATTTTGTGACGTAGTTACTAATATGGTCTATTTTGTCTCACGTCTGCTTGCAATAGTGAACGAGTATAGTACAGAAGTGGGGATGGGTTAAATGACATTTTTGTTGAGTTCAATTGTTTGATCTATTAAGGCCTTATCACACTAGAACGCTATCCAAGTCTTATTTTTGTAAGTTTTTTTTCAGGATTCAAGTCTTCAGGTCTTTACATATCACACGGTATTTGAATATTAGTTAAGACTTGGAAATTGTTTGTTTACCCATGCGCACATCGTGAAATTATGACAGTTGACAGTTATATTTTGACATAAACAAAAGACAAAGACGCGTCAGCTGTAAGACCTGGGTAAAGAGACCGAGAAATTGTATCCTGTTTCATCTGCCTGGTCTTCAAAACCTAGGTTTTTTCTTCATACTATCACACGCACAAGACTTCGATTCGAATTCAAAGACTTGAATTTTCCAAGTTTAGACTTGAATAATAACTCTAGTGTGATAAGGCTTTTAGCTAACGTATAAACAAATGAGTTATTCTTAATAAAATGAATATTAGCGGGGGTTTTAGGCGATCACTTGTGATAGATTTAAATCGCGTAAGAAGTGCGAGCAAAATATTCTGTTAAAAAAATATTTGTATTTTTAACAAAGTAGGTACAACTGGAGAGACAGGTGCATAAGTACCTACCTACCTTTTCACACCTGCTTTACGGCTGTTAAGAACTTCAACAATGATACAAAACGAGTTTTTTTAATTCAAAATATTTGTGAAACGTAGCATTTCTTTTCTTGTATCAACGTATATTTTAGGGTTGCGTAGTTATAACAAAGAAACTAGTATACTGTCACTCATGTGTCTGTCTGTACAATAGAAATTGTGTTAAACAGCTGGCTCTAGAGCAAGTATACACACTTTCATCAACACCTGCGGCATTTGGGGTCGAATCTAGCTAAGGGCGGTCCCACCAATGCAACACACCGGCGGACGACACACAGACTCTGCCTACACAAACAAAATCTTTATAAAGTAACAAACAAACTATTCCTTTTCCAACCTCATCAAATACCGCTAGACCGTTTTGAAGAGTATATTTACATACGGATAAATAGTATGGTGTCTTAAAATAATGACTTACAACCTCACAGCAGGTTTATATTAAGAGGATTAAAATACATTTATGGCTACAAAAATCTCATAGTAGTTTGGATTGAGAAAAGTTAAAATAAAATTTTTAATTAACATTAAATTTGCTAGGTATAAATTCTATTATAATCTGGTCGTTTACAGCCTCTAGAAGATCCCATGTTGTGATGGGTTTTACCCTGGCTTTAGCAAGTCAAGTTGGTTTTACGATGAACGTTACAAAGGAGCCCAAAATACTGATTACTGACGACAGCTAAATATATAAACAAAGTGTGCAATCAAATAGGGTCTAGGACAATCACTAGTATTTCAATTATTATTACGTACTAGCGGTGGCGCATCCAGCGAGGGGGGGCTCCCCTGAGGAGGAAGGAAATCAAAATAAAAACACACAAATTGAGATGAGGACCTTTTTTTTTAGGTCGACACTTGTATTTTAGAAGAGAGGATCTTTTTTTATGTCATCATTTTGTATTTCCGAAGTGAGGACATTTTTTTAGAAGTGTTTAATAATTTTGTGTTCCGCCAAAAATTCCTGGGTGCGCCACTGCGTACTAGGTTGTTTAACACGTCAACAAATTAACAGTTTTTAACAAAAAAAAAATTTTTTTTTTGACTATTAACTTGGGCAACCTTTTTAGGGTTTTGTAGATATGACCAAAAAACCCTATCATTTTGTCGTCTGTGTGTCTGTCTGTCCGGTAAAAATTGTAGCCAAACGGCTAAACCTAGAGAGTTGAAATTTGGCATGCTTATACAACCCTTTTACCTGCACATAGGAAAAATACTAAAACATCTAAAAAACATATCCCCCTAAAAATATAAACAAATATATATCATAGAAAAAAAAAAAATTAAATTCTGAATAGGGTATCAAATGAAAGCCCTTAGTGGATTAACGATCAAATTTTTATTTTTGCAAAATAAATTATTTTGAGGCGATTTTTGCCAAAATTGTGCAAAAAAATTTTTTGTCGCACACCCTGTAGCCCAAATGGCTTAAACTAACCTGAAAAAATTCTAAGTAATGTACATTGGTGTGACCCGGAATAGGCGCAAATAGCCTTTGTTGCTGTGCGCCAAAAATTTTAACTAACTAACTGAACAGGAATTTTTTATTAGTTTATGTTTTCGGGAAATAACGCATTTTTTGTGTTTTTTGGTTGACAATGTACAAAAGTTATAGTTATGTAGCACGCTACACTAGAAAGCGTATCCTGGTGTAATGGTTATGGTGCTCGCTTCTTACCCAACAAAATAGAGTTCACTGCCTGCGAGGAGACAATTTTATTTTTTCTGATTTTTTTTATATTTTTATTTTGTTTAAATTATATTTTCAAAATTCAAGTTATATGTTGGCAAATGTTGCATTTAATTTTTAAAAGCGTAAATTTAATAACCAGTGAAAATTGTTGAAATTATAATTTAATTCTGATAATTATTAATTCTCCTAATAAGCCGTAAACTGATAAAAAATACAATTAAATAAAAAAATAAAAAATAAAAAAGTGTGGGTGAAAGTACTGGGTAGCATGACAAAAAAAAAAAACAATATTATTACAGTAGTACTTCATTTTAAATTAAAATACAGTGGTATAGTCCGTACCAAATTAGTTTTGAAGATCTCAATAAAATAATAAAAGTTAGGGAACTCATAAAATTACAATAGAAGTGATAAAACTAGGTGTGTCAACCCATAGCCGTAGGGATTAGTTTTTCACATTACGCATCTTACTTAAAGGATTAACAAAAACATGTATACTTATTTATAGTTAGTACTTAAACGTATGTATTGGCCACTGACCGTTGGCTGTTTACAACGTGGTTGTAAACATGAACCCTAGTTCTTTTGTAGTTTAACAATGTGATTATAGTTATACGGGATAATTGTTTTATGCCGATCTTCAAAAATCAACAGATCTATTCTGTAAAAAATTACTGTGTAGTAACGTTTACAATATAAAATATCATAAAAAATATAATGACTTTCATTCATGATAGTAACTGACCTTGCTCACAGGGACAAATTTTGTTACAATGATCATAGTAACTGAGTTACAGAATTGGTCTGAATATGTTCTATAGCTAATATTTAAATTTTAACATTTTTTTATTTTGTTTTAGAATTCCAACCTCCATTATTAACATTAACGGAATTAGCAGCAAAATGTGTGGCATCACATATTCCTTTCGAGTCTGTGGAGCATGTATATCCTCCGGTACCGGAGCAACTCCAGTTGCGTATCGCCTTCTGGAGTTTCCCCGACAACGAGGAAGACATCCGGCTGTACTCGTGCCTCGCTAACGGTTCAGCCGATGAGTTCCAGCGCGGAGAGCATATATACAAGAACAAATGTGTCAAGGACCCTCTGCAGATTGGGTTCCACCTGTCGGCGACGGTGGTACACCCCAATGCCTCGAGGAGTACACAGAATGTTGCTGTTACTTTCGATAGGAGAAGGATTTCCTCTTGTAATTGTACCTGCAGTTCAACAGCGTATTGGTGTTCACATGTTGTCGCTGTTTGTCTACATAGGATACATATGGTAAGAATTTTTTATGAAAATATAAGGGCGCGACAAAATATGTACTTCGAACAACATATGTTGCACAAGATATGTACTCAAATATGCACGACAAATTACGTTTTATCTCTATTTGCTGTTTTGTACGACAGAATACAAATGTGTATAAAAAAAACTTCAATATTCATTTAAAAAAAATCTCTATATTTCTATTACCTAAAGGCTATTTCAAACTTTTAGACCAGGGGTAAATTAGACCAAACGGGGTAAAAACGAAATTCTTAGGGGTAATTATATATTAATAGACAGAGCCGCAGTAAGGGGGGGCGACGTCCCTGGACGCTCTAAGGAAAAGGGCGCTGAGGGGCTTACTAAGGGGCGCCATTGCGAAGGTGAGGACACTTTTTTTTTTGCTCTTCATTTGGATTTTGAGAGGTGAGGACTTTTTTTTTTACAAGCCAATGGGGCAACGTCGGAGTAAAGAAATATATCTTTGGGTAATGGGTAAAGATGTTCCCCGACTCCTGCTTTAAACTAGGGTGACCATTCGTCCCGCTTTCTGCGGGACTGTCCCGCATTTTGATAGGGCGTCCCGCAAAAGTCCCGCATTCTAACTTTTGAACCTTTTTTCTGCTCTTCACTTGGAATTGGGATGTGAAGACCTTTTTTTTTGCTTTGTCCCGCGTTGCCTTCTTAAGAAAATGGTCACCCTACTTTAGACGGAACTAGATTTTGCAGTCTAGTAACTTTTATACTTTGATTCGAGCTTTTGACCGTTTTGGTTAAGATTTATAAATCATATAGGCCAGCGGTTCTTAAACTGGGGTCCGCGAAACAATTTTAACATTAACTTTACATCCCTCAACTTTTCGCTTTTATTCAAATTACTCATTTAATAAAAAAATTCTACATGGTCAAAATTTTTGTATTTGTTATCTAACTAGTTATTGACATAACTAAACAATAATTAGTAAAAATTTAATTATTTTTATTCAACTGCAAATTATTTACAGAAAACATATCATAATAAGATTTATTTTGACCAAAAAATGTTTGTATGAATTTAATTTATTATAATTTGTTAATTATAATAAATAATTAATTTATAAATATAACTTTTTTTAATAAATTTGTAAATATAACTTTTTAAACTTCTAATTTAGTTGTAAACATAAAATAAATTATTATTATTATTATTTTTATTATGGATTTAGTAGCCAAGTCCAAAATTAAGAAAAAAAAACTTAATTCACTCTTTTTTAGGGTTTTGTAGGTATGACCGAAAAACCCTTATACCATCATTTTGTCGTCTGTCTGTCTGTCTGTCTGTCTGTCTGTCTGTCTGTTCGGTAAAAATTGTAGCCAAACGGCTAAACTTAGAGAGTTGAAATTTGGCATGCTTATACAACTCTTTGACCCGCACATAGGAAAAATACTAAAACATCTATAAAAAAAATACCCCCTTAAAAATATAAACAAATATATATTCATCGAAAAAAAAATATTTTTTTACAATTCTGTGTAGGGTATCAAATGAAAGCCCTTGGTACGTGGATTAACGATCAAAATTTTATTTTTGCAAAATAAATTATTTTGAAGCGATTTTAGCCAAAATTGTGCAAAAAAAATTTGTCCCATACCCTGTAGCCCAGATGGTTTAAACTAAAAATCTGAAAAAATTCTAAGTAATGTACATTGGTGTGAACCGGAATAGTAAAACAGGAATTTTTGATCATATTATTTTTTCGAAAGATAACGCATTTTTTGTGTTTTTAACTAAAATATGTAAAATATTTAATCCGCTATTTAACATAGTAAACGAGTGAACATCCATAGTACAGTGGTAACGTTGTCACTTCGTTGCAAACTACTGTTTGAATCCCGTCAATTTTTATATTTTCTTATTTTTTTTGCATTTTTATTTTGTTTAAATTATTTTGTCAAAATTCTAGTTGCATTTAATTTGCTATATAAAAAAAAAATACTGCAAATATTTAGAAACCCAAATAATGGTATTAGGCATTCGAATTAAAATTAATAAAAAAATATTTTAACATAAAATTTATTTTGGCATCCTAAATAATCATCATTCACTTACTAAATACCAGCGAAACCCTGAAATGTGTGAAAATTCACACTTCACATACATTTTTTTTTCTTGGACGAAAATTTCTTGATTCGGTTTTGAATATAAAATGTTAAATATTTGCGTGTTAAATTTGTGAAAATTTGCACTTTACATTTTTAATAATAATAATAATAATAATATTTTATTTATTAGCTTATAGCTAACAGTATTTTTTTATGTTTTCAGCCCAATCAAGTTTGCCTTCGAGCGCCTGTTTCTGAATCACTTTCCCGTTTACATAGAGAACAACTTCAAAAATTCGCGCAGTATTTAATAAGTGAACTACCTCAACAAATTCTACCAACAGCTCAGCGTTTACTCGATGAATTACTCGGTTCTCAACCGTCAGCCATTAACAGTGTTTGCGGTGCTCCAGATCCGACAGCTGGAGCATCAGCAAACGACCAAACAAGTTGGTACTTGGATGAAAAAGCATTACATGACAACATCAAAAAAATACTCATTAAATTTTGTGTACCTGCACCAATCGTTTTCAGCGATGTTAATTATTTAAGTACAACAGCTCCACCAGCAGCTGCAGAATGGACTTCATTACTTCGACCTCTCCGAGGAAGAGAACCGGAAGGAATGTGGAATTTATTAAGTATCGTAAGAGAGATGTTTAAAAGAAATGATCGGAACGCAATACCACTCCTTGAGATTATAACGGAAGAATGTATGGCTTGCGAACAGATCTTAGTTTGGTGGTTTAATACCAAGGTTGCTTTGTTGAATGGGAGTTCTGGACATGGGGGAGGTGGAGGGGGTAAACATGGGAATGTCAACTCAAATAGCCATGCGAGTCAACATGCTTGTTCGAGTTTATGTGAAGAAATTATTGTTCTTTGGAGATTAGCAGCGTTGAATCCAGGGCTAGCGCCTCAGGAGAGAGATATGTTGCATAATCAATTCACGTCCTGGCATTTGAAGATCATGGAGAAGGTCACCAAGAGCAGACTGGGAAGTGTTGCCAACCAAAGTCACCAGAATAAGACTTCTGGACATCGTATGGATCTAGAAGTCTTCACTGGGTAAGTTGTGCATTTTTATCACATCGTCGGCTGAAAATAATAAGGTTGTATGTGACATTTTTTGTCAAATTCACTTTTCAATACTATAGAGTTGTATGTCACGTAACCTACTTGTTCCAATAATTTCTATAAGATAGCATTACCGGTGTCGGAGAAAAAAGCAGAAAACCATAGTTGTATGTCTTAAAAAATAAAAAACTTACAAAACATAGTTGTATGTTAAGACATATAGTCTGTTCCAAACGGTTAAGCGGAACTAGATTTTGCAATCTAGTTACTTTCATCGTTTAAATCGTGCTTTTCGGCCGTTTTGTTTAAGCTTTGTAAATCATACTTACAATAAACATTTTTTGGTTAAGGTTAATATCATTTTAAAATGTCATTTTCTTTATATTTTGATTTTTTGTGTCATTCTTACAGTGATGGGTGTTTACACGTAAACTTTAATTGTTTACGTTTACGTGTAAACTTATGTAAACAATTGGTAAACTTGTCAACAATGTAACCAATGTAAACTTTGTAAACTGTCAAATAATGAGGTTAGTTTTAGTTATTTAATACGAATAATAGAGTTAATGAACAAGTATATTCAGTTCAAAACAATAAATTTATTAAAAAATGGTGGGAAGAAACCGAAGGAATAGTTCTGAAGAACTAGGTTTTCTTTTAATTAAAGAAAATGAAAGAAAATATAGGGCGTTATGCAAAATTTGCAATGAATCTTTTTGTTATTAAAAAATATAGGCTGATTTTCTTAAAGGTGAAATTTATTTTTATTTTAAGAATAAAGTTTTTTATTTTTCATATTCATATTTAGTAATTTGTATATAACATATTGTCCTAATTTTATATGCTTACTTTTTCATTTAAAATCGTTTCATTAAAATTTTATTATTTATAAAAATGTATTGATAATGTGATTCTGTAATTCAAAACAAGTGCGCATGTCTAAATCATTGTTTACATTGTTTACGTTGTTTACATTGTTTACAAGAGTTTTTGTGTTTACTTTACATCAATTGTTTACGCGTCAACAATTAGGTAACTTACATCATGTAACTTACGCGCCCATCACTGCATTCTTAATACAAATTTCCCATTTATTTATTTTTTTGTCATTAAAATATGTAAAAAAAATATATAATTTTGACATATGTCATTCGTATCCATGGTTTCATTGTTGGAATTTTAAATTTTGACATCTCAACATGAAAAATGAAATAACCCAAGCAAGGTCCCTTCTCGTGACAACCTAAAAGAACTAAATTCCCATTTAGTTCCGCTTAACCGTTTGGAACAGACTGTACACCCTTGTATTTTAATTGTTTTTATTTTAATTCATAATTTATGGTTGTATGTTTGACATACAACATTTTATGTTAAATACAAAACATCTTTTTCGGACACCTGGGTTACAAAAAATATTAAAAGAATAAAACAAGGTCTTGAAGACTTGTTAAATATATTTAGAGACATTAAGGTTTCAACAAATAAATATCCGTTACCAGAAACAAGGTAATCGCTTTAAAATCTATGCTGGATTGGATGCCTACTATGGATAAATCTTACTATGAAACAATATTGCCAAGGAAGTAAATCTCAAGAAAATAATAAAAATATTATTTATTTCGTTTAATTTTTTTTATTTCGAACGTTTCAGTTTCAGTTCAAATTATCTTAATTTTTTGTAAGATTAATGTTTAATTTGTTATTATTTTGCAAGCATATTGTTTAATTTGTGTTATTTAATCAAATAAAAATTTAATACGTGACTAACATTTCTTTTACCTTTTCTGGTACCTTTTAAACAATTTTCAGAAACCTAAATCTGAAGCTTTACCTATAAACTGAATTTCCCCCCGATATTACTTTGAACTACAAAGCTGTATGTAACGTTAAGGTACTAAGTTTCGTGTTTTTCTTAATCACAAAGTTGTATGTTCATTTTTAGGGTTTTGTAGGTATGACAAAAAAACCCTTATACCGTCATTTTGTCGTCTGTCTGTCTGTCTGTCTGTCTGTTCGGTAAAAATTGTAGCCAAACGGCTAAACCTAGAGAGTTGAAATTTGGCATGCTTATACAACTCTTTGACCCGCACATAGGAAAAATACTAAAACATCTAAAAAACATATCCCCCTAAAAATATAAACAAATATGTGCTCATCGAAAAAAAAAAATATTTTTTTATAATTCTAAGTAGGGTATCAAATGAAAGCCCTTGGTACGTGGATTAACGATCAAATTTTTATTTTTGCAAAATAAATTATTTTGAAGCGATTTTTGCCAAAATTGTGCAAAAAATTTGTTGTCCCACACCCTGTAGCCCAGATGGTTTAAACTAAAAATCTGAAAAAAATCTAAGTAATGTACATTGGTGTGAACCGGAATAGTTCAACAGGAATTTTTGATCAGATTAGGTTTTTGGAAAAAAACGCATTTTTTGTGATTTTTTGCTAATAATGTACACAAGTTATAGCTTTGTAACAAGCAACACTCTAACGTGTGTGCTGGTCTAGTGGTATTTGACGCTGACTTTTTACCCATGTAACCCGATCCGATAGGGATCGAACCCTGGAGAAGAGACTATATATTTTTTTTTTTTTAATTTCTATATTGTTTAAATTATTTTTTCAAAATTCTAATTATATTTTGGCAAATGTTGCATTTAATTTTTAAAAGCGTAAATTTAATAGCCAGTGGAAATTGTTTAAATTATAATTTAATTCTGTTTCAATGTACACGAAACCAGAGGGGCGGAACTTACAACAACCAATGGAAGCTATAGGCGCAATTTTTAAAATTCTTAATGAACCTTGCTATATAAAAAAAAATACTGCACATATTTAGAAACCTAAATAATGGTATTAGGCGTTCGAATTAAAATTAACAAAAAAAATATTTTAATATAAAATTTGTTTTCGCATCCAAAATAATCATCATTCACTTACTAAATACCTGCAAAACCCCGAAATGTGTGAAAATTCACACTTCACATCAATTTTTCAAATTATTAAAATGGTATGAGCTGTTCACTTTTGTAAGAACAAACTAAATCTGGTTATTTTGGTTATTTTTATAGTGTGTTACTGACTTTAAATGTCAATTAAAAATATTCCTTACGCTGTAAAACCGACTTTAGGTTGATAAGGTTATGATCATTATAATTAAGATATCATTTTTCATTATGACATATGTCAAATGGATCGACATTTTAAAAAAGTGACATTTTTTAATACCAACATGGCATACAGCTTCAAAGGTGCTAACTATTGAAAACAAAATTTCCTGTTAGTTTGTTCTTACAAAAGTGAACCGCTTATATTATTCAAAATAATGCGTTAATGACACTAACATATCAATATATAGTTATTAAAAAAATGTCTTCCTTGTATTGTAACCTTATATTAGTTTTTTCCATGTCAAAATTTTTGAAGCTTGTTTTCTCAAATGTAATACACTTCGATATACAACCTTATTATTTTCAGCCGATGATATATGGCACACTATGCGGTAAAGTTATTGAGCGATAACATTTTTACAGTTATATTTGTTGGTTACGAGATAGGTTAATGAATTTTTTTTATTACAGTTTTAAGCCAGCAATCGAAGCCTGTTACTTAGACTGGGAAGATTATCCAATGCCTGGAATAACATACACTCATGATATCAACCCAATGTATCATTGTCCATTCACTTGTTTCCGTCATTCGGGAGAATCACGCTCTGAGACCGTCACCCAGGTGAACTCCTCTCAGGCGGTGTTGAACTGTGAACATCCCGCATCACATCATCACTCTCATCATCATCATCACTTCCACACGCATCATCCGCCGCATCATCCTCACAGCGCCGTCTCCAAGATGAGCTTCGCCGAGTTTGTCAGGATGAATATGCATAGTTTCCCTCCTGCTCAGCCCATCGGGAGACTCAGGGATGGGAACAGGAGTAGTGTCAGCAGTGAAGGCTTCTGTGAGAGTGATGATGATTCCAATATACTAGGAGATGCTGCAGCGAGATTAGGGCCCAGGGTCAATAGGTCCTTAGATTCTGATTCACAAGAAGGTATGTATAATAATAATAATAATAAACAACTTTATTTCGGCGAAGTTTCAGCTAATGCTGGTCTTCCAACTTAACCTTTAAAAATATAAATACAAAATACATTTTTAATCTATATCTTTATGTTTTTGTATATCTTTATAGTTTTGTATATATTTAGGGTTTTGTAGGTATGACCACCAAAAAACCAGTGGCGGTGCTTAAAACCTTGGGGGGCCAAAAAAATTTGGAGTAAAATTTGGGGGTGGGGCAGGAAATATTTTTTTATCGTTACATATGAAAATAGAAGTAATGACCTAAAAAAAGTCCTCACTTCTAAAATATATTTTTTTCCAAGCCATTCTAGGGGGGCCAACTGAAAAATACTGAAAGTTAAAAAAACACTCTCGAGATAAATATAAACAAATATGTATTTAATAAAAAAAAATAATATATTTTTAAAATTTTGAGTGGCATTCCGAATGAAACCTCTTAATCCGCTGATTAACATGCACATTTTTATTTTTGAAAAATCAATTTTTTGAAAAAAAAAAGTTTTCCTAATACAGTCCAAAATATGGCCGTTAGGTAATTTTGGGGTGAGGATTAATAAAAAAATATTTAAAAAAAACAAAAGGCCTAAGTTTTTGAGTTATAGTTAATTTTAGGTACTATTTTCCGATATAGTCAATTTTAGGTACTTTTTTTCCGATTTACTCAAAAACAGTTGGCCAAAATCCAAAATGAATCTTATTTTTGTGATCTACGGCCCAATGTGTATCAATTTTGAGAAAAATCCGAAATATTGTTTTTTGTAAAAATTCGAGATTTCTTATCGAAGGGGTCCCCCTTACGATTTTTCGATTTTTTGCCATTTTTAAGGGTTTAGTTTAATGATACATGCTTTTGTATAAGTTTGGTTATTAAGGCCCCAATTTTTTTCGACTAAAATGGACTTGAGGAACTCAAAAATTTAAACCAGAGGTCCCTATCTTTTACCGTTATTGAGATATAATTTTTTGAAAAATTAAATTTTATTACAAAAATTTAAAAATTTTTCAAAAATTTTTTTCGTTTAAAATATGTTTTAAAATGTGCCTTTACCATATATCGGACCTTAAAACTTCAAAAATTCCAACCGCAGGTCCCTATCTCTTTTAGTTTTTGAAATACATGTTCATATATTCTCTGTTCATTTTTTTGAAAAAAAAAAGTTTTCCTAATACAGTTCAAAATATGGCCGTTAGGTAATTTGGGGGTGAGGATTAATAAAAAAATATTTAAAAAAATCAAGAGGCCTTAGTTTTTGAGTTATAGTCAATTTTAGGTACTATTTTCCGATATAGTCAATTTTAGGTACTTTTTTTCCGATTTACTCAAAAACAGTTGGCCAAAATCCAAAATGAACCTTATTTTTGTGATCTACGGCCCAATGTGTATCAATTTTGAGAAAAATCCGAAATATTTTTTTTTGTAAAAATTCGAGATTTCTTATCGAAGGGGTCCCCCTTACGATTTTTCGATTTTTTGCCATTTTTAAGGGTTTTGTTTAATGATACATGCTTTTGTATAAGTTTGGTTATTAAGGCCCCAATTTCCTTCGACTAAAATGGACTTGAGGAACTCAAAAATTTAAACCAGAGGTCCCTATCTTTTACCGTTATTGAGATATAATTTTTTGAAAAATTTAATTTTTTTACAAAAATTTCAAAATTTTTCAAAATTTTTTTTTGTTTAAAATATGTTTTATAATAATAATAATAATAATAAATTATGGGTAATAATGTTATGGACTTTTTTTTTTATTAATAGCTAAGATAGTGCGTGTTTTTTTTTGGAATTAAAAATATTAAAAAAATAATATATATTTTTTTTAATTGTTGCGAACTGAGTTGCACCACACCACACTATATACTCTACATTTTAAAATATTTCTTATTATTGAAGACTTGAATACGAAGCAAATGCAGAAACGCTGGTATATTTGGCAAATTATTTAAATTTTGCTAAGAAATTAAATGTAATCTCTTAGTTCTCAAATAATGAATAAAAATCACTATCAAAAAAACTGTTGATTTTGATGTGATAAATATACCTAGACATCCAGTATTATGTTGACTTCTTACACTTATTAATTACCTACAAAACTCTGAAATGTGTGAAAATTCACACTTCACGTTAATTTTTTAAACTATCTATTTTTCATCCATTTAATTATTACACTCAGAATTTACGTGTTTTTTTTATTTTTTTATCCAGGTGGAGGCAGTGATTCATCAAGTAGTAGAAGTAGTAGCAGTAGTAATAGAACAGAAAACGTACGAAGAGTAGAAAACTTACAAGCAATACAATCAACATCAAAAACAGATTCAGACAAATCAACCGAAGATAAAAAAGTTTTACGTAGACCATCAAAAGACGATTCATTAAGTTCATCAAATTCCGAATCACCACATTCAAGCGACGAGTATAATTTATATTATTACGATGCAAAAGCAGCCGCAACTTTGGATACGGGTGAAAGTAGTGATAAACTACAAGATCCAGTAAATAAGAGTACGATGTTTGCTAATTTGAAAAGATCGGAAGATCCTTGGGATGTTTTATTTGCAAGAGCGGAAGGATTGCATGCGCATGGTCATGGAAAAGAAGCTTGCACTTTAGGGGTTCGATTAGCTGAAGAACTGCTTGCTAATCCACCGGATTTGATGATTGAAATTCCTCCTATTCCGAGGAGAAAAGGGAAGAAACAACAACTAAATCCAGCGTCTCACCAATTGAGTTGTTTAGCGAGTGCTACTTTAGCAAAATGTGCTTTTTTGTGTACAGTTCTAGCAGAAAATTCTGAATATTCCCATCTTGCTTTTAGAGTTGGTATGTTTGGACTAGAAATGGCAAGACCACCTGCCAGTACAAAACCGTTAGAAGTTAAATTAGCAAATCAAGAAACTGACTTGGTTTCGTTATTAAAAAGAATCCCGTTAGGTATATTTGAATTTAAAATTTTACGAGAAAAGGCTGAACAACTTAAAGATGGTACTTTAAAATCAAGAGGAGAAGCATTACTTCCAATTATGTTAGCTAGTTTTATTTTTGATGCTCTAGTTATGCCAAATTTAGTTGATAGAAATGTAAGAGCTAAAATGATGAATATATCTTATCGGCTAACATCGGATGAGATATTAGCATTCGAAGCTGCCGTTGCAGCTCTCGGATTAAAAGCTAATGTATCCGAAGCAGATCATCCGTTACTTTGTGAAGGTACACGTAGACAAAGAGGTGATTTAGCTATTGTATTGCTTGTATTCTACAAAGATGACTCGGCTAAAGTGGCGAGAATTATGGATCGGTTACTTGATAGAGAAATTCATCAGTTGCTCAAATTTCCAGTACCAAGTTCTTATTACTCCAGCAACCCACCTATTAAGAGTCAAATAGCGAGTTTCCGAAGGGAGGAATGCGAACAAGTACTGTCACCTTTATCTTCGCTTGTACCACCGCAAGAGATGCTCGTTGCAGATATAAGTAAGTTTTATTCTTATATTTAATACTTCTATGCAGCGTACAACCATTTTTGAACATTGACAAAATTTCAGACGCCAAAGAAATGGAACTTATTGTTTATTTCAATATTATTTCGCATCATTTTATTTTAGTTTTAGCGATTATTAATATTATGCATGGTTTTATAGCTTAAACAATTGGAATAACCAATAGGGGAAGCTTCCTAAGTGCCCTGACATCTGGTGGCAATTTGCGGATGATACGAAAGTGACATTGTTTTGTTTTGTTCAATGGAGAAATATATGCCGGTCACCATGGCGTAGTGGTTAGTGTAACGATGCACTAACTTCTAGACCATGAGGGCTCGGGTTCGAATCCCGGTTATGGCATGGATTTTTCATAAATAAAATGCATCTTCTGGATAATGGCCATAGTAGCTAAGTCAAAAAAAAAAAAAAATTGTAATGGAGAAATATGTTTTTTTTGCTGTTTGCGTTTTATTTTTGTGAATCATGAAAAAAAAATCAATCAATTTTGTTGTGTGCCGCAATGTATATCGTGAATAAGGAAGAATCGTTCTTAAATATTCCATAATTTACTTAAATCGAAAAATATCAATTGAAACGACGTTTGGAGACAGAGAGAAAGTGGATCGTAGGTTTTTATGGATCCAAAAACTAAAAATGGGCAAAAATCCAAGCCCATGCATGCATGTTTGCTCGTTGCATTTTATGGA
The DNA here is from genome assembly GCA_963971575.1 of Liopterus haemorrhoidalis. Classification (NCBI taxonomy): domain Eukaryota; kingdom Metazoa; phylum Arthropoda; class Insecta; order Coleoptera; family Dytiscidae; genus Liopterus; species Liopterus haemorrhoidalis. Next base: position 65,012,564 of record OZ020615.1, read on the forward strand.
AAGTGATTTTTTACGTCCAACAGACTGAAAAAAAGCATTTATCCCACCCAAAATTTGTCTAAATCAACAGTTGATATATTAAAAGGCCCTTCTACTTTTTCAGGCAGAGATATTCATTTTTACTAATATATTTACCATATTTTTGTTGTTATTATATTGACAGACAGTCAAAAAGAATTAAAAATACAATGAAAAACTAAAAACTTCCTTGAAATTTCTTTAGAATAGTATATTACAGTCTGTTCCAAACGGTTAAGCGGAACTAAATGGGAATTTAGTTCTTTTAGGTTGTCACGAGAAGGGACCTTGCTTGGGTTATTTCATTTTTCACGTTGGGATGTCAAAATTTAAAATTCCAACAATGAAACCATGGAAACGAATGACATATGTCAAAATTAAATATTTTTTTTAGATATTTTAATGACAAAAAAATAAATAAATGGGAAATTTGTATTAAGAATGACACAAAAAATCAAAATATAAAGAAAATGACATTTTAAAATGATATTAACCTTAACCAAAAAATGTTTATTGTAAGTATGATTTACAAAGCTTAAACAAAACGGCCGAAAGGCACGATTTAAACGATGAAAGTAACTAGATTGCAAAATCTAGTTCCGCTTAACCGTTTGGAACAGACTGTATTACATATCTTGTAAATCGTAGATTACCTTTAAATTAAAAAAAAGCTCGGAAAACAGGAAAAATACAACATTCATTTTCAGCATGTAAACAAATACACGAGTAACAGTTTAATGTCACTTTCGAGTGTTCCAGCTTTGCCGCATATGGCGCTACGATCTTAAAAAGTTTCTCCTATAAGCTTGGAATTTTAATTTTCTTAAATTGTCACGAGTAAAATTTTTTTTGAAGTTGGCTTTTGCTCAACAAAATGATCAAATAAAACATTAATAATTCTCTTTATGAATTATTTACTAATACAGTGAATATGATCCTCTTAATTTTGAAGTTCCGCAAAAAGATTTTTATAATCAAAACTGTTTCACGAGGTCGAAAAGGTTAAGAACCACTGGATGAAATCCAATGCACGAGCAAATCGCAATTAAATAGTATGTTTCTATATTATTATATTATTATTATATATTATCTTCCTTTGGCTGCTGAAAAATTCGTGTAGGACAAACAATATAGAAGTATTAAATATATGATTTGTTTAAACAGTTTAAGGATGAATTAAGTTAATTTCAGTATATTTAGGTGGTGGGAGCCGTCCACATAGCTCTACAAGTGCTGAAGTTGAACAGTGTTTAGCTAATCTAAACATGGGCGCTTCTAGCAGTACGGTAACAACACAAACTACCGTCGGGGTCACCACGCGCACGAAGGAGTCGCGTTACAAAGGAAAACGTGCTTATCCATCGATACCTAATCAACCTTCTGAAGCCGGGGCTCATTTTATGTTTGAACTTGCTAAAACAGTACTTATTAAGGCAGGGGGTACCAGTAGTACTTCATTGTTTACACAAGCGAGTACCAGTCAAAATCATCATGGGCCGCACAGGGCGTTACATATGTGCGCTTTTCAACTTGGCCTTTATGCTCTTGGTCTTCATAATTGTGTCTCACCGAACTGGCTTAGTCGTACTTATTCATCACACGTTTCATGGATTACAGGTATTTTTGTTTTACTACCTAAATTAAAAATTACCACTAAAGCTCAGTCGCTGAAACAGCGCAGTTCGTCATTTTGCGTCATAACCTCACTGACAAACTTAGTGGCGAAAAAATAACTAAATCGTTTTTATTTGCATGTGAATTATAGACTAATATTGCTCTTTACTCTTTTATTTTACTAAAACATACCTTTTGAAGTCTTTTAGTTTGTGTTCGATAGTCATTTTGTTATCCCTGAATAATACGATGTTTACATTTGTCATTTAATAATACGTCTGTTGTGTTTTGATACTGACTTGTGTTCAAATATCTAACTTATAGTAATTTCTAAAAACCTTTTTTATTTAGTTTGTTGTTTATTTAGCAGTTTTGTGTTTAGTTATATATTTTCTTATTTGATTTTCTGTGTACTGAATAATTTTTAGGTTATATTCAACTTATTTTTATTTTCTTTTCTTTGATCATATTTTTGGATCACATCAGTCCTTTGTAGGACTATTTTGCCTATTAGAATAGTTTATTTGTTTCTATTCTGTTCTTATTCTTATATTTTCATTTCATTTTGATACAAGTGACAGCGTATAAATATTACATTCGTTAAATGGATGAATGTAAACGTACTAAACCTGACGTCACATCTTTTTGTGACGTTTCAAGTGACGCAACTGCACTGTTTCGCCGATTTCCCTATAACTAGATACGTACGAAATCCTGGAATGTATCAAATTTGACATAATATTTTTGTAGGTCAAGCTATGGAGATTGGTGTATCAGCAATATCCTTCCTAATCGATACTTGGGAAGGACATTTAACACCACCAGAAGCTGCTAGTATAGCCGACCGCGCATCTCGTTGTTGCGACCCAAACATGGTCCGCGCCGCCGCAGAACTGGCGCTGTCTTGTCTACCTCATTCGCACGCACTTAACCCAAACGAAATACAACGCGCAATACTTCAATGCAAAGAACAAAGCGACGTTATGTTAGAGCATTCATGTCTAACCGTCGAATCGGCAGCGAAAGGCGGTGGAGTATATCCAGAAGTGTTATTCCAAGTGGCGAAATATTGGTATGAATTATATGTAAGACATACACCAGGAGGTGAACAGTTGTTGATGGAGAGTGAAATGCCTCACGATAATCTAATGGATCCACACGGAGCCTTAGTCGCTCTAATCGAACCAAATCCGGGTTTAGAAATCCCTCCTCATCCCTCTCAGCCGAACGGCGCTGTTATGGGCAATAACGCCTCTGTGGTCGTCACAACAGCACCCCCACCACCTTATCAACACCCTAATGTAACCACATTAGCTCCATTATATCCAGTTCCAGTTCCTTACGCAAGTTTTGCTGTCCAAGGAATCCATCCGCATCATGTTACGTATCATGGAGGTTCTATCCATCCACATACTGTCCAACTACCCCCTCCTCCTCATGTACAGATGTACTTATCACCTCCCCCACAGTTCCAGTATCCTCCCCAAACAAATCCACCACAAGCTTTCACTAACAATATACCTCCAACCCAACAAGCAGCGTATACGTTACCGGGCAATCCCCCTGGCCAATATACTGGTCATCAACCGACCGCACCTTATCCTACAACGGCTCCACAGTACAGTACTGGGAATTGTGGACAACAACCCCCCATGCCGAATATCCAGTACTATAGTACCGCTGTTACAATTGCTGGACCTGGGGTGAGAAGTGGACCCATCTATCCTTTACCTGCTGTTGGTACTGTACCGCAGCAAGCCCCTATGCCTAATATCAGGCCGCAGACTCATAGGCAACCTCAGCAGTTTAGTCAGGCGCAACTGAGGTATCTTCTAGCGGCGTATCGAGTTGGGATGTTAGCGCTTGAAACGTTGGCTAGAAGAGTTCATGATGATAGACCACAGGCCAAATATGCGAGGAATCCACCTTATGGAGAAGATGTTAAATGGCTTTTGAGAATAGCTAAACATTTAGGTAAGTTACAAATTTATCATTATAATAATAATAATAAATCTCTTTATTGGCAAGGTTCAGTTTACATTGCTCTACCACCTAACCTTAAAGTTATTTTACAATCGAGTATAGTTTGTTTCACGATAAGATGAAGTGACTATCTACTTATGGTCCTAAACACAGTGGGTGGTAATTACAAATAACACTAATCCCTTGTTTGCACCCATAAACTAGCCAGAGATGTATCAGGTATAAATTACATTACACCATGTAATGACACAATTTTAACAAGAAATAAACATAAGACATCATCAAAATAAACTTTATTTTTATTATATTCGGGAGTAATTTATTTTCGAACCAGTTTTCGAACATTTCCGTCGTGGTATCGTCATGGTAGTCAAGTCTAGAATCTATGATATTTTTCGCAGAAAGCAAGAGTGCATTCGGTATCCATCCAGTTTCAGAACCTGCATGAAGTATCGTAATACGTTTACCTTTATTAGACGGTGCTCTTGTTTGACATTTATTTGACGTATCCACCCAACCTTTTGAGTTTGTTTCATGTGTGTCGTACCAAGTTTCATCTAAATAAATTATTGACCTTTTATCTTCTTTGTATTTTTTAATGTTTTTTAAATAATTTTGTCTCAACAGTTTTAATAGCTCTGACTCCATAAAGAACTGCTTTTTATTTAAAGTTTTAAATTGAAACCCTATACTTTTAAGGGCAGGCCATAAGGTCACCTTTGAACAATTAATTTCACACTGGTCTTGGATTAATCTTTTGAGCAATATGTCCAATGTTGGCACATTTAGTTCGGTGTACATTTGGTAAATTTTTTGCCGTATTACATCTTTCTGGAAACCATCCAAATATTTTGATATGCCTGAATCCTTTCGTTTTCTTCTATCAATGGATTTATTTACAATATTCCATACTGTTGTCATCGCTACTTTCGTTGCCTTGCTTGTCTCTTCTAATGCCGCTTGTTTGTTTTTGCGGTTCCTTAAATATAAATACACATTGGCCACAATTTCTTTAGCTTCTACAGGTAAATATATACAAGTTTTTTCCCGATTTTTTTTTTTTTTTATTGTATACTGCACTATATCATCATCTTCTATCATGGTCACATAGTCATCTGCTTCATTTGTTTGCACAGAAGTTAATTGTTCGTTCCAAGGACGCCACATTTTTCTAACACGTACTGAACTATTTAACACAAATCACAAGTTATCTGATAGAAAATTCAAAGCGAAGTGAAAAGATATTTAAAACATCTGCAATTTATACCTGATACATCACTGACTAGTTTATGGGTGCAAACAAGGGATTAGTGTTATTTGTAATTACCACCCACTGGGTTTAGGACCATAAGTAGATAGTCACTTCAGCTTATCGTGAAACAAACTATACATACAATGATTTAATGTTAATAAATAATAACATTGTGTACTAAGTGCAATATGCAGTCTAATTGAACACGGACCGATCCATTGAGCTCACATTGGGACCATTTGCTGGCGGAGTCGCTTTTTGAATTGGGCAATTTTAAGAGTTAAGATTTTTCGGAATGGAGTTGTATATCGTGGCAGCGTTGTACGAAAATGATTTTTTGAATAAGGTTGTCCGGTGTTTGGGAATATGTATCATGTGAGAGTTCCTAGTATTTTTACTGTTAAGGATTCCACACACCAAAGCGGCCGCGGTGGCGGCCACGGTAGCGATACGACTAGCGATCAGGTCTCCTCACATTAACGCGGTGGGAGTGGCGGTAGCGGTAGCGATCAGTTAGTGAATTACCGTATATAGTTGTATGATAATATTGATTGCGAGAACACAATAGAATAATTAATTGTATGTAGAGGAACAATAATAATCTACTCACAGTCTGTTTCAAACAGTTAGGCGAAACTAAATGGGAATTTCGTTCTTTTAGGTTGGAAAAGGGACCTTGCTTGGATTATTTCATTTTTCACGTTGGAATGTCAAAATTTAAAATTCCAACAATGAAACCATGGAAACGAATGACATATGTCAAACTTAAATTAATTTTCTTACATATTTTAATGACAAAAAATAAATAAATGGGATATTTGTATTAAGAATGACACAAAACATCAAAATATAAAGAAAATGACATTTTAAAATGATATTAACCTTAACCAAAAAAAATTTGTTGCAAGTATGATTTACAAAACTTAAACAAAATGGCTGAAAAGCATGATTTAAACGATGAAAGTAACTAGATTGCAAAATCTAGTTCCGCCTAACCGTTTGGAACAGACTTTACTATCAATTTCCAAAACTTTTCCTATTTCGTTCCACACTTTATTTGTTTTCCTAATATTCTTGTAATCAGGATGTGCTAAGTCATACACAAAATTAAATGATCCTTTACTGATCAATGATTTTTTCTGTTAAATTATCTATTTTCGACATTATTTTCTTAAATATATTCACTCTGTGGTATATAAACAATGAATATCGCGCGGCCTAACGCAACTTGTCGAGTTTGGCCGCCAGTGTTTGGTGATCGCTAGAATGAACGCTGCTGTCGGTGGCGTTCTCAGATAGCGGAACGCTTGTATGTGCGTGGTCTCATTGTATTGTATAGGTTGCGTTAGGCCGCTGCATTATCGCCACCGTGGCCGCCACCGCGGCCGCTTTGGTGTGTGGAATCCTTTATACGAAAATGATTTTTTGAATAAGGTTGTCCGGTGTTTGGGAATATGTATCATGCGAGAGTTCCTAGTATTTTTACTGTTAATTTGTGATCTTTTAATGAATCTTTCGACTAAATAGCTAGGTTCGTTTGTACTTAAGATTTTGTGAATGAAACATGCGTATGAATGAAACATTATCAAATATTGGATATTATTACGTGATGGTTTTAATTGCAGGTACTCAATATTTGCATCAGTTTTGTATATGCGCGGTAAATTCGATAGTGAGTCCGTTTGTTCTGCATGATGTGGCTATTGAGGCTGCTCAATATCTCTCTAGGAACAATCCTGGATTGGTTATGCAACATTTGCGGACTGCTCTCACGCCTCTTGTGCAGAAATGCCAGCAGATGTATATACAGTGCATGCATCAGAAGTTGTACCACTTGACAGCGGCGGACTATGAAGATTTTGTTAGTATTGTCTGCGCGGCAAGAGCGGCCTTCCAGATCACACCAGAGGGTAGCACACAGTTCAAAGAATGGTTACAGTCCATCAGAAGGTAAGAACATTTTATTTATGACAAAATAATTCAATAAATACATGATTATCTGCATAAATGGTTTGCCCCCCACACTTTTGCCAAGAAGAGCTGGTGAAAAATTCAAAGTATTGCAAATTGATGTAAACCAGAATAGTATTATTTTTTTTTAGTTGTTTTTATACCGTCATTTTGTCGTCTGTCTGTCTGTTCAGTAAAAATTGTAGCCAAACGGCTTAATCTAGAGAGTTGAAATTTGGCATGCTTATATAACTTTTTGACCCGCAAATAGGAAATATACTAAAACATCTAAAAAACATATCCCCCTAAAAATATAAACAAATATCTGCTCATCGAAAAAAAAAATATTTTTTTAAAATTCTGAGTAGGGTATCAAATGAAAATTAGTACATGGATTAACGATCAAAATTTTATTTTTGCAAAATATATTATTATGACGCGATTTTTGCAAAAATTGTGCAAAAAAAAATTGTCCCACACCCTGTACCCCAGATGGGCTAAACTATAAATCTGAAAAAATTCTAATATAAATTTGTGTGAACCGGAATAGTACAACAGGAATTTTTGATCAGATTATGTTTTCGGAAAATAAAGCATTTTTTGTGTTGCTTGACCATGTAAAATATTTAACAACTTATGTAACAAAGCAAACCAGCATGCTTTCATGGTGTAATGGTTAGCGCTCTCGCGTTCGAATTTGCAAACTAGGGTTCCGGTCTCGAGACATTTTTAATTTTTATGTTTTTTTTTGCATTTTTATTTTGTTTAAATTATTTTTTTCAAAATTCTAGTTATATTTGGGCAAATATTGCACTTTATTTTTAAAAGCGTAAAAGCTTTGGATTTGATCTTCTTATATTTAAAGACAGCCAGCAGTGATGGGCGCGAAAGTTACATGATGTAAGTTACCTCATTGTTGACGTGTAAACAATTGATGTAAAGTAAACACAAAAACTCTTGTAAACAATGTAAACAATGATTTAGACATGCGCACTTGTTTTGAATTACAGAACCTCATTATCAATACATTTTTATAAATAATAAAATTTTAATGAAACGATTTTAAATGAAAAAGTAAGTATATAAAATTAGGACAAGCCAATATACATATTAATAAAAATCGAATTTGCATCATTATACAGGTGTTACATACAAATTAGTAAATATGAATATGAAAAATAAAAAACTTTTTTCTTTAAAAAATTCAGTCTAATTTTTTTAATAACAAAATACATTAAATTTCACCTTTAATGGCTAGTTGCTAATGTAAGAATTTTCTCTAACTCAAGTTAAAATCATTTGTTTTAGTATGCTACAACATACAAAAATAAATGCTTTTAACTCGAGTTAGAGAAAACTCTTACTTTAGCAACCAGCCATAAGAAAATCAGCCTATATTTTTTAATAACGTAAAGATTCATTGCAAATTTTGCATAACGCCCTATATTTTTTTTCATTTTCTTTAATTAAAACAAAACCTAGTTCTTCAGAACTATTCCTTCGGTTTTTTCCCACCATTTTTTTAATAAATTTATTGTTTTGAACTGAATGTACTTGTTCATTAACTCTCTATTATTCGTATTAAATAACTAAAACTAACCTCATTATTTGACAGTTTACAAAGTTTACATTGTTTACAAGTTTACCAATTGTTTACATAAGTTTACACGTAAATGTAAACAATTAAAGTTTACGTGTAAACGCCCATCACTGACAGCCAGTATTGGAGCGTTCTGTTGACTTGTTTCGCTTATGAAAAGCTATAAAAGTGTGAAATGTGTGATGATGGGTATGTGATATGTATGTTTTTGGATTTGTTTAGGTCAAAATCATGCAAGAAAGACCTTTGGACACAGATAAATGCAGCTCTTCAAGCCAACGGCAAATGACAAAGGTCAGAATTAGGTTCTCAGTGTAGTGCTAGTTATTATAGGTACCCGATAGAGGTGGGCGGGGGCGGAGTCGGGGGCGGTTCTGTGTCAGTATCAGGGGGCAGTGACGAATGGACTTACTGCCTCCCCCTGCCCGTCCCCCTGCCCCTGAACTTAACACTATCATCCACGCACTCTCTAGCCATCAATACAGCAGGTCTTCCAGCAGTACTCCCGGAGATACCCGAGTCAACAACGGTCATGTACGAACTGATGGAACATTATAGGAAAGTGAATGTGAATGTTAGCCTTGAACAACAGGGGTTCAGCCCTCACATCAACGATCAACAACAAGATACAACAATGGCTACGATCAGCGACAGTTGACTCTGACGTCATTTTCAACCGTTGCGTCCCAAATTATAAACTCATTCGCAGTGTTAGTTACGTAGAACTCTAGCTAATAGAGGGCGGTGCGGTTGTTCCTACGGGATTTACGGACGCTCGAGCACGGTAACCACGACAGACACAGCGGAAAGGTGAAACTCGCCAAGTTTGCGTCCTGTCTTACCGGTACGCGATTTTCCACACTAGTGCGGAAAGTCCATATCTGCACTAGCGTGGAAGTGTGTTTTTTTTTTTAAATTGGTCATCGAAAATTTAGAGCAATCCTCGAAAAAACATTAAAAATATTCAAATAAATAATTAAATTCTATCTAATTTATTATAAGAAAAAAAAAGGAAACATCATTTCAAAACATTTGATGAACAAAAAAAAAAAAAAGAAACGTTCCGTAATGCCGCTCTTTCGATGAACCTTGTGTACTTAAGTGGCATGGATCAGATTGCCTCTATACCAGTGTTTCTCAACAGGTGGTCCGCGGACCACCAGTGGTCCTTAGCAAAATTTTCGTGGTCCGCGAAAGTCTTATAAATTATTATTTTTGTGATTTTTTGTTAATTTTTTTATGAACTTTTGTTCATTTTCTTTGTATTTTGTTTATTTTTCAATGATTTTTTATTACTAAGATATATGTAGAGTCTACATACCGGGTGAATTATTTAAGGAGCAACATACATGTTTCACATATAATGTTAATGAAGTGAGTTATTTCATTTGCAACATAGCAAATTATGAAAGCAAGCTCATATCCATGGCAACAGATATGCAATGGTGATTAGATATAATAGTTATTTGATATGATAAAATTCCTAAACGGCTAAAAAATAGTAAATTAGAAACAATAAATGAATTTTTATTAGTTTGTTTATATTTACATACCAACAAAAATAATATCCTTAGTAGCTAAGTCCAAAAAATATTTTAAAAAATAATATTTTGTTTTTTCTATGGATACGATAAGCATTTGTTTTATGGCTATGTTGCTTTTGAAATAACTCACTTCATTAACAATAGGTGTGTTCGATTTGCACATTTGCAGTTACTGTTTACTGCCGCGTTAAAAAAATCTGTTCATTTGGTCGCAGTAACTGCAAATCTGTTCGATTTGTCGTAATTTACTGCCAGTTTATGACGCGAATACGAAAAAGTTACGGCTGTTTCTCTTGGGGATTATTTATTACGGCTGTTACGCTTTAACGCGGCAGTAAACAGTAACTGCAAATGTGCAAATCGAACACACCTATTATATGTGAAACATGTATGTTGCTCCTTAAATAATTCACCCGGTATATAGGGGAAGTATTTTAAGATCGCAGCGCTATTTCGGCATACTTGGAACCTTCAATATAGAAATTCGTTGCATATAAACAACGTGAATTTTAATGTTTACTGGTGGTTTTTGTAATTTTGCTACAATATTAATACTTGTTTTTATGCAATTATATTTTTATGCAAACATTTTTTATAAAAAAAGCGCGATAGAATGTCTATTTCTGTAGTTCCTAAAATCCCACCAGATGTCATATCGTTTAGCAATTTTTCCCTATAGTTTGTTTATTAGTATGCGGTAAAAAATTTAATAATTTACTGGTCCGCGATAGAAAATTAAATATTTTACTGGTCCGCAGTACGTTTTCAGTTGAGAAACACTGCTCTATACTACAGAAATACTTGCATGACTATTATTATTATTATTATTATTATTAATCGAGCCTAAGAGCGGAAGCCTAGCGCTTGTATTGCTCAAATACAAAATAAAATTAAAATAAAGGAGAAAATAATAACAAGGAGAGTTTATCTGTAATGCTCCTATATGTTGTGTCTGTTTTGGTTACTGTACGTGATTGTTAGTAACCCCCGGAAGGGCTTCTGTATTACCTTGTAGATAGAGCTGGTAAATTATTCAACATTTAAAAAAAAGACCCTCAGGTGTCCGCCATCTTTGCCTTCATTCACAGCCCTGTAAAGATTATCATCTACTCATCGATAGTTTCGACAGCGTACGGAATCTGATCTACGCATCAAAACAAGCATTCATTTCTTTCGTCTTTCAGTTATTGTTTACCGAGCAATATAAAATATACAAAGATATATACCGTTGAATAATAGTGAATACATTTTTTTAAGGGACTTGTATGTCTGTAATTTTTGAGATGTGCGTGAGTTGAAAGAGTGTTTATTTTTTTTTTTTAGCTAAAACTGAATTCACGTTTCAAACAGTCTGATGGTTTTTATTTATTAGAACTTAGTAATGTTAGATATGAAATTGATCTCATTGAGTTTTTGATGATTTTGTCATTTAGTTCCGTAGAATACACCTTTTTAATCACCTTCGTTCTGTGTCTAGTTATGTAGTTTAACGAGAAATTAATACAACACTCCGAATTAGATATTTCGTATCCTTTATACTCTCAATGTCGTACAAAAAAAAAATTATTTAACGAGTACAATTTTTGTTGTGAAATTTATATTTAATTTGTGTTTGGGTGTTGTATTTTTTTCTGATAAGATGAATAGGATTTTTCAACAAGATTGAACGTATAATTTCGAATGTTTTTTAATTTAAAAATGAGGTTATGTAATAATAAAATAAGTACAGTACAATCATTAATTCCTGAACGTTATGTAATACTTAACAGAAATATTTAGTTATCAAACTTATTTCCAAGGACATGTACACATAGGCGTACGTTCTATTTTTATTACCATATACGAATTAATTATTAAATAAACACTGTTTTTCGCTACACGCCAATGAGTTGATAACAAATATTAACGGATTTTCGTTGTTCCTCGAGTGAGTTCGGGCCAACGAAGTAATCTGATTGGTTCTTTGTTAAATTGGGATTTTCAGCTGTGAATTAGAATACAGTTTTGATATTTTAACCTTCTATTGCATGAATTATTATTATTTTTTTAAATTAGTGTACCAAAAATTGCTTTTTACTAAAGAATTGTCCGTATTTTGAAAATATTTATGTTACATAATATTTAAAAAAATGTAATTACATTTTTTTTTTCAAAAAATGGATTGTGCCCAATTAGGAACGTTATGAACAAAATCAAGTAATTATATGTGTTTATAAAAAAAATATTTTGATGAAAATACAATTACAGTCACAGTATGAAAGCCATGGATGGATATTGCGTAAGAAACGTGTATAAAAATTTAAAGTTTTATGTTCCCAAATAGGAACAAAATGCAATAGAGTGTTAAAACCCATTGTTTACCGTTATGTAACGTTCAGAAATTAACGATCTCACTGTATATACCAAAACGCAAATAATATGTTTTATCCAAGAGTATACTGGTTGGGTACTATGGTAGGTGTTTGGTTGGACCGAAATCTGCTTAAATTTTTTCAAATTATTTAAATTTTCCAAGGCTTTTGTTTGCGTAGACAGACAGTACTTGAATTTTTTAGATGTCTGTTCAAGGTTAAAATTAAATTATGAACTTATAAACATGCCTACGTGGTTAAAATCAATGCAAGTTTTATATAATTTAATAAAAAAAAATAAAACAAATGAATACAAAAGTAATACAAAATACTATTGATGTTAAAGAAATTTTGATTTAAAAATTGAGCGACCATTAATTTTTCTGCATTCGGAATACAGTATAGTTATTTTATTCGTACAAAAATAATAGAAGTAAGTTTTGAATTGTGGTTTTAACGTCTTAAAAATCAATTTTGATAAGAATAAAGATGTTTATTGATCATGCTACGTTGAATCTTTTTGAAAACATAATTCATTTGCTACCAGTTTATATGTTATCTCGATTGTGCCTTCCGTATCAATTTCACAAGTACATTTATTGTCCGATGAAACTAGACACAGATTTAAAAAGTTGCGATTATCGACCCAGAACACACGTATAACGAACTGCGGTCCGTTCATTTTCATATATTAATTTAGTTAAGGTTATATTTTAATGTTATATTATAGTAACGGGATGAATTTTTGTAATTATAATTTGGATAACGGATTTTAAACACAAGTATAATGAAATGGAGACTTAAATAAATTATACTTGTGTTTTTCCGGATTTTTGGGATACCCAAATAAAATATTTAGCTAGTAAATAGCTATAAAAAAAAATTACAATTTCTTTTTTTTGTAAAACAAAAATAAAACGCTATACAGATATTTTTAACACATTGTTTGCGAGGAACGACTTCGGATATTCATGTCTCGTCTTATTGGGGGCATTGCCGTGGAGATATGGCGCTCAACGTTGGTCATTTGGTGCACAACGTGTTAACCCGTATTAAATATGACATCAATACAATTAATATAATCAAATAGCTGGCATGCTCGTCATCTTTCCCTCTACCTCTCTGTCCGTGCCTATCAACGCACTGTCTACAGAGTGCTTAAGTTGGTTTATAAAAATTATGGAATTTTAAAGCATAAAAAAGAGGATTCAGCCTGCGGAAAGATTTTCTGAACACGTGAGTGCAAACCAGATTTTCGTACGATATTTAGGTACAGAGTTTAACATTTACGTTTTTCGGGAATTTATTTCCATATATACAGGGTGTTTACGGTCTTCTTATTTGTTTTTTAACGGGTCAAAAGAAGGCGGAAAAAAAATCTTAAAACACCTTAGTAAAAGTTTTATAATAAAAGAGATTTTAAGTTTTTAAATTTTGGGGTATTTTTCGCCATAATTCTCCAAATATTTATCCAATCAAAAAAATGCATTTAGATATGATTTGTCTTCTTATTCTTAACAATATTTGTAATATAAGTTTTTGCTGTTAAGTCAATAATTAGGGAGTAATTAAAATTTTTAATTTTTAAACCCAAAAATTTAAAATTTAAATTACAGCAAAAACTTTAAGAATAAGAAGTAAAATCTTTTAGCTAAATGCATTTTTTTGATTGGATAAATATTTGGAGAGTTATGGCAGAAAGACCCCAAAAATTAAAAATTTAATTTACTCCCTTATCATTGACTTAACATTAAAAATTTGTATTACAAATATTGTTAAGAATAAAAAGACAAATCTTTTATCCAATACCAACAAATACAAAAAGTCTTGACCATGTAGGATTTTTATTAAATAAGTTATTTGAATAAAAGCGAAAAGTTGGGGGATGTAAAGTTAATGTCAACATTGTTTCGCGGACCCCAGTTTAAGAACCCCTGGTATAAATAATAAATGCGTAATATGTTTTCTGTCGTGCTTGTTTACAATGTGTTAATATCCAAATTATAATTATATGTATGAACTTTATACTTTATATTTGGATATTTTGTGTGTGTTGGCAACAAGATCACATAAATTTCTGAAAGTGTATGTGAATTTTTAAATATATTCTTTCGAAAAAAACCAAAAAAAAAATCATATATATGTAATGTTTAATTTTAATTCTTATGTGATCTCGAAAATTTCAAAACTAAGATCATCCTGTTTACATTAAGTACATTTTAAATCAAATTTTGAAACGTCGTTTTTTTTTCAACACCGCTTAAGAAAAATATCTAAGTTTATTATTTTTAAATATATTGTTTTTCAACTTTAATAGATTTAATGCAATGATCAAAACAATTTTCAAACAGGAAGGAATTTTATGATTTAATATGGGGGGGAAACTCTGTACTGTGTATGTTGAGAGAGTACTTTGCACAAAAAAGGTTAAGAAGCACCGGTCTAATGGTTAAAGACACATGGAAAAATAGTACAGAGGAATTATTTATACTGGTATAAAATTTGCGTAATACAATATGTTCGAAAAAAAAAGATTGTTTTCGGTTTTCGGTTCAGTTCCGGTTCGAAGCCCTGCTTTATACTAAGGATCAATGGAACTGAATACACACGATTGCATCCCCAACCCTGACAATAGTGTGGCCAAGCATCCAGCGATCACTCATTTTAGGTTCCTAGGCAGCACTTTATACTAAGGATTAATGGAGCAGAATACACGCGATTGCATCCCCAACCCTGGCAATATGTAATCGTGGATATTTTGTGTTTTTTAAGGTGTTGAAAAGCACCCACAGATCCTTCATTACAGGTTCCTAGGGAGCACTTTATGCTAAGGATCAATGGAGCTGAATACACACATTTGCATCCCCAACCCTGACAATATGCAATCGTGGATATTTTGTGTTTTTTAAGGTGTTGCCCAGCATCCATAGATCCCTCTTTTTAGGTTCTTAGGGAGCATGTCATACTAAGCAACTTATACAGACATTTAGGCTATTAGCGCCCGAATGACGTATAGATTTATTTAATTGTATTAAAAATATTGAATTGAAAAATATTCCAAAAAAATATAGAAATATATATTTTTGAAAAATAATTTAAATTTTTTTGAGTCAATTACAAAAAAGCCGACCGGCGTAGCGTAGTGGTAACACATATGCTCTGCGTTGCTAAGGTCTCGGGTTCGAATCCCGTTCAGGCATGGAATAATTGACCTGGCTAATTGCCAAAGCAGCAATAGCCATAAAAATAAAACAAAATAAAATCTGAGGTACAGATTCAAAAAAATATCAAAAAATCCATTTTTTTGAGAAATTTCTTGACAAATAATGTGCCGAAAAAAATCACTTAATAATATACTTACAAAACCTGGCGTAAAAAAATCACATATTTTTCAGTAACTGGTAAAAATGGTGTACAGCAGCTTAGGCTATTAGCGCCCAAAATACATATAGATTCACTATTGTGTTAAAAATTTTGAATCGAAAAATATTCCAAAAAAATATAGAAATATTTTCGAAAAATATTTTTAAAAAAATTTGAATCAAGTATATAATAAAATCTGATGTACAGATTTTAAAAAAAAATATCAAAAAATCCATTTTTTTGAGAAATTTCTTGACAAAAAAATGTGCCAAAAAAAATCACTTATATACTAACAAATCTTGGCGTAAAAAGATCGCATTAATTTTTCTGTAACTGGAAAAATGGTGTAGAACAATATTTAAAATCCAGATTTTTTTTAAATTTGGAAAAATGATATGCTGCCTCTTTGGCTAGTAGCTCCCAAAGAACATACAAACTTACTCAGAGCTATTAAAAATATTGAATGGAAAAAACATTCCAAAAATTTATCTACACAATACTTACAAAACATTTAAATTTCCAGATTTTTTGAAATTTGAAAAAATGGTGTACAGCACTTTAGGCTATTAGCGCCCAAAGAACATACAATACTTACAGCTGTTAAAAATATTGAAACGTAAAAACATTCCAAAAATTTACTTACACAATACTTACAAAAAAATTTAAATCAACATAATTTTTTGAAATTTGTAAAAATAGTGTGCAGCATCTTTGGCTATTAGCACCCAAAGAACATAAAACTTAAAGCTATTAAAAATATTGAATCGAAAAAACATTTTCAAAACCATTTTTCTGCACAATATTTACAAAAATCTTAAAATCTACAGAATTTTTTGAAATTTGAAATAATGGTGTACAGCAGTTTAAGCTATTAGCGCCCAAAGAACATACATACTTACTTAGAGCTGTTAAAAATATTGAGACGTAAAAACATACCAAAAATTCACAATAAAAAATTTAAAATCCACAGAATTTTTGTAAATTTAAGGAAATGGTGTGTAGCATTTTCGGCTATCAGCGCCCAAGGAACATACATACTTAGAGCTATTAAAAATATTCAATCGAAAAACATAAAATTTACCTGGACAATACTTACAAAAAATGTAAAATCCACCGAATTTTTGTAAATTTAAGAAAATGGTGTGTAGCATTTTCTGCTATTAGCGCCCAAGGAACATACATACTTAGAGCTATTAAAAATATTCAATCGAAAAAACATAAAATTTACCTGTACAATACTTACAAAAATTTAAAATCCACAGAATTTTTTTAATTTTGAGTAAATGGTGTGCAGCATCTTTGGCTATTAGCTCCCAAGGGATGTCGACTCAGTATAGGATGTCCCTTCTTAACCCTTCAATAGACACAACTTGTTTCATCACTATTGTACTTTTTCATATTTTACTTTTTATAAAATTGGTAAAAATGTGTACACACAGCATTTATGGCTACTAGCGCTTAAGGTAGTTATTAATTTAAGGGTATTTTATACAAAAAATGCACTGGTCAACATGTGTTCAACGATTGTGAACGAGAAATATTTGGAAGGATTAATGACGTAATGTCTACCAAAATTATCAAATAAAGAAATTAATCCTCTTAATTAGTTTAATGAGAATTTTAATGTGGATTTTTTTTGCGTAGTTCTGTATTGCGTAAACAATAAATGGTCAACGACAGTGCACAGCAATTTAAATATAAAAATTTAAAAATAATTTTTTAAATTTATAATAATTTTGTTAACCAGTATTAGCATTATAGGCTATTCTAAACATTTACGCGGAACTAAATTGCTTTTGCGTAGTTCTGTATTTTAACAACAAATGTATAAACAATAAATGGACCCCGACAGTGCACAGCATTTTTAAATATAAAAATTTAAAAATGTTTTTTAAAATTTATTACAAGGCTTCGAACCGTTATTTTTTTCGTTTCGGTTCAATTAAAAAAATATATATCAGTTCGGTTCCGGTTTTCGTTCCGGCAAAAATAACGGTTTTTTTTCGGTTTTCGGTTCAGTTCCGAGTGATAAATTTGTAAATGCCTTTATTTGTATTAGAAATTTATTTTCTACTATAATTTAGAAGAACATTTTATTCTTTATTTTGTAATAATCATACCAAGGCCGCTACCAGGGGGGGGTTCTGGGCGTTTCCCTCTTTTGTAACGCAAATAAGTGAAATATTACAATTTTAGATAGTGGTCCCCACATCTACACAAATAGTTATTAAAAAATTAAATAAAAGAAGATTTTTTCTTCAATCTAAACTTTTGTTATATAATTCATTTACAATGTTTTCCTATCTGAGTAGGCCATGATATTTATTTGTTAGGTTGCATAAAGTATGACATTAAAAAATAATGACATTCTTCCAATTTTATTTGTATATTTTTTATGTAGTGAACATGAAAACATATTTAAAAAAATATTTTAAAAAAATTAATTTGTTTTAATATATTTTTTTTCATATTCTATTCTTCATGGCTACCAACAAAACTGCCACCCTAACATGTCCTACTCAGATGAGAACTGAACTTAAGCAATATTTATACGATGAATTCAAAAAGAAATTACATAAGGGTTGGAAAAATAAAATAATGACTACTGCAAGCTTTATATAACAATATAAACTTATGACAACAACAACAGTGACGACAGTTAATTAATTCTAAAGCTTGTTGATATTATTTTCCATAGCCAACCCTTATGTAATTTTTTTTTCAACTCATAAATTTCTCTGTAGTGTATTTCTATGGAATCTGGAGTATCAGAGGGTTATTTATTGTTCGATTAAAGTTGAAAGACATTCTTAATACGTAACTTAATACTTAAGCGTAAGACTTAGTATTTTTCCGAAGCATGTAGTTATATACGTAGTTTTTATTTTAATTTTTTTAAAGAGAGAAATAAGGGCTGATTTTACTATAATTTTATTCAATTTTTTTAGTTAATTTTTAGATTTAATTAAACATTTTTTTTTTGTACATTTCATATAATTTTTAAATATGAAAGTGTGTACTAAATGTAGTTAACAAAACAGTGCCTGAAAAAATAGGTAATATCGGTGTAATTTTTATTTTTCTTTTCAAAACGCAAAGCTTAATTTTCCGTAATTATTTCACTCATGGTTGTGCAAATTTTAATTTTCAATTTTTAAGATGCATTTAAAATTAACAAAAAAAAAAATTGTAAATATTTTGAATTTTATTTGATGCTGCTGTACAAATTTGAGTGCATCTTAAATATTTTTATAGGATAAATTTGGTGTGAATACATATATCATTTTACAATTTATATTCTGAAAAAATAGTAAAAAAAAATACAAAAAAAATAACGAAATAATTTCAAATGTACGAAAATAACTTAAGAATCATACATTAGTTTTGAAATTCGATTTCAGGTATTTTTAATATATGTATGTACGATTTGTAGCATGTATAGTTAGCGAAAGTTTTTAATCGCATTACCGCATTACTTTAAAAGAAAATGTAAACTTAAATATAACAATTTCACTTATTGTGAATGTATTGTTGCCTGTATTTTCACTATGACATATTTTTGCACTTTAGGCAATCGAAAACATTTAATCCCCAGTACTCACACACATATTTTGGATGACAGATTTTTAAAAAAAGTGAAAATACATGGCAAGAAACTTCATTTTTAAACTAGTTAATAAAGCACGTATGATAGAAGCTACTAAGTAAGCTGCATCTTTGTCCTCAGCAACTCGCAACAGATACAATTAAAACATATTTTCTATCTCAGAAGTTACGCTACAATCGAACTCACTTACAAGGGAAATTTAAACAAAAAATCATTGTCCCATACCCTTAACGCAAAGGGGTTAAACTAAAAATCTGAAATAATTCTAAGTAATGTACATTAGTGTGAACCGGAATAGTAAAACAGGAATTTTTGATCAGATTATGTTTTCGGAAAATATCGCATTATTTGTATTTTTTTGTTGACGATGTACAAAAGTTATGTAACGAGAGGAATTTTTTATCAGATTTTGTTTTTGGAAAATATTGCAGTTTTTGATAAAATTTTGATTCATGGCTAAATTATGGTGAATAATGTTATGGATTTTTTTGTATTTATGTCTAGGGTAATATATATTTTCTTTTAAAATTAAAAATATATTTAAAAAAAATTAACAGCTGAGAATCGAGTTCTTGTGTAAGGAGCCTACTGGTGCGCCTACTGTTATACAATCTATTGTTTGAATTAGTTTAGGTTTTTGTTTTTAAGGTATCAAACAAGAATTATAGTGAAATTCTTGCAGTTTTAACTTTTTTGACAAAATTAATTATTTTTTTAATTCATGGCTAAATTATGGCAAATAATGTTGTGATTTTTTTTTTTATGGCGATGGGTAGTATAAGCTCTTCACTTTTGTAAGAACAAAATAAGGGGAAATTTTGTATTCAACACTTTGTACCTTTGAAACTGTATGTCATGTTGGTATTACAGAAAAATAATTTGAAAAGTCAGATTTATTTGTCATATTTCATTTTGAATAGTGACATCTTAAATATTTTGTAAATATAATACTTAACTAAAATAGAAAAACATAACCCAAAACTGTAAAGCCTTTTTTACAATATAACCAAGTTTCTAAAAGTCAGTAATACACTATAAAAATCACCAAAATAACCAGATCTAGTTTGTCCTTACAAATGTGAACAGCTTATATATATATCTTTTTTTGAAGTAAAAATATAATCAAATTTTTTTAATAGTGTGAATTGAGTTCATGTGTGTAAGAAGCTTACAGGCACGCCTACTGTCATACGCCATAATTCAATCTATTGTTTGAATTAGTTTAGTTTTTGTTTTTATTAGGTATTAAACAAGAATTATTTTTAGTAGTGAAATACTTATAAATTAAATACATTGTTAAGCCATTTATCAATTATTTTTGATTAATTTAATGAAGATTTAGATACGAAGCACACAGAAAAAATCACTAAGATTTAAAAAAAATAGTCTTAGACATTCTGTTAGCTTTTTACACCTATTAAATACCTACAAAACGCTGAAATATGAGAAAATTCACACTTCACATCAATTTTTTATTTGTAACTAATAAATATAGAAAAATAAAAAATATAGAGAATTTTATGTTTTTAACTTCTGAGATACAAAATTAAGTCCAAAGACTCTTTTTTTATATATATATATATGATCGAACCGATCTCTCCAACTTCTAATTTATTTATCTAATAAAAAATCTATTTAGTAAATGAATTAGAAATTTTTAGTTTATATTTTACTATTATAGAGATATAATTTTTGAAAATTCAAAAATTATTATTTTTTTTGTCCGGGAATATCTTTAAAATGTGAGCCAAGGCCATTTAAATTCTCACGATTTCAAAAATGCCACCGCAGAGATATATTTTAGTTTTTGAGATACCGCGAAAATTAATAAAAAATAAAAAAAAAATCAAAATAATTTCAGGTTTTTAATAGTGTCAGAGGTAAAACATGCCTGGTTTCTGAGAGCTTAGCCGAATATAACCATTTGGTTAAATTCGGTTATAATCCTATAAGTAACCATAGAAACCATCTGGTTGTAGTCAAGTAAGCTTGCAGAAACCGGCCGTTAGAGGTGGAGCGATCGGTTTTTACTTTTTTCAAACAGCGTAGTGTCGGTAGAGAATTTTCGTGCTCAAGTATTGTAAGTGCTTTTTAGGTGACTTGCTTATGACAATGATGCAGACTGAATCAAAGTGAGGAAATATTAATTTTCATTGAAACAGCATGTTAAAAGAATTATTTGAATATCCCAACGGTGAGACGTGG
Organism: Liopterus haemorrhoidalis; assembly: GCA_963971575.1. Classification (NCBI taxonomy): domain Eukaryota; kingdom Metazoa; phylum Arthropoda; class Insecta; order Coleoptera; family Dytiscidae; genus Liopterus; species Liopterus haemorrhoidalis. The sequence goes on from OZ020615.1 coordinate 65,034,051, forward strand.
CATGACAAGAAGTGTTTGCAGTCTACAATCTGTTTGTACATATGCAACTGTGTCATCGTCCACCGGTGTTTTGCATGTTGGTCAGTTATTTACATTTACTTGAACAAGTTAAGTACGATAAGTTACACATGTAACCTTTTATTCGTGCGAGTGATTTTAATAAAAATACTTTAAAGACAATTTGTTTTATTTATAATTACCATCTTATCTAATAAACATCCAACAACCAGTAAAAAAAACTGCTAAAACTTTGCATATATCCTACACCTAAAAAAAAGTAGTGTATACGATAAAATCTTTGTAGTTCTAAGGATTCGGTAACGGTTTTTAAATGATACAGCGCTGTCTGGTGAGTGGCGGGTATACTACGATCAAGTGTGGCACTATCTGTTGAGCGGCGGGTGTACTACGTTGAAGTGCAGCGCTATCTGGTGAGCGGCGGGTGTACTACGATCAAGTATGACGCTATCTAGTGAGCGGCGGGTGTACTACGATCAAGTATGGCGCTATCTAGTGAGCGGCGGGTGTACTACGATCAAGTGCATCGCTATCTGGTGAGCGGCGGGTGTACTACGATCAAGTGCATCGCTATCTAGGGAGCGGCGAGTGTACTACGATCAAGTGTGGCACTATCTGGCGAGCGGCGGGTGTACTACGATCAAGTGCAGCGCTATCTAATGAGCAGCGGATGTACTAGGATCAAGTGCAGCGCTATCTGATGAGCGGCGGGTGTACTACGAACAAGTGCAGCGCTACCTGGTGAGTGGCGGGTGTACTACGATCAAGTGCAGCGGCTTGGGAGTTTTAAAAACGATTCAATATTTTCAAAAAAATCCTAATTCCAAAACGGTTATAGGGTGCGTTTTGTTGTGCCAATTTACGCGTACTTGTTTAATATTAGTCCTAATCAATAAAAAATATTTATTTTTGTTTAAAAATACAGTACTTAAAATAATTTACAAAAATAATATTTTCCCATAAAATATTTTTGCCGGCCACTTAACAGCCCAATATGGAAGATCCAAGGAATAAATTTTCTGTGAGTCTATATTAAACAAAACATTTTTTTTTAAATATAATTTATTTTTAAAAATTAACAAATTATTTGCGTTTTTTGATTTTATGTGTTGCTTTAGGGTTGGTATCTGATTCCGTATCTTGGGCCTTAAAACCATATTTTGGATTTCCTCCTCGTCCACCAGGCCATTTTGCACCTTTACCACCAAATTTTTTGGTTTTATCCAATTTGCTTCCAAACACTTTTTTCTTTCCAAATGGAGATTTGTCATTTCTAAATGGAGATTTTTCATTTCTAAATGAAGATTTTTCATTTCTAAATGAAGATTTATCTTTTCTAAATGGAGATTTATCTTTTCTGAATGAAGATTTATCATTTTTAAATGAAGATTTTTCCTTTTTGTCGTCGTCAAATCGTGGTTTCTTGTTATTGAAATCTTTTTTATAGGGCAAAGTACGTTTACGATTTGAAAATAAATCTGAAATATTTTAAAATTAATAGAAAATTCGAATATTTTTGTTTTTGTTGTTACCTTGGTCTGGTTCTTCTCCAACTTCCTGTCTATAGTATTCTGCATCGTTGTCTTCTTGTATTCCTGTGTCTTCCAGTGCTTCTCTCGCTGCTCTTTGCATAAGTCTATCGTTTTCAGTTTTATTTTTCTTCATTCCTTCCAACGATTTCTGTTTTTGTTCATCTCTTATTTTTTCTTTCTTCTTTATGTTTACATCTTGTTGTTTCTTCCTGTTTTCTTTTAATTTTCTGTAAAAAAATTATATGCAAGTTTCAGGTATCTAATAAAAAATTCGGAATGACATTTTTTGAGATAAACAATAATAATAAATAAAGTACCGTTTTTCCTCTCTCTTCTTTTGAATAATTGCTTTTTCCTCTTCAGACTTTTCTATAAGTTCGTGGAACAAAACTTCACCGTCCAACAAACCATCTTCGACCTTTATTAGCTGTAGCGTTAAACGAGGACCTAACTCGCTGAGCCTGATGGCCGATTGACTGCCTTCAATATTTCCCCGAGATGCTAACGACTGAGGCACAGTCACCTGACTATTTGGATCGTCTTCAGCTTCACTTTCCGATAAAATTGTCGATCTAAAAAAATCAGAAATTTAGTATATGTTTGAATGAAATTATGGTTAAAATTACTTTTGTAGAAAGTCTGCAATATCTTCACATTTTGATAAGTTGGGAACCTTGCCTTGTATAAATTTTTTGACACCTTTGGAAATTCCAACAGGAATAACTTTGATGGAATAATGTCGAAAATCTATTAGTTTTGTCTCCGGATTATAACTTAATAAAACACATCTACGCATCGTGGTCATATTAACCTAAAAAATAACTTTTAAGTTTCATTTCGTCAAAATTATTTACAGACTTACATTTGTGAGATTTATAGTTGGGAACATGTTCTGAAAGGTCGAAGCCATTAGTTTAATATGCATTCCTTCACCACTAAAATTATTTAACACCAACAATGGTGAATGTTTAAATGCCTCGCTTATAACAAGTTGTTTCTTTAGTGATGATATAACATCACGTGCCAGGGAGAAACTGTGTATTTTAAATGATAAAGTTGGTCCACGGGGCAATTTACCAAATTTAAGATACATGCCAAGTTCCGTACGAGTAAATATACACATGTGTGATACATGGAAAATACTAGCAATAGACACAAAATCTTTTATAGTATTTCTTTTCCGTTCCTGAAATTAAAATAATTAATATCGTAAATTAAGTGAAGAGTAGAGGTCATACTTTTAAGTTTGATGCTGTGAAAGGCTCCATAACTCTTCTGAAATCTTGTGTTATTTCAAGAATATGTCCTCCGGGAAGACCTCGATGGATTACGAATGAATGTGGGGCTTGCACAAGATCATCTGGTTCCTTTTGTTGTTGCTGATTTTTTCTAACACTACGCCCTTTCCTTTTACGTGCCATTTTGACTAAAAATATGAAAACTTATTTAGGTTACATCAAGAATTTGATGGATTAATATATATTTAAGGGATATAAAGTTAATATTTTTAGTGAATATGATGTAAATTATATTTGTTGAAATAATAAATTAAATGTCTTACTTTAATTGTGTAGGAAACAGTTTATATCAATTATTTTTCACTGACAAATTCAAAAACCACGTGTATTTGACAGAAAATTGTCAAATTTACAATTATTCACTTGCTTTCATAATTGCATCTCTTTCTAACACATTATAAGTTAAATGACGTAGCTGTATAAATTTGGAACTATTCGCTTTATACTTGTTACTGTTTATCAAAGATATACGTCCTATAAACAACGCCTAATATCTCCATCTAACACATCGAAAAATTGTAATGACGTATATCGAAGATTTAACGCCCACCTGCACAGTGTAGCTCTGTATTGTATTAAATTCATTATTAAAATAGATAATTTAATTATAATAATAAGTTTAAACTTCTTATAACGTCGTTATAATACAGTATTATCTTGTTTATGATAATATAAAATGTTGACAGCACAAATTCAAACTGTATTTTTTTTATAATAGAAATTATGATGGCAATGGACTATCATCTTATATGGTAAATCTTCGTTTTAAACTCAGCTCGTGTTAAAGCGAAGCCACGTTCTTTCACACAAACTTTTCTACTCATCGTCACTTTAACATGGGATATTAAACATTTAGTATAAAAAGGGTATAAACTGATTTTAAAAAACTTGTTTTTGTTGGAAAGAGAAATATGTGTTTTATCTCACACAATTGGTACAATTTGAGCAAATTTGTTTTTTTAAGTCAGATTGAACAATATTCCCACATGCAGGGCTGGCTCAGACCTCGGATTTTCGGGACTTTTCTCGAGGCTCCGCGCTTGTAAAGGCCCCATACGCGTAATTTTAGGGCCCAGCACAATTTTTTTGCTCAGGGTAAGAATATATTTTTAATCGAAAAAATTTTTTTGACAGAAATTATGTAAAAATTATTGTCCTAAGGGCCCCGCAAATTTTATTTTCCCGAGGTCCCGCAAATTTTCCAACCGGTCCTGCCCACATGCTACGCCTATGCTGAGTTTTTAAGTTTCCCAATCGGATCTTCGTACATGAAAATCAAATAAATTATACAGACACACGCAATTCGGAGATATCTCCACATTGCGGGGTATCTTTAATATCTACACATATTAGTAAAGCCACAAATATAGTATATAACCTCAAAATACTGACACAATTCTGTAAAAAATAATAAAATGGCAAAATTGTACTACATGGGTACTACTAAAGAAAAACAAAACTACAGATGTATAAATTTTTAAACATGTTGAGTTTGTTTTTGAAAAATATGGTGTGTAATTTATTGGTTATTAATTTATCAGTTTATAGATACATAATATATTTTTTCATTAATATCATTGATAATGGACTTTTGACTTGTTAAAAAAATTGATAATTTTGTCTGGGAATCTCAACGGATGTTGACATACGCGTAGTAATCTCACCAAATATTTGTCCAAATGAAATTTAAAGCCAGACTGGACGTAATTCAATGTTTACTTTACATTACTATAAATACTTTATTAGAAGCATATATTTTTAAAATTACTCATAGCAAATAAATTATTACTAAATAAGGTAATTCTTAAATAAATTTACGTTAATTATGACGTTACTTGGTTTGTTTCATCAATTACTGTGTGATTTTCGTCACATCTTCACAAAAATTACGTTTAACGGTTTAACCAAAATAATTAAGGCTCTCATTATTTTACTTAACTAAAAAGTACAGGAACTCCAAAAATTCAAACCGCAAATCTCTAACTTTTTTCGTTTCAGAGATAGTTCTTTTTTTTTAATTTTAAAAATCCTAACTTAAGAACAATAAAATATAGGAACCAGTGGTTTGAATTTTTGAAATCTACAGACTTTTTTTCTACCTAGATAAAAAATAGGACCGTCGTTAGTTAACGCCTTTTTGATCCGTGTAGTTTTGAAAATTTGTAAATATTTCATTTTAGACATTATCTCAAAATCTATATGAGATAGAGATCTTCGGTTGAAATTTTTGAAATCCTGAAGTCCTAAAGGGCCTTAGGATTCACTTTGAAGAAATTCCCAAACAAAACATTTTTAGTATATATATTTTTTTTCTATATTTAAAAAAATTCTAACTTAAGAACAATACATTATAGAGAACTATGGTTTAAATTTTTGAAATCTTCGTATATTATTTAGTCTGGAAAAAAATTGGGGCCTTAATAACCCAACGTTTACAATAAATACAAAGCGTCAAACAAAAACTTTTAAAATATCCAAAATTTACCCCTTTTTTCAATTTCTGAGAAAAAATTTTTTTTTCTCTGATTTACTTCAAAATGTGTATACTTATGTACTTTGAGTCGTAGATCTCAAAGAGGACCACCCCCCCTTACCATGAGAAGTGAGGACCTTTTTTTTTGCTCTTCACTTAAAATTTACAAAGGAGGATCTTTTTTTTTGCTCTTCACTTAAAATTTAGAAGTGAGGACTTTTTTTTTTCTCTTCACTTAAAATTTAGAAGAGAGGACCTTTTTTTTGCTCTTCACTTAAAATTTAGAAGTGAGGACTTTTTTTTTTCTCTTCACTTAAAATTTAGAAGGGAGAACCTTTTTTTGCTCTTCACTTGAAATTGAAATTTTGCCCTGTGTTTATAATAAGTTTTAAATATATAATATTTTTTTATAAAAATTATGTATAATTGGATCCCCCCCCAAGCCAAAAATCTGTGTGCGCGCCTGATTAGTGCTCACAGAACTTTTTGGAGTACAATATATTTTGCAATTAAAGAATTTTATTGACAAAAACAAATTAGAAGGCTAATAACAATTCTACGTTACATAAAATAATTTTAAACTGTTTATGCACTAAATAAATGACCTAATTTGATATTTGTTTAGTTGCGGAGGGTGTACGTGAAGGATTGCATGCAGAGTTGGAAGCATCAGTTACCTATGTACCACCGAGGCCAGTCAGCTCTCGATAACAGATATATATCAGTTTGCGACACAACGTCACAGTCCAGAGGGCAAGTCTGGGATACTAACATAACACCAGACCGACCACCAACAAATCAGTAACAATTAAACACTCTCTGTGAATACACGGAACTAATAAAATAGTCAAAGAGTTTTAAAATAGTGTCAAGATGCCTGCGTGCACCACTGAAAGTTTAACCAAGTTATGGAACAACAATAACCGGGATTCTGTACGGGCAAGTTTGGAAAACAGTTCTGTTTCATCTACAAATACATCTCCAACCAATTCTCCTGTTGGAACATTACGAAGAAGTCGTTCAACACTATCCAATTCAAGTGATTTCTTTCCAGAACACTTTGTCATTAAATCAGATTGGAGGAATTCCCAATGTGTCCAACAGAAAAAAGAAGACAGAAGTCTTTTGGTGAAGATAATAGGATGGTATCCATGTTTCTTACTTCAAGTTTTGCAAGCCATAATTGCAATTTTCTTACCAGCTGCTTGTGTAAGACTACTAATTGCACTACCAACTTTATGGATATCGATGTGGTTTTGGATTTTTTGGAAGATAATGGATTTTCCATTAACCATCTTCAAATGGAGTTTAGCAGTTGTTTGTAATCCTTCTGAAATGTGGAGAAAAAAACGTACGGTTCTTATAAGTGGTGGAAGTAGCATTCAAGCTTTACATTTGGCAAGAAATTTTTATTCTGCTGGTGCTAGGGTTGTTGTTTGTGAAATAGAAGGTCTTTTTGCTTTATCCAAATTTTCTACTGCTGTTAGTAAGTTTTATACCATCCCAAAACCAATAGTAGACAATCCAAGAAGTTATGTCAAAGCTTTGTGTGATATTGTTGAAAAAGAAGAAGCAGTTTATTACGTTCCTGTTAATGTTAGCACCCCAGCACTTTTCGATGCAACTGCTAAACCTGTCTTAGAACTTTTAGGGTGTACTTGTTTTTGCCCTGGTGTTAAAGAAGTTTCAGTTTTGGATGATATTATGGAAGTTTTCAACAGATGTATTGATAATGGTTTACCTACACCAGCTTATTATTCGATTACCTCAAGGAGTAAACTTGCCCAATTATACCAGAACGGTACCATGCGTACCAATAGATACTTCATGAGCAATTGTGGCCCTTCTAGTTCAACAGAAAGAATTAAATTTGTTCTTCCACGTACTATTGATGAAATTAGATTGCCGGGAGAAATAAACGAAGCAAAACCCTGGGTTGTTATTGAAGATCAACCCGGACAACACCTAGTCACTTGTACTACGGTCAAACAGAGTCAAGTAATTGCTAATGTTACCTGTAAACTGGATGAAAATAAGTGCCTAATGCCTATTAATCATCAAGAAGTTGATCAGTGGTTACAAATATTTTTTTCTAAAATAAATCTCATGAGACCAATAAGTGGACACTTCACATTTCGATTTGTGGTTCCAAAAGGGACGAACACTATCCTCCCTTTGAGTTGTAGGGTTGGTATTTCGTTGCCTTATATTTGCCACACCAGTGTACATCCGAAATTATTGCTTAAACCCTGTAAACATTTCAATAGGCAAAGTTCTGGACCTTTGATTGCAAACACTGGAAGATATTGGATGCATAATGTTTTATTCAATGTTGTACAGAAACCGAGTGTTGAATCTTTGACCAGGCTTATTGGTACTGTTTTGGACAAAAGAGAAGTTTTGTTTACTTATTGGGATCCGTTGCCTTATTGTGCGTATTACCATATGCAACTTCCTTTGAGAAATGCTTTGGAGTTTTTGGAAAGAAGAAGATTTAGTGGGGTTATGACTGCTCCAGTACAATAAAATTATAAATGTGGAAATCCACAGTGATAAAAGTTCTGGAATAGGGGAGACGGGAAATCATCTTGTATTTCAAATCAAATATTTAATATTAAAATCATACAGTGAATTTCTTTTATCCTGCAATAGAGGTATTATCGTTACTATGGTAATTGAAATATGACAGCAATGTAAAATTGCGTTTCTTTTAATTTGCAACATAGGCTTACATTACATTGCTGTCAAAATAATTTGTCGTTACTAGGGAAACCATGCATAATATTAAATTCAATGTTGCAGGATAAAAGAAATTCACTGTATTTAGTTTGTGTTCGATAGTAATTTTGAAGTTTTACAATATTTTATAATTAAGATTAAGATTAAATCGACTTTATTTTGTCTTTTTTCAACCTTAAAATTTTCTTTTTTGAGCATAAGTCTTTTTCTTCCATGCTTCATTTGCCTTAACATGGTCTCCAAATATTTTTTGGAGAAGACTGCCAAACTAAAATAATAATTTAAAATATTTTTTCTATAGCCGTTAGTAAACTTATGTCTTTTCAGATAAGTAATGGAGTTTATTTCGACACTCGTACGAAAATGAACTCCATAACTGTACTAGTATGGAAATGAACTCCATAACCGCACTAGTGCATAAATGAACTCTATATCGACACTAGTGTGGAAATTTTCATATTTTTTAGTCATTTGGGTTTTAACATTGCTCATCGAAATAGTAATAATATTTATTCAAAAAACTTAGTGTTGCATTTTACAATATTTCTACGGCCATTCAATATACTCTTTTTTTGACATTTCATATAAATTTATTTTAAAGTCAGAATCTCATTTGTTTTCTGAATTTTGGTTTTAAATTAAATGTATATGAAAAATTAAAACCATATTATTTTTACACATTTTTTGAATGGTCGTAGAAAAAATATTGCATGCAACATATAAACAAAATGTGTCATTATTTTACTGTTGCATAAATAGCCATGACAAATGTCTGAAGTAAAGTTTTGTTTAAAATAGACCCATAAGTTAATCTTTGTTCTGTTTATTATAAAGAAATGTTCGTATTATAAACAGAACAATGATACTACTTTGATTCATCTTTATGCCTACGCAATGCATTTATGTTATGGATCTATTATAAACCAGACTTAATACACGTATATCGGAGTTGTATTAAACAATTCAAGATAGCCTCTTGGCACCCCTATTGTAGAACTTTACTAAAATGTCATAAATTTGTTATCGCATTTAATAAGAGATAATCAAGTTGTTTTTTTGTGTTATTTTAATTTCAGTAGTTTTATAAACTATTGTATATTATTAATTAGTTATAATTTTAGTTTTAAGTGGTTTTTATATAGTGCCGGAGGTCTAGAAACATAACTGGCCTTCCCCTGTGCGCCGCCTAGTCGCTGGGAACCTATTATTTATTGTATATTATTTAATTTTAATCTCATATGTACATACTTAATTATTTTTAGTTGCTATGGGTTTATTTTGACTTTTACAAAGTCCAGAAGTCTGACTGATATTTTATATTTATTTGAGATTATAGTTCTAAGTAAATTGTAAGTTTCGTAATTTTGAAAAAATAAATACAAAGATTTTTAAAACAAAACGATTTTTTATTTTATGTTAAAAAACATATTTATAAAACTGATAAAGAGAAAAAATTGTTGCAAAATATTTTATTTGTATTTTGTAATAATGTTTTTGTTATTTTATTTATTATTAATGGATTACAACAGTTTTTTAAAAAAATTATCATTGTTTAAATTAATAACATTTATTTCCACAAAAAAATATAAATAATTTTAATTTTTTGTGCACTATCGGGTTGACTTTTGAATTTATGTAAGTCAGTTTTTAGAGATATCTTCTCTTTTGTTTCTTAAGACTAGATTACTTCTTCTGTCAGGGGGGGCTGTTCCTTTTTAGGATTTCGTAGGTATGATCAAGAAACTTTTATACTGCCACTCACGAGTCTGTCTGTTTGGTGGAAATGATTGGACCAGAATACAGGGAAACTATTGATATCAAATAAAAGATCTTAATACGCGGATTAAAGACACAAAATCACGCGACTTTTGCCAAATGTGCCAACTTTTGAACTCTACGCTATTTACCAGAAGGGTTGATCTAGAAATCTGAAAAAACTCAAAAATACTCATTGATGGGAAACGAGTTAGTACAACAGAATTTTTACGAAAAATATGGTTTTCAGAAAAAAAATATAAATAAAATAAATTAATATATTGTGTAGGGTAGCGGTTCTTAAACTGTAGTCCGCGGACCCCTGGGGGTCCTCGTAGCCATTACCAGGGGACCGCGAAACAGTTTTGACATTAACTTTACATCCCCCAACTTTTCGCTTTTATTCAAATAACTCATTTAATAAAAATCCTGCATGGTCAAGACTTTTTGTATTTGTTGTTATCTAACTAGTTATTGACATAACTAAACAATAATTAGTAAAAATTTAATTATTTTTATTCAGCTGCAAATTATTTACAGAAAACATATTATAATAAGACCTATATTATAATAAACATATTATAATAAGTATGAGTTTAACGTATTATAATTTGTAACTTTTTTTATTCTTTTTACAACAATTTTTATTAATTTGTTGTTTTTTATACTATATGCTAATATAATCTGTCTCAATTTGTAATACGAAACTAGATCTGGTTACTTTGGTGACTGTTGTGGATTAAACAGACTTTGGCGTATCTGTGTGAACCAATACTATGATAATATTATAAATGTATTGTGAATATACAACATAAAAAATGAACTTTTCCTGTTAGTTCCGTATTACAAAATGAGACAGATAATAAAAATGTTCCTCTATAAATGCACGTTTATATTTATTAAAATAACCAGCGATACATTTTTACCAATATTTATTATAACGTAGTGCCTATGAGATTATTGAGCCAGAAATTGCGTCTCAAGAACGACGTAAAATGACTAGGGTTGGGATGGGGCCCGCAAAAAAAAAATTGTTCAAGAGAGGGTCCTCGGACTACATAAGTTTAAGAACCCCTGGTGTAGGGTATTAAATAATAGCTCATTGTTAACATTAATTTGCGGTACAACTACCATTTGCTAATTTTTTTTTACTCATCAGATTTTTCATTGTTTTCATTTTTATCAGGACTGGGGCGAGGCTCTTTGGCGCCCTTATACAAGATTGAATGGAGCGCCCCCAGACATTTGTTACACTATGACCTGGCTAGATATATTTTAATAAATTCATGATGCAATATTTCTAATAATTGTTAGTGAATTCTTGGATAAGATAAAATATTTAGGGGCAAAGTTTTATATTTGCGTAAATTTACTACGGACCAAAAATAGATTCCAAGTCATTTCATATTTATTGTTTATAGATTCTGTGATATTGTCATGTAATGTGTTGCCTTGCCTCCCTTCTTCACGGAGTTCAATATCATTTAGGACAGGCACGCATCCCTTATCTGATACTATCATCAGCGTACTATCATCACAAAACACAGGCTTGGATCACGGAAAATTACCTTTTTAATAAGTTGCAGAGGGGTATTAGGTAGACATCACTCAAATGTACACTACCATTTCACTGATGAACATATTATGCTTAAGAGATGTGTTATCTACTGACGAAACTATCAGACCAATTCTGTAACTCAGTTACTGTAAAATAGTAACTAAATTTGTCCCTATGAGCAAGATCAGTTACTATCATGAATGAAAGTCATTATACTTTTTATAATATTTTATCTTGTAGAAACGTTACTACACAGTAACTTTTTACAGAATTGCTTTGATTGTCTTGACAAAGTAATGTACATTGTTGTGAACCGGAATAGTACAACAGGAATTTTTGATCAGATTATGTTTTCGAAAAATAACGCATTTTTTGTGTTATTTGCTTGACCATGTAAAATATTTACTAACTTATGGAACAAAGTAAACCAGCATGCTTTTATGGTGTAATGGTTAGGTTAGGTTCGTTTTTGCAAATTAGAACGCTCTCGCGTTCTAATTTGCAAAACCCTGAAATGTGTGAAAATTCACACTTCACATCAATTTTTACTTGCCCGACCTTAATATATAAGGGGCAAGTATTGTAATCGTGAAAATTTTCGATGTCGAGATTTTGACTGATGACCACGTTTCATGGTCCAGAGAATCCAAAAAACCTATTTTCGAAGTGCCGTCCGTATGTGTGTGTGTGTGTGTGTCTGTGTGTGTGTGTCTGTGTGTGTGTCTGTATGTATACACGATAACTCAAGAACGGTTCAACTTAGAGAATTCGTTTTGGTACTAAAAAATTCTCCTATTAAATGGGAAGAACCCTATTGTTTTTTATAAAGATCGTTTGAATAGAAATGGGAGTTTACTCGTGTCGATTTTAAGATTTTTGTGAATATTTAGCAACAGAAAAATATTTCGAAAAAATTTTTTGAACATAAGTTACTATAAATGCAATAATAACTTATATTTGAGATATTTTTTGTAAAACGAAAAATTAAAAATTTTTTTTTGTAAAATTATTTAAAGTCATTTTTTTTCATATTTATATGTAACGTTTCCATGGTCATGATAATTAATTCGTAACAAGTAAATCAAGCCTTGGACAAAAATTTGTATAGAACATAATTTGATGTATTTTTGAAGATTTATCTAAATATTAAAAAAAAAAAATTAAATTAAATTTTTTTTTTAATTTTTTTTTTTTTGGAGGGCAAGTCTAGCGGAGGTTTCCCTTCGCCACTGGTTTTATAGTATATCGGGTACCTAATTGTTTTTTTTTTAAATTAGTATTTATTGGTCTTAGTTGCAATATTAACCAGTCAATTAGTTTGAAATAATATTTATATCAATTATATCGTTTTCCAAAACATTTACATATATTAAAGCAGTTTTGCACAATTTCTAATATTATAAACAAATTATTTATTAATCAGCAACTTAATGTTATCTGCAACGTTTAGTTTATTTATTTTTATGATTTGTTAAAAAATACGATAAGCCGTGCAAAACACTTTCGCAACATTGCTTTATTATTTAAAAAAATTGTAAAAAATACATTTAAAACATCAGAATTGTGTAACGCAAAACAACTGCAAAATATTTAAAGCGATAAAGTTTTTCAAATACTTTTTAGGAAGTTTTTTTAAATAATAAAAATACTATATTTAAATATAATCTATTATCAAAAATCCCAATAAAAAAACAGGATAAGACGAATAACAGGTACTTGAAAATTATTGTCAAAATATCTTTTAATCTTTTGTCTGGTTGAAGTCTAAACTCACAAGTCGAAGATTGTTATTTAAAATATTATAGGGCAAAAATTTCTATCTTGAGATTACTTTGCACATATCACCTGATGGAAACATTATTTTTTAACACTCAAAGTGCATCAGATGCGTACATTTTTTTTTAACAACAGATAAAATTTTAAAAACATTTTTGGAATGTTATCAAAACTACATAATTGTATAGCAACTATTACTTCAAAATTACGCAATAGAAAGTTATAGTGCACATGAACTATAGTAATCCTGGAAACGGTTTTTTGGAACCGGTACCGGTTCCGGGAAGGTAAAAATTATATAAATTTGTCTCAAAATTCTATAGTAATTTTGATACAAAAAAATACAGTGGTACTACGACTTAGAAACTTAATTCCTTCCTGACCGAGGTTCGTATCTGATCAAAAATTCCTGTTGTACTATTCCGGTTCACACAAATGTACATTACTTAGAATTTTTTCAGATTTTTAGTTTAATCCATCTAGGCTACAGGTGTGGGACAAAAACTTTTTTGCACAATTTTGACAAAAATCCCGTTATAATAATTTATTTTGCAAAAATAAAATTTTGATCGTTAATCCACGTACTAAGGACTTTCATTTGATACCCTACTCAGAAAAAAACAAACAAATTAATTTTTTTTTCGATTAGTAGATATTTGTTTATAGTTTTAGGGGGAAATGTTTTTTAGATGTTTTAGTATTTTTCTTGCGGGCGGGTCAAAGAGTTGTATAAGCTTTCCAAATTTCAACAGACAGACAGACAGACAGACGACAAAATGATGGTATAAGGGTTTTTTGGTCATACCTACAAAATCCTAAAAAGGGGACAGACTAACATTTCATCGACTCTGAGCCTTTTTATGGACTGTCTTTTTTAGTTTTTTTTTGCCGCAAATGTCATGACATACCAGGGTGACCATTATCTTAAGAAGGCAATGCGGGACGGAGCAAAAAAAAAGGTCTTCATCTCCCAAATCCAAGTGAAAAGCAAAAAAAAGGTCCTCACCTCCCAAATCCAATTGAAGAGCAAAAAAAAAGGTCCTCATCTCCCAAAATCCAAGTGAAGAGCAAAAAAAAGGTCCTCACCTCCCAAATCCAAGTGAAGAGCAAAAAAAAGGTCCTCATCTCCCAAATCCAAATGCGGGACAAAATGTTAAAATGACATACTATGACATACGAACAGTTTTCAACTATTTTCTATGAGAATGAAAGATTTTTATTATTTAATTTTGTGTAACATGTAATAAATACTAATTCGGCGCGCTTACACGGCAAGGCGTTTTAACATTTAATACTAAATTTATTCCACTCTCATAGAAATTAGTTGAAAAATGTACGTATCTCATGAAAATGTTTGTAAATTCAAAGTATTTCTATGAAATAGGTAATATTTTGAAGATGACACTAACTTAATATTAAATGTTAAAACGGCTTGCCATAATGTTCTATACATATATAGTTTCATGTCACTTTCAGGTATGGAATTTGTCAAATAGCCACCTAGTTAATAAAATTGATAAGGTGTTCATTAATAATTTCGCGAATAATAGAACTAGGAGACGCCTGACACCTTTGTTATATATTCACATATCAACTTCTTACAACTACAAATTTTAGCAGTCTCTCTTCATATGTAGACATTGTTAAAATCTACATTTCTAAGCAGCGCAAGTAGCCATCGTTGCTGTTCGTCAAAAATACCAAAACACTAAATAGATAGTAATATTTATTTCGCTAAATAAATTTACAAGATCAGAAATCGTAATTTTTCTAATCTTGTGATAGAAATGCATTTGTTGTTGCGTGACAGGATCGTTGTGTGGGTGGTGTGAGGGCGATGGCGGGGACGAGGGCGGTTAGTCTTGATTGGGGTGAGCTGGGCAGGCTGTCGGCGGGCTCGCGACGCCCTATCTGCAGCCCAACAGACGCAGACGACGCTCTTCCTCGAGCCCTGCTGCACGCCCGAACAATCCACACGCCCGAACACACCATGTCACGAGTAAGTCATTCTTTTACTTTTTGCACGTTCAACTACTGACTTGGTAACTTAAATATCTACTTTATAAATTCATACTTTGCATGCATGCCAGATATTTAAAAGCATTACAACAACATTTTATTAAATGGAGTATTAAATAAATTACATAGTATTATTAATTTGTTAATCAGTTATGTCTAATTGTAAAAAGTTTTTACTGTAATTTTGACAATACGAATTACACAGAAAAACGTATCTCTTATCACCCATTAGCCGGCCCAAAAATTTACGAGGGTCGGTGCAAGATATCCGTGCGGGGCCTATATTAATTTAATTTTTTTAGTTTTTGGATAATATGCGGAGTTAAATACACAATTGGATGGCTGGTGTATGGAGCGCTGCATTTATTTTTCCTGAAATGCTTTTTCTACAAAAATCAGTGTAGAAATCTAAAGGCGCGGGGCCTCAGTAGACGCGGGGCCCGATGCGGGTGCACCGTCTGCACCGCCTTTCGGCCGGCTCTGCTCTTATCATTTGTCACATATTTTTTCGAGATTGAAATACATTTAACTCGTTCAATGCTCATTTATTTTACTCCAAATAAAAACAGATGCCAGGGCCGATTCAAGTTTTCGTAGGTCCTAGACCAGTGTTTCTCAACTGGTGGTCCGCGGACCACCAGTGGTCCCCAGAAAAATTTTAATGGTCCGCGAAAGTTTTAGTGTTTTTATTAGTTGTTTAAAAAAAAATTATGCACATTTTTTATGTAAATAATTTATATTTTGTTTGTTTTATGTAAACTTTCTGTGATTTTCTACAAATAAAATAAATGTATTTAGTAGCACATTAAATATATTTGTTTTCTTGCAAAAACTGAACCAACAATTATTATTAGTGGTCCACGTTAGAAAATTATATATTATACTGGTCCGCGGTGCGTTTTTTGTTGAGAAACACTGTCCTAGACATTCTTGTATTTGAATCCCCCACTTGCCCGTATGTACCAGCAGGGACAAACAGACATCATTCCAAAAACGACATCGATGAATCCCAAAACGTAATCTATTAAATACTGTACAATCTATTATTATTAAAATTTTAGTTTAACAATTTATGTAGAAGAAGATATAAAACATCTTTATTTTGTATGATGAGGAAGTAATGGGATTCGGACTGGTCAGAAATTAAAATTAATACAATATTTTAACTTCGCTAACGTTTTGATTTATTTTTAAATCTTCATCAGAGCTAGAATAAAAAATGTAGTTATAATTTTACATTTAAAATTTTTAATTTAACTTCTTTTTTAATTTAGTTGTAATTTGATATTGATTATATTTTGTAAAATTAACTTCATTAACTTTATATTGGGAAAAAATAAACTGTATCACAAATTATAGCTATATTTTTTATTCTAGCTCTGATGAAGATTTAAAAATAAATCGAAACGTTAGCGAAGTTAAAATATTGTTTTAATTTTAATTTCTGACCAGTCCGAACCCCATTACTTCCTCATCATATTATGTTTTACGGACGTAACCAAATAAATAAATAAAATAAATAATTCAAGATCTTTATTTTGTGTTTTTCCCAATTCCTGTTTTTTTTTTTTTTGTTAATTCATTAAGGCGCGATTTTTTTTTAAAGAGAACTGTCAAAAAAAAAATTTTTATTTGTTGTAATCGTCATTTGTACATATTTTTAAAATTTTTAATGTTCATATTTTTCACTACCCGAACATGTATATTATGGCAGTGGCGGACTGTTTCTTTGATTTAAGCGGAACTAGATTTTAAAAATTATTAACTTCTAACGTTTATATAAGATTTTTGATCATTTGGTTTAGCAAAAGTCCAGTTCAATCCTTAAAAAGTGAGCTCGTGGTTACTTAAAAACATAAAAATTCTATTTAGTATACATTGTTCCCATTTTTACTTCATAAGAAATAATATTGTTTTCGCGATAAATTAATAGCAAAAAATGTTCAAAACTTAATTTTTAATGTTGACAATGTAATACACTTGTAAAAAATATCTGCCCACATGATCTAGACACGTAGGGGTCTAACCACGTGGTGAGTAACACTTCAATGGACACTTACAACACTCACTAACTCACTATTCACTGATGAATTAATAATGACGCAAAGCTAACAAGGGGATGAAAGCAAAACACATATGGGGAATACTTTGTTAAAATTGTTTTTGTAAATGTGTCTATAATTCGCTAAT
This sequence comes from Liopterus haemorrhoidalis, assembly GCA_963971575.1. Lineage (NCBI taxonomy): Eukaryota > Metazoa > Arthropoda > Insecta > Coleoptera > Dytiscidae > Liopterus > Liopterus haemorrhoidalis. The sequence goes on from OZ020615.1 coordinate 65,051,409, forward strand.
CAATCCATTTAATTTATAGTTAAGTTGTAACCAAATTGGGCGGATTTTATCTAAATATAAAATAGGTGATATAATTTAATGTCGAAAAATTAACTTTGTGAAAATGTTCTATATTTAATAATGGTTGAAATAAAAACCATTGTAAATTTTCACTATTATTATTTAATAACTGCTGACTAGTTTCGGCTTTCGCCATTTTCAAAGCAATGAACTAACCCAGCAAACATTTTTATACGGGCCAGTACTGGTAAAGCACATACTCCCCGGCATTGAAAGTAATGGGCCAGTACCCCGGTGTCCCCGGGGCCGTTACTGGCCCATTGATGTATCAGTTGCTGGCCCAGCAACGGTAAAGTGCAAAATAATCGCATTAGTTGCAAGATTTATTTCTGATGGTTTTAAGTAAAAAGTATGAGTGAAGAAGAGTGCTTATAAAATGCTGGTAAAGTACTTCGTATAGGCGGAATGCGAAATACAAATGTGAAGTACATTATTAATACTGGCGTTGCACTTACTTTTGGTGTCAGTAATTTACCAGCATAAAAGCAGTTTGCCAGCATTCGGCCGTTAGTTGATGTTTGCTGGGAAGTTACAAATATTACAACTTAACACGTTCGCGGACAGTTTTGTACAATGAGATGTACCCAAAATGTCCCTTTTTTAGATTTTTGTTTATAATAGGACATTTACTGTGTTTGGTATGTTCCTGATAGGACAGTTTATACTAGTTTTTATATACTAAAATGGAATTAAAACCTGCCCCAGCCGTCATTTGTATATTTGAACAAAAAAGAAGGACGATTTAGACCGTCATGACCTGAGCTAGGAAAAATATTCGACGGCTATAGCCGTACTGTCCGCGAACGTGTTAAATACTATTTACAGGTAAGAATTCAATGATTATAATCCTATGAGAGGGGAGGTAGGCAAGTCGATCATCTCACGAAGGGTTTTCCTTGTTTGTGCAATTTCATAATCTCGTGCGCATCCAATAATTTTAATTTGGGACCTTTTAGATTATTCACTCAGGACCAAAAGGTCCCAAATTATATATAGTTTTCGTATATGACTGTAAGTGAAAAACATGATTGAGTATACGATGTTATTATTGTTAACGAGAATGAAATGTATTTTAAGTATAATGTTGTTATCGTATTTGTTGTAATGCTTATGTCTGGGACAGATTGTACTTTGCTCCCAAAGATTTAAAGGTCATCTCTCTGATCTGATGTTCCGGCAAATACGGATATTTATCTCACAAATTGCTCTTAGTCACTTTTTCAAAAAATATATTGAAACTTTAACAGGTTCCGGACCTGCTGCTTCAAGTTCTGAGGGGATTCCGCTTCAGTTTATACGTTCGTCTTCGAATTTATAAATTCGTGAATTTAGAAATTCTGATGGGGCTTCATAAACTAATGCCAGGACCCTTTTTACCGACCGCCAACATATGTAAGGGAGGTATTGTGATCATACCGATTTTCACAATTCGAGATTTCGATGGATCTCCACGAATTGAGGTCCCTACATAACGTTTTACTATTTTTAGCATGATGTCTGTCGGTTTGTCTGTCCGACTGTCAGTCTGTCCGTCTGTCTGTCTGCCTGTCTGTCCGTCCGTCTGTCTGTGTACACGTGCAGAGCAAATTCGACTAAAAGGATTTTTATGAAACCTCATATTTAAGCTTTTGACATCAATGGCACGAGTTGATAAAATTTTGGTAAAAATCGGACTAGAAATGGGAGTTTACTCGTGTCGATTTTAAGATTTTTGCGAATATTTCATAACAGATAACAAAATATTTCGAAAAAAATTATTGAACGAAAGTTGCTACAAAAGCAATAATTAACGAAATTTTTTCTAAATATCTATTTTTTCATACTTTATGTAACGTTTCCATAGCAGTGGCGCAGTCAGTGCCCCCCCCCCCTATGAAGGAAGGAAATAAAAATAAAAACACACAAACTGAGATGAGGACCTTTTTTGTAGCTCGTCACGTATATTTTAGAAGTGAGGACCTTTTTCTTTTATGTCATCAGTTTGGATTTCCGAAGCGAAGACCTTTTATTTTAGATTATCACTTAAAATTTAGAAGTGTTAAATAATTTTGTCTTCCGCCCCCCCCCCGCCCCCAACAAAATTTTCTGAGTGCGCCACTGTTCCATGGTCATGATAAATAATATCTCTATTCGAAAATATTAGGCCAAGTTACTTTTACTCTGCTGCTAGAATGTATTTTATACAAGTACTTTGTGATGGCGGTCGATCTTGTGGTGGCCACAGCTGATTTTTATTTCATTTCTTTGTACTTCTTTCGGTGTCCCTCTCTTTCTTCCTATTCTCATTCCGGTTTCCCTCCCCAATCTCCCTCCTTCTTGCCTCCAGTTCTCTCGACCATCTTTCTCCCTTGTCTTCATTTCATCTCATCAGTTCATTCATCTCTTCCTCCCAGACTGTCATATCTCTGAATCTTTTCGCTAAATGCTCCAAGGTTTCTTCTTATTCCATAAAAAGTCAAATCTAAGTGATGAGCAAAAAAAAACAGCATCGAAGTAATGAGCAGTACAAAAGGAAATCGAAAATGAAGTTAAATAATTTTTATTTTATCGTAGAATTCCCAGTTATATCTTGGGGTAATGTGTAGTCTTTTGTGGGTCGAATTCTAAAAATGTTTCAACAATTTAAACTTTTTCGATAAAAAGGAAAGTGTCATTTTCGTGAGAAATGTAATGTTTGGGAAGATCCCAATATGAGATGTGTGGGAAAGCACTGACTGTCTTTCCGCTATTCATTTCTATTGATTGTGCCAAGCTGTGATCTACCGGAGCCGAGTCCGGGGTTCGACTCCCGGAGTCAATGACTGACAATCCAGTTACGCAACACGGAAATACAACGAACGATTGAAAACTCACTTTAGACCCCACTATATTACTATTCGCATCATAAAACCGGTTATAATATTAAAATTAGTTTTGTTATACACTTATATGCATGGTGTCATCTATATTCGTAATTATGTTGCAAAATGCGCTTATAACGAAACAGCGCATTTAGGGCTAAATTTCGAAACTAGGGAAGATAATATAATTGTATACAATACTGGGCAAAGGACCTGCGAATATATATAATACTTACTCCCTGATGCGCATAATTTTTTGACCTGCATATAGGAAAAAAACAAGACAAAAAGTATATCCCTTGAATATTTTAAACATTTTTTTTTATGGTAAATGTATCCATTGAAAGCTACTAATGCGGGGATAAACAAACATAAAAAATTGATGTGAAGTGTGAATTATCACACATTGCAGGGTTTCGCAGGTATATAATAAGTGAAGGCGGCATGCTGAGTGTGTAGGACAAATTTTGCTTTATAGTTAGGGTGACCATTCGTCCCGCTTTTTGCGAGACTGTCCCGCATTAAGACAAGTCCCGCAAAAGTCCCGCATTGTAACATTTGATTTCTTAAGTTTTTGAAATTTGAAATTTATTGAAAAATACCACATTAGACTGTTGCCAGTCTGAGCGTGGCTCATCGATACAACAATATATAATATTTTCTGAATACAATTGATTGATTTTTTTTTTTATACAATTACAATACAATTATATAATTAATTTTTTATACAATACATATACAATTTATATAATTAATGTGTCACATTTACAAATTACTTTTGCAAAAGCGTTTCGCCCATTTATTATATCTGATGTTCGTTCTGTCCAATTCTATACCTACACTTTGCAAAAATGCTTGAAAATTATTATGTAGTGTGGGAATTAAATATACAAAGTACTTCTGACCAATATTTTTATACATTTTAGGTGCCTTGGCCACTGATTTATTTCTGGTTCTGTAATCATGTGTGAAATATGTAATCTCTTGAGGATATTTTTTAATGTATTTCAATATTGTTAAGGCATATATTTGATTTATATTTAAAACCGGTGAATCTTTGAACAATCTTTCAGTGGGGTAACGCATAGATTTTTTATGTATTAGTTTTAAGATAATTTTCTGTATTATTTTGATTTTTTGTAAATGCGTTTCAGCAGCGCCACCCCAAGCTATCAGCCCGTACGAAAGAAGAGATTGTACTAGTCCGTAATAAAATGTATATAAAATTTTAAGTGGCATAAAATCCCTCAGTTTTTTAAATAAATGAAAAGTTTTTCTAGCATTTTTGCAAAGGTACGATATATGCTCATCCCATCTCATATTTTTATCTATATATATTCCAAGATATTTGGTTTTTTCAGTTTTAAATATTTTACAATCACATGTACAATTATTATCTACTATACAACTATCTATATGCAAAGTTAAATAATCAAAATTTGGTTGGGTATTGTTATATATAGAAAATGGTACAAACAATGTTTTCTTTTCATTTAGTGTCAGCACATTATTATTTAACCAAATTTTTATTAAACGCAAATCATGTTCCGCCATTTTTCTAACATCGTTCCAGGTATTGGCCTCTATACATAAAACTGTATCATCCGCGTATGCTATTAGTTTACCGTTTAGATGTGAAATATTTAATAAATCGTTAATATATATTAAAAACAAGATCGGACCAAGTACAGTACCTTGAGGAACCCCACAGTTCATAATTTCACTGGAGCTTTTATTATTACCAATTACAACTTCTTGAGTTCTTTCTTGTAAATAATTATGAAATAATTGCAGAGCAACACCGCGTATACCGCAGATTTCAAGTTTTTGAAGCAAAATCGAATGATCCACCGTATCAAACGCTTTTGCTAAGTCTAGAAAAATAGCGCAAATAGATTTGGTTTTGTCTAATCCGGAATATACATATTTAGTCAACAAAGCAATAGCATCATCAGTTCCTTTGTTTTCTGTAAACCCAAATTGTTTATTAGAAATAATGTTGTGACTTGTCAAGAAGCTTACAAGTCTTTTTTTAATAATTTTTTCCAAGATTTTAGCAAAAGTACTGATTAATGCTATTGGCCTGTAATTACATATACTATTGTGGTCTCCTGACTTGTAAATTGGTTTTACGAGAGCCTTTTTAAATGATTTTGGGAAGTAGCCTTCAATTAAACATTTATTTATTATGTCAGTCAAAGGCGACACAACAGAATCACAAATATTTTTTAACATTTCTGACCTAATATTATCGTAACCAGGAGATTTTTTATTTTGTAATAGAACAATTAGTTCCTGTACCTCACTTGTATCTGTTGGAGTTAAAAATAGAGATTTGCTATTGGTTGGGATATTTTTTAACATTTCAGACTGATCAAAATTGCTATAAGTTATTTTGGAGGCTAACGTTTCACTAACATTTACAAAATATTTGTTAAATTCATTTGCAATATCTTTTTCTTCATTAATTATTTGATTATTAACTATTATATTTTTTATAACATGTTTAATTTTGCTGCTTTTGTTTAGCGATTCATTTGCTATTTTCCACAGTTCTCTATTATTGTGCATATTGTCATTTATTTTGCGAGTGTAATAATCTTTTTTTACTGTTTTTATTAAATGAGTTATTTTATTTTTATATAATTCGTAACAATTCTTAATTTTAATATTATTGGGACTACGCAAAAATGCTTTCAGTTGTATTTGAGGAAATGAGGACCTTTTTTTCTTTTTTTTTTTTCTCTTCACTTGGATTTGGGAGGTGAGGACCTTTTTTTGCTCTTCACTTGGATTTGGGAGGAGAGGAGTTTTTTTTTTGCTCTTCACTTAGATATGGCAGGGGAGGACCTTTTTTTTGCTCTTCACTTATATTTGGAAAGTGACGACCTTTTGTTTTGCTTTGTCCCGCATTGCCTTCTTAAGAAAATGGTCACCCTATTTATAGTAATCACGGCAAAATGAACGATATTTTTAAAATAATTTATCGTCTGTTAATCTAAGAGCTTTAAAAACAAATTTTATGTTAAAATATTTTTTTGTTAATTTTAATTCGAATACCTAATAGCATTATTTAGGTTTCTAAATATGTGCAGTATTTTTTTTTTTTTTATATAGATAGGTTCATTAAGATTTTGAAAATTGCGCCTATGGCTTCCATTGGTTGTTTTAAATCATATGCTCTACCCCTCTGGTTTCGTTCATGACACATAGAATGGAAATATAATTCCAACAATTCCAATTGGTTATTAAATTTACGCTCTTAAAAATTAAATGCAACATTTGCTAAAATATAACTAGAATTTTGACAAAATAATTTAAACAAAATAAAAATGAAAAAAAAAAACAAAAAATAAAATTGTCTCCTCTGCCCGGGAGCGAACCCTAGTATGCTGGGTAGCAAGCGAGCAAGCTAACCATTAGACCTGCATACGCCTTTTAATATAATGTGTTACATAACTATAACTTTTGTGCATCGTCAACCAAAAACACAAAAAATGCGGTATTTTCCGAAAACATAATCTGATCAAAAATTCCTGTTGTACTATTCCGGTTCACACCAATGTACATTACTTAGAATTATTGCTACTTAATCAGTAATATGATGCAATTTAATCAGTAATTAGTGTATATTGCTTCTAATTGGTAAAAATGCGTTTGAATAACCCAGATAACCTTTTAGTTGTACATATTTTTTTAAATGTATAATTAAATTTTGAAAAAGGAAATGCATGAAGGTTATGTTCAGTTAAATCATGCCCCTATTAACTGATCCAGTTCGGTATTCGTGATACCACCTTATAAAGTTTAAAATGTTTATCGCTGTTAGTTCCCATTTAATGAACGTCTAATTAAACAGTCTGGCCAAAGTTCTGCCAACATCTTAATTAATAAAACTTACTGTTGGATAAGTTTAGACTTTCATGATAAACATATTGAAATGTGTAAAAAATCTTATCACACGAATTCCTACATATTAGATTACTTTTATATTTAATAACTATTACTAAGGAAGTTCTTTTCTATTGAGAAGTGACATTACCTATAGAGGCGCTGTTGTCGCTTACAAAATGGCGATTGGAATAGGATATTATTGACATTTGCCATTTGATACACAACAATTCACATTGCAGTTAATTTTCTGTTGCGATTTTAAAGACGTTTTATTAAAGTTTTCTTCACTTAAACACATACAAACAATGCAATTAAATGAGCCACATCCAACGAAATCCTATTCCGTTAAGTTCCAAATATTCCGCTAGGCGTCACTTCAGTTATTGTCAGTTCTCAATAAAACTATTTTAGGATTACAACTTTTTCATCATGGACCATTGTTAGCAGTTGTAATCGACCACAAAAAGTGTTTAAACTTTTTTTTCGTTTGTCCAAGCATTAAGAGGTTTTATTTGTTACCCCACTCAATATAAAAAAAATCAGCTGTGGTCACCACAGGACCGATCGCCATCACAAAGTACTTGTATAAAATACATTCTAGCAACAGAGTAGAAATAACTTGGCCTATTATTTTCTAACAGAGATATTATTTATAATAACCATGAAAACGTTACATATAAGTATGAAAATTGAGGCCTTATTCGTTTTGCGTATTTTAAAATTATGACAAATTTTAATATGGCGTGATTTATAGAAATTTTCATCTACACATGGACGTATCTCAAAAACGAAACGCGATAAAGACCTGCGGTTAAAATTTTTGAAATCTTGAGGTCCTAATTGACTTGTTGATCAACTTGTGCCATTGATGTCAAAAGCTTAAATATGAAGTTTCATAAAAATCCATTTAGCCGAATTTGCTCTGCACGTGTACACAGACAGACGGACGGACAGACAGACGGACAGACAGACCGACACACATCATGCTAAAAATAGTCAAAACGTTATATAGGGACCTCAATTCGTGGAGATCCATCGAAACCTCGAAATTTCAAAATCGGTATGTTCACAATACCTCCCTTATATATGTTGGCGGTCGGTAAAAATTATATTTATTTTTTCGTTAAATACATATTTGTTTATACATTTCCCGCAATATGCTTTTTTTGAAATCTCAATAGTTTCCCTATATGTGGGTCAAAGAGTTGTACAAGCATGCCAAATTTCAATGTTTTAGGACCAGGACCAACCGTTTAACCACAATTTCTACCAAACAGACAGACAGGCACAAATTGGTGTTATACGGGTTTTTTAGTCATACATACAAAATCCTAAAAATTAAATACTCGATATATATTTTTAAATAACAAACGAGGTATTTCAATATATATATTCAGTTATAAATATTCATTCTATTGAAAAATTGCATTAAAAAAACAACAATAATAATAAGCTACCTTAATGCTATATTAAATTTCCTTTTTAGTAAAAAATATACGATATTAATTTGAGAATATGTTTTATAATTATAAAGTTTTTTAATCATTTATCATATTTTCAATGGAATAAAAATTATAATATAACCGTCTCTCCTTCAAAAGGTTAAAATTGTTGACTTTAGTTGTTTATGGTTTGTTTTTAATTTATCAGTGGATTGTGAAACACGTGAAAACGTGCTGCAAAAAACACAAATACGCGTGTCTTCTTTTCAAAAACATTTCACGGTAGAAAACTTTTATATTCTAAATAAAATCGTCAAATTATTGGTGGTTTCATTAAATTGTATGAAATATGGTTAAATTCCTGTTCCTTCGATAAAAAAGTGCGGGTGGTACCTGGTACCGGGTTCCAACGTGCGTGAGCCAGCCCGGATTCCCGCACTGGAATGTTTTTACATTCCTGATAATGGCTCATTTAAATCATTTATGATTACAACATTAAACTGCCAAATTCCTGCCGAACACAAAATGGATTACAGCTTATGAACCACTAATTTTCATTTAAATTACGTTAGAAATCATTATGTATGATTTATGAAACTAGTCATGTCATTACCTACAACTTATTTTTAATCAGTTAGTTACATTTTTTGGTGCACAACAACAATGGCTAATAACATTTTTAATTTATCAATTATTTTTGAAATTTTAAAAAATTCTAACCTAAAAACAATAAAACTTATGAACGCAACCCGCTTTACGAAACGTAGTTTTAGTTGCTCACTTACCAAATTTTTATTTCAAATGCTATAATTTTCTCACAATTATAAATATTTTGGTCATACGTAACGTTGAAAACCTGTATTTAAAGAATATATATTTGTCATTACAGGTTCCAAGTAAAACAAGACCAACAGGAGCACCTGAAAGAAGAGTCCCTTCCAGAGTTCGCCCAAGACCAGCAGAGGTAGGTTTTACCCCTTCAATATATTTACATGCAACCTGCTTCACAAAATGTTATGTTGGTTATCTATACTGAACAAATCTAACAGCAATTTTTAATAACACAATTTGTTTAAAGATATATATGTATATAAAAAGCACACAATTATTATTAATCATAACTACCTTATCACCTTAAATAAAAAAACAACTTAAATCGCCTTTAGAGAAGAAATTGTCGTTTAAAGATGCACTTTTGTCACTTTTACAGCATATTCAAGAGAATATAAACATTTCAGAAGAAAAATAACTTAAAACTTAAACAAAATTGGAAATTTCAATATAAAACGTGAATTGATCTCTTACAATAGCTCCGCAGCGTTTATTAAATATGTAAAAATCATTATTTTATATGTGAATTTAAATAATATCCCTAAACAAATATGGTGTACGTATTTTTTATTTATTAAGATTTTATACATTTATTCCTGTAGTATCTTTTATCCAATCTACGACATACGCAACATTTGAGTAAACTCCTGGATATTTTGGTTGAGCACAACCATATCCAAAAGAGACTACTCCAATTTGTAGTCCTGTTTTTCTGGATACCAAAGGTCCGCCAGAATCTCCCCTGCAGCCGTCTTTACCACCTTCTGGATATCCGGCACATATCATACTGTCTGCAATGTTGGTTACACTTTCGTAATCAGTTTTGCAAACAGTTCTTCCGACAACGGGAACTTCGACTTTTTGTAAATGATCGGGAAGATTACTGACGGAAGACTACAAAAAAATTATTGTAAGAATATTGTGTCCCAGAAAGAATCTATTCAACGTCAATAGTTTATTGCTTGAGCAAATTTCAACCTTTGAAGGCATATTTTTTTTAGGACATTCTGTACATTTTTTAGGTTGTTTTTCTTACATGTAATACTCCCCATCCAGTTAAAACTGCAATTTCACCTTCTGGAGGTTCTGTAGATGTTAGTTTGACAGTTGCAACCCCCTCAGAACCGAGGGGAAAATTGGAATCAACCTAAACATATTAAAATTTAACCTACATATTTTAATAATCTTTTTATTTTATGTATAAAATTCAAAGTAATTTGCCATTACCTTGAGCAAAGCGTAGTCATGATCTGTCGTTTTTCTGTCATACAGTGGGTGCATGATGGTTTGTTTGACGGTGTTCACATGCCCCCCAGTTGTGCGGAAAGTACTGCCGGATACTAGCGTCAAATCTTTAATATCGCTTTCTGTAAAACTGTAATTTTACTGCAGTTTATATGAAAATCGTGACTGCGGTTGTAATGCTTATTACGGGTAAATTTGTTTACGGTTTGAAAGACATTTTTCTTAATTGAATAGACTTCGATTTAACAACTTACTCTTCTAAACAATGCGCGGCAGACAGGGCCCATTTTGATGAAATTATAGAAGCTCCGCAGCCATGTTTTCCTTTATATCTCATTGACAGTTGGTAAGGAAAGTCTTTTATATCCGCATTAGAACCTCCTATTATTTTTCCCTCGAATAATTTTGGCAATATTCGGCTCTCTAAATTAATTAATTTAGTTTTAATTTGTTTCAAACTACTAAATTAAATGACTTACCATTTATGCCATAAAAGGCAAATAAAATTATTAGCAACTTTAACATATTGCTTAGTGCTTCTTTAACTAATTATCTTTTGAAAATTTAATCTATTTTATACCTTTCCTAATTTTTATTTAGCAACTGCACACGTTTGTCTTATCTATCAGATATTAGAGATATTATTTGGATTTTCCTTACATTTTTCATATACTTATATTCGGGAAGTATAAAGTTTTATTGTTTTTGTATAAAAAATTATCTGTCACTTTGTTGAAGAGTAGTATCCGAAATTTCAAGATGAAACATGATTTAATAAAGAAATGGAGCAAATACCGGCGATGAGCGCATATTTTGAAAGAAATATAATCGTTAAATTTTAACAATCGACAGTGACAGAAACGTCTGTTAAATTCGAAGTCCATTAAATCGAGGTCCGTTAAAATGAGGATTTCCTGTGCGCAGTGAGATAAAACTGTTCTGCCTTCCGAGAATTTGTTTTATTTCTTAATCTACCAATTGTTTTTTGAATAAAAATTTAACAATCTGTAGAAACCGCCTTTAAAATCAAAAACTAGCGTCTGCGCCTTGTAGTTAGCAACACGCTGCGAGAATTGTCAACAAGAGACCTTTAACATTTTGTAAACATCGAAAAAACTTTCTTAGGAAACTTATTGGTTAATCGATTATTGTGAAAGTTTTTTACTTGTATAGTAGGGCAGTATTATATGTCATGAAAATATAAATCAAAGTATTATTTATGCAAAATAGTTTTTTTTATTTGTTTATTTATATATTTGTATTAATCAGGCGGAACCGAGAATGGATTTGAGTGCTCGAAGTCGTGCAGATGGTTTAAGCAGTGGTGTCACAGCAAGTAGTGATGATGGAGACAAAGAATCTCTTACAAGACAAAATTACGCTCTTCGACATCGTCTTGAAGAGGAGCAAGCTACTTACAAACGTCGTCTCGATACATATCGACAAGCCCAACAGAACCAGGCTGCCTTAGTCAGTCGATTACAAGCTAAAGTATTGCAATATAAACAGAGATGCTCAGAATTAGAGTCACAGATGATAGAAAATGTAGGATCTGTAGCCAGTCCGGTTAAACAGAGGAGTAAAGTTGATATGCCACCTGATTCAGCATATGCACAAGCACAGAAGCATTTACAGGAATTACGAGAAGAAAGGATTCAAGATTTAGACACTGCACTGCAAAGATTAGACGAGGAAAGAAAAAAGTATGTATAAACATAACATAATATAACCAAATCTAACATAATTATTTTCAGATGTGACAAATTAATGCAAGTAAACTCTATCTTAAAAGAACAACTTGAAGAATCTCATCAAACAAATGAAGCTTTGACAGCTGATCTACAAAAATTGACAAATGACTGGGAAGGCTTACGTGAAGATATGATTGTTAAAGAAGATGAATGGAAGGATGAAGAACAAGCTTTCAACGACTACTACAGCAATGAACATAGCCGACTGCTTGGTCTTTGGAGGAATGTTGTTTCAGTCAAAAGAATGTTCAGTGATGTACAATCCAGCAATGAAAGAGATTTATTGAAAATGAGATCTGAGTTAACTAATTTGACGAGGGATATGAGTTCGGCTTGCAATAAAATAGGAGATAGTATGTTACGCACTGATGTATTAGGGGGTAAACAGACAGCACAGTATGAGAAAGAAGCCACTGATCTACGACAACAAATTCACTCGCTAAGTATGAAAAATGATAATCTGCAACTAGAAGTCAACATGAAGGAAGAGAGGGTACAGCAACTGCTACATGACGTTCAATCTTTGGTAAGTTTTAGAATTATGAACTGCCGTGGCTTTGTGGTAAAACAGTTGGCTACTGGGTTCAAATCCCGGAATTTACACTTTTTGATACTATGCATATCGGCTCACGGATCAATACAAACTCGAATATTAAAACTTAAAAATTCCTTTCAAGCGTCAATTCTTGCATATTTCAGAGTTTCGAAGGGGAAAAAAAGACCGGAAGCTGTTTATAAAGACCTATTAAAGAATACCTAGATCTATTAAACGTTTATAAAGACAGTATTATGTCCGGAATCACTTCACTTTTCCAGCAATGTGTTAAGTGTGTGAGTAATATAATTATTTGCAGGAAGAACGCTGTGCTGATGCTGAACGAGATGTTCACCAATTATCCCGCATGCAAGAAGAGGTCGAGGTACTGCATGCAGCTTTACGCGATATAGCTCACGCTGTCGTCCAAGATTCAGAAACATTAGACGTAGACACAATCCAACGGGCTTCACATGTACATTTGACACCGTCAACACCAGTTCCACAAAAGTATGTAATTTTTTATTATATAACCTATCTTTTACTATTCTAATAATAATATTTTAGGTCACCCAAACGCGGTCTTTCTAGTTTAGTATCACCAGCATTCGCCGAGAGCACTATTTCAGCAGTTCATGCTTCATTGCATAAATATCAATCACTGATTCATGAACTTCAAGTTAAGTTGCAAAGTAGTAAAGAGCAGTTGCATCTGGTAAGGAAGCAATGTGAGAACGCTGATGAGACTAACGCTGCTTTAGAAGGAAGAATTAGCGAACTTATTCCGCAGTTAGACTCCTGTAGAACGCAAATTGCACAGCTGACACAAGATAAAGAAATGCTACAGAAAAATCTGGACACTTTACGAGCAGAAAAGAATGCTTTGGAACGTAATAGGATCGAATTAAATTCAATGGTAAGATTTGATTGGAAAATTATTATTCGTAACTAGTTAAGATGCTTGTATTTTATAAGGATTACGGGGAAAATAGCCAGAGCTGGGCAATACTTTAAGTAAAAATACTTGCAGTATTACTTTAAGTACTTTGGTACTCAGAGTATTTTAAAATTAAAGTTCTTAATACTTGTACTGTAAATATTTTGCTTAACTACATTTAAGTATTACTCGCAGTACTTCAAGTACTTTTATGTGTTTTACGAATATTTCGCAACAGAGAAATATTTCGAATAAAATTATTTGATAATAGTTGCTATACAAGTATTATTTTTTTATGTAAGATATATTTTGATACGTCTTAAAAAAAATTTAATATATCGCCTTTAATTTTTATTTATATATTATTTCGTAGATTGAATCAATGAATATGGAAAATGACAAACTACAAAAATCAAATCACAAACTACAAAAACTAACTGATGTACTGACTGATGAAAAAATCTTCTTACAAACCGAAGTGGACCGTTTGAACCAAGATGCGAACATTCGAGAAATTAATCTAAGAACTGAAGAAGAAAGATGTAGTCGACTTCATGAAGAACTACTCACTGCTCGTGAAGAATTAAGCAAGATGTATCTCTCACAGGATATGTTGGAACAACAGAAGATTGAAACGGATGGTCTGATTATCGCCCTCGAAAAATCTAAAGGCGATGTTAGATATGAGCTGGAAAAATCTTTATCAGATCAAATGAATGTCCAGGAAGCTGTTAAAAAGTTGGAGGCTTTTGCTTCTAATTTAGAACAGGAGAAAGGAAAACTGGAAAATGATTTGAAAAAGGTATGTGCATTAAAAACGTGGATTCAAATTCAGACCACTTTATATATTATAACAGAGCACCTATTAATTATTATTATTTGTTTTAAATTATTGTTTTAAATAATTTTTTGTTTTAGACGCATGAAGAGAAAAACGCTCTTCAAATGCAGTGTACTGATCAACAAAATGACATTGCTTCCCTACGTAAGGAACTTCTACATGCAGAACAGACTCGTTTAGATTTGGAATCTGATAAGATGGCATTAAATGAGAAGGCTAAATTCCTCGAAATTGAAAAAGAAAAGGTACAAATCATAATAAATTTAACATTTTATTATTTTTGGTTAGCTATAAAAAATGGCAAGTTTTAAATCCCGGACACATATTTGATATATTTGTGTATTCAGGGGTAATGGGATCGGTCGAAACTATACTACTATCGTTTTCGTATAGTGGCGATATATAATGACAATAAAATACAAAACGAATTTTATTGTAATTTTGTATATTTCTTAAAATATTTATTTAGACTTTATACTAAATATTTTACAACAGTACCACTAGTTACTATTACTTAAATGATCAATATAACTAGTTACTAAGTTTATACCAGTGTTTCTCAACAGGTGGTCCGCGGACCACCAGTGGTCCCCAGGAAAATTTTAGTGGTACGCGAAAGTTTTTATATGTGTTTTTTTATACACATTTTTTATGTAAATAATTTATATTTTGTTTATTTTCTGTAAACATTCTGTGATTTTCTACAAATAAAATAAATGTATTTAGAAGCACATTAAATATATTTGTTTTCTTGCAAAAAATGAACCAATAATTATTATTGGTCCGCGTTAGAAAATTATATATTCTACTGGTCCGCGGTGCGTTTTTGGTTGAGAAACACTGGTTTATGTCACAGCTAAGTTTCATTTAAATTCTTCGGTACATCACCATGTAGGTCCAGACTAGGTACTCACTGACTGAACGTATTACTAACCGTGCGGGTTGCAACTATTTATAACTGCGACGAATTCTTACTGGAAACATTCACTAATAAGATCGATACGATTTATTGATCGTTCTACTTTACAGCACCGTATTTGTAACATTATATTTTGCATTTTTAGGTGGAAGTAGAATTAAATCAAGTTTCAAGAGAACGAGGTGATTTAAGTAACCAACTCTCTCAACACGCGAGGAAAAAAGAAGTTTTGAACGAGGAACTTATGAGACTACGTCAAAAATTAGAACAATCTCATGAAAACAACGCTAGAATCAATAGAAATCTAGAAGATTTAGTCAAAGAAACTGAAGAAAAACAGGTATATTTTAGCATAATTTTTATATAATTAACCTCGCCTTATCGCTTCGGTCAAGTACGTAGCAAGACTAAGTATATTAACTGATTAGAAATTTGTGAATAGCTCAACTAATATCACCTGTATGAATAGGTTCTTTTGGAAACCAGCGGAAAAGAACTACAACGTCTTCAAGAGCAACTTGCTTCTTTGCACTCTGAAAAAGAGGCATTAGAAGCTGTTCTCTTCGACACGCAAACCAATCTAGAGGCTTCCGATATAAAACTAGCTCAAGTCGAAAAGGAACAACAAGAATTACTTGTTAAACAAGAAAACCTCAAAGGCACTATCTCTCGACTCACTAAAGATTTGGAATTATCTGAACGCAGATGTCAGGACATCAAAACTTCCCTCTCCCAACAAGCCGTAAACATGGAATCGGAGTTTCAACAGACTGTCGGTAATCTTAGAAAACAGAATGAGGAGACTGTTCGCAAGTTGATGGAAGAAAAGGAGATTGTAAGAGTTACGTTAGAGAAACAAATGCAACAATCATTACAACAACTTGGAAATGAGAAAGATAATGAATTACAACAGCTACAAGATCGTATTGAACAATTACAGAATCATATTGAAAATGTTTGCGAACAACATGAGGAATTATTGGTTCGTGCAGAGAATGATAAGCAACAAGCTCTTTTGATTGGTAAGTTGTTTAATTTGTTGTCAAAATTTTGTTAACAGTTTTTTGTTTTAACAGCTCATCATGACCAGCAAGCGTTGCAAGAACGTATCTCAGCTCTGCGACATGATCTTGAAGCTGAACGAGAAGGTTTAGAAAGACTACGTAGAGAATCTACTACTCGCATAGATCAAGACAGAATTATTATCAATCAACTTAAGGACGAATTGTCACGTGCTAAATCAAAACTAGAAGAATTAAAGTAAGTATTGTTATATGGAAGCACATAGTACCATTATATTAGGTGGAACCAGTGTCTATATTAACATAGATATGTAATAAATGCTGTAATTCAGTGTATTAACAAGGTAGTATTTATTTTTCAGACAAAGAAGTGAGGATGAAAGAGCAACATTGGAAATAAGAATAAGTGAAACTCAAAAGGAGAGGGATAGTGCCCAACAGGAGGTGCAAGAAACAAAAGTACAATTGCATTTGTATGAAAATAAAATTGATGATTTGAACAACCAGCTACAAGACACTATGAGGAAATTAAAAGAAGGTATGTTCTATTTCAGTTTTCCTACGGAATACGGAAAATCGGGTTATATTCTCGCTGACAGGAGTGCACCCGTTTTTTTTTTTTTTCACCGACTGCCAACATATATAAGGGAGATATTGTGATCATACCGATTTTGACATTTCGAGATTTCGATGGATCTCCACGAATTGAGCTCGCCACATAACGTTTTGACTATTTTTAGCATGATAACTGTCAGTCTGTCTGTCCGTCTGTCTGTCCGTCTGTCTGTCCTTCTGTCTGTCTGTCTATCTGTCTGTCTGTCTCTCCGTCTGACCGTCCGTTCGTTTGTCTGTGTACACGTGCAGAGCAAATTCGGCTAAAAGAATTTTTATGAAACTTCATATTTAAGCTTTTGACATCAATGGCACGAGTTTATCAACTTTTGGTAAAAATCGGTCCTGTAGTGGACCCACAGCTGATTTTCCAGTTTTTTTTTTGCCACAAATTTCAAAATTTAGACCGTAACTCAAAAGTGACCACATATTTGTGATTTAAGACTAAAGATATATAATTATACCAATTTTCCAACGAATATCCAAGAATTCAAAATTTATTTTGTATCTAAAATTTTGATCATAAATTTTTTGTCTTCGATTTTAGCAAAAATATAATTTTAAGCTAATTTTGGGCTGAGGATTAAAAAAAAAATATTTAAAAAATTCATGCTTTCCTAGTTTTTGAGTTAGAGCCAATTTGGGTCCGTTTTTTGCCTATAATTCCAAAAGTTTTGCCTAAACTTCAAAATGGATCCAATTTTATTGATCTACGACCAAAAATACATATTTGTACCAATTTTAAATAAAAACAGAAACAATTTTTTTTGCATCAAAATCACGATTTTTTTAAGGTCTACCCCTTACGTTTTTTTCGAGTTTTGGCCATTTTCAAGGCTTTTGGATTACTGTCCACACAAAACTTAATAATTGGTTAAAGCCCAAATTTTTTTTTAGACTAAACAATGTAGGATTAATTTTAAAATTCAAACCGCATATTTATATCCCTAACCATTTTTAATTTCTACCTCCCCCCGAGCTTATTTGTAGCATCCGATGCTTTTTTTTTAGAAATACATCACTGGTTAAAATCTAAGAATTATTAACGCGTTATATATTATATTAAGATCATTATGTAGAAAATTAACTAATATTTTGAAATATAGCAGATTTTTGAAGTTTTTTTTATATATTTTTTATATTATAAACAAATTGTTTCAAATTGATTTTGAGACTGTCTTTGTAGTTTGAGTTAAATGAATTTTAGAACTCAAATTTTTATAATCATTTTCATATCGCCCACTCAGTATTACAAATGCGTTTTATAATTTAATTTAATATTGCTCTCATGGAGTAGTATTGATAAAACTGACATGATTTTCTGTAAAATATATATTTTTTTCAGTTGAAAATACATCTGAAAGTCTCCGCAAAGACTTGACCGATGTAAGACGCCAACTCACAGACTCAAACTTTGAAAAAGATAAATACCACAGTTCAAATAAGGAGCTAAGGGACTACGTTAAAAGAACTGAGAGTGAAAAACGGGAACAAAGCCGTGAATTAGAAGAATCATTCCAGAAAATAGCAAGTAAGACATTTTATTACAATTTTTCTACAGCTTTATCAATGTTACATTGTATTTTAGACATTTCATTGACTTGTTGTTTCATTTTATCCAAGTTAACATTACCAGTATTGTCTTTATGTTTGCTGGCATTGAAATCATGAAACGTCTGTCCCATTGTCTTGAACAAATGTCCAGCTTTGTCTAATTCGCGTTTAACATCACCCATCGATAAATTCATCAAGTCTATTCGTGTTTCTGTTTCTTTTAATAATTTTTTAAAATCATGTTTTGGTTTTCTTTGTAACATTTCAACCATCTCAGGGTCATTATCTATTTCATCGCCACGATTCATTTTTACATATTGCCAAAAAAAATTAATATGTTTTGTTTTTTTTTTAGAAAACTAGATTTTTTGTTAGTGGTTAATTTTTTTAGATATGGAAGAAATCAAGTTGGCTCTTGAAACTGAACGAACTCGTCTACAAAATCAACTCCGGGATACTGAACGCGATCAAATGCAGGGAGATAATCAAATTCAAAGTCTTACTAAAGAGTTGCAGACTTTGCAGTCCAATAATACGAGACTACAGGCTGAAGAGAAGGAACTGATGGCCCGGCTCAGCAATGAGGGCGATGAACGAGAAAGAGTACAACAAGAATTGCATCAACAAAAGAAAAAAGTAAGTTTTCGGCATAATTTATATTAAACAGGATGGGCGAAACACAGATGAACGATGTGTTTTTTTAACATAGTAATATTTTGAAAATAAATATATTTTAAACACAGTCCTCTCTCGATTAGCACGGCGATTACGTTCCGAAAAAACACCGCGCAATATGAATTCGTGCAGAGCGTATCTATAGTTGCGCTGTTTATCATTTAATCCAGTGTTTCTCAACCGGTGGTCCGCGGACTACTGGTGGTCCTTAGCAAAAATTTTGTGATCCGCGAAAGGCTTATAAATTTTTTTATTTAGATATTTTTTGTTAATTTTCGGTGATTTTTTTATTACTAAGATATGAAATAAATGAAGAGTATAAGCTGTTCACTTTTGTAAGAACCAACTATGGTCTATTTCAAATTTAAAAAAAAAGTAGATAGCGCTGCGAACCGAGTACGATTTACACTGGACAAATACAGTATAGCGAAAAATTTAAAATAAGTTACAACTACGGCATGGGCGTAGTAACTGGGTTAGCAAGTGATTTTTTTTTTAATTTAAAAAAGGTTAATAAGATATTGAAATAAACAATGCAGATAATTCACTTACGTTATTTATACGACATAAATTCAGTTTAATAGGGAATTTGAAAAAGTTAAAAAAATATTAATTTTAAAAATTCTGTACTATATATAAAAAGAGAGATTTGTCTAAAAGAGTTTAAATAAAGCAATAAAACAAACAATACATCTTCCGAGCTAAAGTTTCTTATTTAAATAATTATTGTAAATAAAAATTAAAAATATATGTATATATGAAGGTCTAAAAATTATATCAATAACTTCTTCTTTGGGCACAATCAGCTGGGCTGTCTTTTGGCCTCACATTAGTCCTCTCTCTTGATCTGTTAATTGTCAAGTGTCAAAAAATATTTATGTCAGATAACCTAAAAAATATATAACTACGTAAAAACAAATTACATGGAGAATTTTCTCCATAAAATCTATGCCAAGAATATAAATAAAAGTCTAAATATGTAAATAATAACAAAATATATGAAAAAAATCTGAACATCTGTCAACTTGGACTAAAAACAATATTTTAACGTTATTTATTTTAGTGTAATAGGGATGACGATCTAAACCAATCCGAAGAAAGGACAAACAGCTCCTATCTTCTTACACACATTTTTCTACTTTGAAATAGACTATAGTTTCGTATTACAAAATGAGACAGATTATACAATAAATTTGTTCAATAGTACATTTATTTTGTGTGGTCCGCGGTAAGAAATTAAATATTTTACTCTCCGCGGTACGTTTTCGGTTGAGAAACGCTGATTTAATTAATAAGGAAGTTTCTATAATAATAAACATAATTATTTAAAAAAAAATTAACATAAAATTAAAAATAACATTTTTAATTGAAAAAAAAAATGCGCAATTTCGAAAGCTGTACAATAAAGAATCGCGTTTAGAGATTACTTGTGTGTCGGAGTAGACCGGAACAAACACGCGTGACAGAAATAGCGTGTCACTATGGTCTATTTCAAAGTAGAAAAATGTGTGTAAGAAGATAGGAGCTGTTTGTCCTTGCTTCGGATTGGTTTAGATCGTCATCCCTATTACACTGTAAAAATATTGTTTTTAGTCTAAGTTGACAGATGTTCAGTGTCGTACATTGGAAATACAGTCTGTTTCAAACGCTTAGGCGGAACTAAATGGGAATTTCGTTCTTTTAGGTTGTCACGACAAGGGACCTTGCTTGGGTTATTTCATTTTTAACGTTGGAATGTCAAAATTTAAAATTACAACAATGAAACCATGGAAACGTATGACCTATGTCAAAATTAAATTATTTTTTTTATATATTTTAATGACAAAAAAATAAATAAATGGGAAATTTGTATTAAGAATGAAACAAAAAATCAAAATATAAAGAAAATGACATTTTAAAATGATATTAACCTTAACCAAAAATGTTTATTGTAAGTATGATTTACAAAGCTTAAACAAAACGGCCGAAAAGCACGATTTAAGCGATGAAAGTAACTAAATTGCAAAATCTAGTTCCGCCTAACCGTTTGAAACAGACTGTATATATTATTTATATTATTTAATTTTTCTCATATATTTTGTTATTATTTACATATTTAGACTTTTATTTATATTCTTGGCGTAGATTTTATGGAGAAAATTTTCCATGTGATTTGTTTTTACGCAGTTATATATTTTTTAGGTTATCTGACATATAAATATTTTTTGACACTTGACAATTTTGAATCAAGAGAGAGGACTAATGTGAGGCCAAAAGACAGCCCAGCTGATTGTGCCCAAAGAAGAAGTTATAGATATAATTTTTAGACCTTCATATATACATATATTTTTAATATTTATTTACAATAATTATTTAAATAAGAAACTTTAGCTCTGAAGATATATTGTTTGTTTTATTGCTTTATTTAAACTGTTTTAGCCAAATCTCTCATTTTATACATATATAGTACATAATTTTTAAAATTAATATTTTTTTAACTTTTTGAAATTTCCCATTAAACTGCATTTATGTCGTATAAATAACGTAACTGTATTATCTGTGTTGTTTATATCAATATCTTATTAACCTTTTTTAAATTAAAAAAAAAAAAAAATCACTTGCTAACCCAGTTACTACGCCCATGCCCTAGTTGTAACTTATTTTAAATTTTCCGCTATACTGTATTTATCCAGTGTAAATCGTACTCGGTTCGCAGCGCTATCTACTTTTTTTAAATTTGAAATAGACCATAGTAAGAAATTCGTGTTTCCGGTCATAGTCCACACACTTATTTCAATACCATGTTTAAAACTAATAGTAACCATTTTTAGGCGGCAGATTTGGAGAATACTTTAGAAGTAACTCGACAGGAATTAGGACGTCTACGTAGCCACAGCGCTGAGGAGACTGAAAGATGGCATGGTCGAGAACAAGAACTGTTATTACGTCTCGAAGACAGTCGCAACAAAGAGAAGAAACTTGAAGACCAGAAACATAATCTAGAGATCTGTCTAACCGACGCAACTCAACAGATACAAGAACTAAAAGCCCGATTAGGAGGCGCAGAAGGTAGAGTCAGAGGATTGGACGGTCAGTTAGTACAGTTGGATAGTTCTAAGCGGGATGTGGAACAGAAATTGGCCAGTGTTGTGTCTACACTTAGAAGAATTGCCGGGATACAACTAGATGGGTCAGTTAATTTACCTTATAGGCTATTAAGTCCATCTCGTCGCTGGAGTCCAGCCAGGTCCCAGGAACCACCAGAGGGTCGCGCAACCATTGATATAGATCCTGAAACTGTACGGAAGGGAGTCCGGAATTTAATGCAGCAAGTCGCTCAAATCGAAAGAGAAAGAGTAAGACACCCAAATTTTAATTTAGTTATTAGACTTTCATACATATAAATAATATAATCAATCACTCGTGTGAGAGTAAAAATTGTGGATTAAATTAAAAAAAATACAAAAATGGATCAGTTTTTAGAATTTCGTAGGTATATAAATACTTGCGAAATTCTGAAATATGTAAAAATTCACATTTCATATCAGAGTTTCTAAAAAAATTGATGTGAAGTGTGAATTTTCACACATTTCAGAGTTTCGCAGGTATTTAGTAAGTGAATGGGATGCCAAAACAAATTTTATGTTAAAATATTTTTCTGTTCATTTTAATTCGAATGCCTAATACCATTATTTAGGTTTCTAAATATGTGCAGTATTTTTTTTTTTATAGAGCAAGGTTCATTAAAATTTTGAAAATTGCGTTTATGGTTTCCATTGGTTGTTTTAAGTCATAACTCTGCCCTTCTGATTTCGTGTATTTAATTTCAACAATTTCCATTGGTTATTAAATTTACTGTTTTAAAAATTAAATGCAACATTTGCCCAAATATAACTAGAATTTTGAAAAAATAATTTAAACAAATTAAAACGCAAAGAAAAAAAATAATAAAATACACCATGAAAACAAGCTGGTTTACTTTGTTACATAAGTTATTAAATATTTTACATGGTCAAGCAAAAAACACAAAAAAATGCGTTATTTCCCAAAAACATAAACTGATCAAAAATTCCTGTTGTACTATTCCGGTTCACACCAATGTACATTATTTAGAATTTTTTCAGATTTTTAGTTTAAACCATCTGGGCTACATTTTGGCAAAAATCGAGTCAAAATAATTTATTTTGCAAAAATAAAATTTTGATAGTTAATCCACGTACTAAGAGCTTTCATTTGATACCGTACTCAGAATTTTAAAACAATACATTTTTTTTTGCGATGAGCATATATTTGTTTATATTTTTAGGGGGATATATTTTTTAGATGTTTTAGTATTTTTCTTATGTGCGAGTCAAAGAGTTGTATAAGCATGCCAAATTTCAACTCTCTAGGTTTAGCCGTTTGGCTGCAATTTTTACCGAACAGGCAGACAGACAGACGACAAAATGACGATATAAGTTCTTTTTAGTCATACCTACAAAACCCTAAAAATCAGAGTAATGTGAACTAGAATAATATACATTGATAGGGTCGCAACTAGCTTTTTTCAGGCCCTGGGCAAGATTTTATAATTGACATCCTAAAAAAAAAAAGGTCCTAATAATTTTGTATATATTATATAGCTATATTAATTTATATTTTCAATAAAATTATTATTTTTATTATTATTTATCTTGATACTTATATTAATAGCCGAAAATTGATTTTGAAATGTGTAAAATTAATAATTTTTTAAATTTCCAGGATGATTATAAAACCCAACTCCACAGCGCAAAAAAACAATTACATGAAGTTAGCGAGAATCAAAGTAAGGGAGACACTAAATTAAATGCAGTAATGCAGAATTTGAGAACGGTGCAAGAAGAAAAAACTAGTCTCGAGACAAAATTAGGTCAAAAACAAGCCGCACTGCAAGCACAAACTGAAGCCCTTCAACAAAAAACAGATGAGGCCCAACAAATACGCGATAAAGTCATTGCTTTAGAACTCAGCCTTCATAATACAAGCGATGAAAAAGGACAGTTTGAAGATAAGTTGGAGAAGATGAAGAATAATTTGATGAGGGTTGAAGCGGATAAAAGAAATCTGGAAGAAAATTTGGGACGATCAGAGAATCGAGCTTCCAAACTTGAACTACAAAGAATGTCGATGGAAGGAGATTTACAAAGACTTCAAATGATGCTCCAAGAAAAAGATGCTAGTATCCAAAGGATGCAGGAGAAATGTGAAATGCAAGGACGAACGGTTGCAAGTTTAGAAGAACGTTGTGTTTCTCTCAAATCAACTATCGATCAATTAAATGCAACTTTAGAACGTGCAGCTTCAACCGAATCAGAACTACGATCTGAAATACAAACTACACAAAGAAATCTTCTAGACAACACCGCAATATCACAAACTATTAATGAAAAACTTAAACAACTCCAAAAATTACACTCAAATACTGAGAATGAAAAACGTGTAATTTCTGAAAGATTTGATAGCACGCAGCAAACTGTTAATGAGTTACGTAGGACTAATCAACAGTTGCAAGATCAGGTCGCAAGGATGAATACAGAGCTGGCTAATAACGAGGTGTTGCGTTCTGGGCTGGAGTCGCAGTTACGTCTTGCACAGTGGCCACAGGAAAGCGAAAGAAGTACACATAGAGATGATGATGTTTTAAGACAACTTCATACAACTCAAAGAGAACGGAGTGAACTTAGAGGCAAAGTTGATTCGTTACAAGGAAAAGTAAGTTTTTTTTTATTACATAATTTTACATATACTTCAGATATAAGTTATTAGTACCCGAGAAAATTATTATTTATTTAATTTATGCATTTTAAAAAACAAATAGAAAAACTAAAACTAAAAAAAAAAAAAAAAATATAATTGTTAAATTCATTTTTTTAATACAAATTACAAAAAAAGTCTGTTCCAAACGGTTAAGCGGAACTAGATTTTGCTATCTAGTTACTTTCATCGTTTAAATCGTGCCTTTCGGCCGTTTTGTTTAAGCTTTGTAAATCATACTTACAATAAACATTTTTTGGTTAAGGTTAATATCATTTTAAAATGTCATTTTCTTTATATTTTGATTTTTTGTGTCATTCTTAATACAAATTTCCCATTTATTTATTTTTTTGTCATTAAAATATCTAAAAAAAATATTTAATTTTGACATTGTTTCCATGTCATTCGTTTCCATGGTTTCATTGTTGGAATTTTAAATTTTGACATCCCAACGTGAAAAATGAAACAACCCAAGCAAGGTCCCTTCTCGTGACAACCTAAAAGAACTAAATTCCCATTTAGTTCCGCTTAACCGTTTGGAACAGACTGTAAAGACTGTTCCAAAGGCTTTTCGGCCGTTTTGTTTAAGCTTTGTAAATCATACTTACAATAAACATTTTTTGGTTAAGCTTAATATCATTTTAAAATGTCATTTTCTTTATATTATGATTTTTTGTGTCATTCTTAATACAAATTTCCCATTTATTTATTTTTTTGTCATTAAAATACGTAAAAAAAATGACATATGTCATTCGTTTCCATGGTTTCATTGTTGAAATTTTAAATTTTGACATTTCAACGTGAAAAATTAAATAACCCAAGCAAGGTCCCTTCTCGTGACAACCTAAAAGAACGAAATTCCCATTTAGTTCCGCTTAACCGTTTGGAACAGACTGTATATACAATAAATAATTATAATTTGTAATAAATAAAAATTTCCAATCACAGATAATGAACTTATACAAAGCGATCATTAAATCTTGAACGTTATGCAATGCTTAGAAACATTTATTTATCAAACTAATTTCCAAGGACATGTACACATAGGCGTACTATCTATTTTTGTTACCTTATACGAATTGATTATTAAATGAACACTATTTTTCTCTACACGCCAATGAGTTGATAACAGATATTAAGTTAGTAACACATATTTTCGTTGTTCCTCGGGTAAGTTCGGACAAATGAAGTAATCTGATTGGTTCTTTGTTAAATTGGGATTTTCAGCTGTAGATTAGAACACAGTTTTGATATTTTTAAACTCATTGTTTACTGTTATGTAACGGTCAAGAAATAATGATCGCTCGGTATTATTAAAAGGAACATTATTAAAATCACAGTATTATTTTAAATGAATTTAAAATTTATTCATTGAAATCAGGGCTTCGAACCGGAACTGAACCGACAACCGAAAAAAAAAGTTATTTTTGTCGGAACGAAAACCGGAACTGAACCGAAAAAAAATATCGGTTTATTTCGGTTCAGATAACGTTTATGTGAGAGAATATAAAATACATTTTATTTAAGATTATTTTTTAAACTGATGAGCAGAAAAAAATCGTAATTCGTAATTTGTTAACTGATAATTTAAAAAATGCGCTTCTATTATTTCGGGGGAGGGGGGTTGAACGCCCAGAATTCCCTCCTGGCAGTGACCTTGGTAATATTATCACAGAATAAGGAATAAAATGTTCTTCTAAATTATAGTAGAAAATAAATTTCTAATATATATAAAAGCATTTAAAAATTTATCACTCGGAACTGAACCGAAAACCGAAAAAAACCGTTATTTTTGCTGGAACAAAAACCGGAACCGAACCGATATATATTTTTTTAATTGAACCG
Organism: Liopterus haemorrhoidalis; assembly: GCA_963971575.1. Taxonomy (NCBI): domain Eukaryota; kingdom Metazoa; phylum Arthropoda; class Insecta; order Coleoptera; family Dytiscidae; genus Liopterus; species Liopterus haemorrhoidalis. The sequence continues at coordinate 65,078,166 of OZ020615.1, forward strand.
GAACGAAAACCGAAACGAAAAAAATAACGGTTCGAAGCCCTGATTAAAATTACTCAGTAGATAACATTTTATATTTTTCCGAACTATGGATCTTTTTGAGTAGTCTTTTTTGCTTTGAAGCATTTTATAAAATTCCGCACAATTTTCTTCATAATTTACTTTAATCAGTAATATTGCTTTTAATGTGTCTACATCAAGTTGAATCTTGTCACTTGTCTAGAAGCTGTTCATCAAGGAAAATACCCTTTCGGTAGATTTTTTTGTAAGTTTAAGTTTTGTAAAAATAATTTTATTTGATATATATTAAAAATAAATATTGAAAATAAGTACCTTTTCTTAAATTCGGGACAATTTGGGACAAAAAACCCAAATTCGGGACAGATATTGCCTCTGAAAAAATTCGGGACGCAAGGCGGAAATTCGGGATTGTCCCCGCCAATTCGGGACGTATGGGCACCTTAGAAAAACGTGTTATTTTATGGAATAATAAATTGACGCCATCCTTCTAAAATGTGTTAAAAAACATATCTAGATATAATATGTACAAAATTCTGAAATATATGAAAATTCACACTTGACATTAAATTGTACAATTGACATTGTTTAATTTTAATTTATTTTAGGTTCGTCAGTTGGAGAATGAAAAAATATCTCTTGAAAGACAAGTATCTAAAGGTCCAAGAAGTAAGAGTTATGAAAGACCGGAAAAAACTGATCTTTACGAAGTGGATTCTTCGATCAAACACGACAATATTTTAGAACAAGAGAACCGGGAGTTGAGAAGTAAGATCAGACGATTGGAGAGTGACTTAACGGAGAAGGAAGCAGAACTGCTCAGGCTACGGGCACAGAAGAGCGAACTCTCGTTCGATAGGTCCACCGACTATGAAAGTATACGGGCTGCGCAGCTACAAGCAGAGCGACTGTTGGAAGCCAGGGAACAGAGTCATCGTCAACAAGTTTTACGACTAGAAAATCAGGTAATGTGGAATTTTTGTTTAACATGTTCATTGCCATGTTTGGCGTGGCTGTTTCAACACCAAATATTGCTTATGAAATTTCTCTATATGTTTATTTACTCTTCATTATGTTGTAAAAGTAATAAAAGTGTCTTCTTATTAAAAGCAAGGCTTCGAACCAAAACTCAACCGAAAACCGAAAAAAAACTATTTTTGTCAGAACGAAACCGGAGCTGAACCAAAAAAAAAATATCGGTTTATTTCGGTTCAGATAACGTTTTTGTGAGTGAATATAAAATACATTTTATTTAAGATTATTTTTTAAACTGATGAGTAGAAAAAAATTGTAATTTTTTTAACTGATAAGTAAAAAAAAATTCGCCTCTATTATTTCGGGGAGGGTTGTACGCCAAATTCCAACCGCAGGTACCTATCTTTTTTAGTTTTTGAAATATATATACATATTTTTTTTTATTTATTTTTTTTTGAAAAAAAAAAAGTTTTCTGAATACTGTCCAAAATATGGCCGTTAGGTAATTTTGGGGTGAGGATTAATAAAAAAATATTTTAATAAATCAAGAGGCCTTATTTACTCAAAAACAGTTGGCCGAAATCCAAAATGAACCTTATTTTTGTGATCTACGGCCCAAAGTGTATCAATTTTGAGAAAAATCCGAAATATTTTTTTTTGTAAAAATTCGAGATTTCTTATCGAAGGGGTCAAAATTTTTCAAAAATTTTTTTTGTTTAAAATATGTTTTAAAATGTGCCTTTACCATATATCGGACCTTAAAACTTCAAAAATTCCAACCGCAGGTCCCTATCTCTTTTAGTTTTTGAAATACATGTTCATATACTCTCTGTTCATTTTTTTGAAAAAAAAAAGTTTTCCTAATACAGTCCAAAATATGGCCGTTAGGTAATTTTGGGGTGAGGATTAATAAAAAAATATTTAAAAAAATCAAGAGGCCTTAGTTTTTGAGTTATAGTCAATTTTAGGTACTATTTTCCGATATAGTCAATTTTAGGTACTTTTTTTCCGATTTACTCAAAAACAGTTGGCCGAAATCCAAAATGAACCTTATTTTTGTGATCTACGGCCCAATGTGTATCAATTTTGAGTAAAATCCGAAATATTTTTTTTTGTAAAAATTCGAGATTTCTTATCGAAGGGGTCCCCCTTACGATTTTTCGATCTTTTGCCATTTTTAAGGGTTTTGTTTAATGATACATGCTTTTGTATAAGTTTGGTTATTAAGGCCCCAATTTTTTTCGACTAAAATGGACTTGAGGAACTCAAAAATTTAAACCAGAGGTCCCTATCTTTTACCGTTATTGAGATATAATTTTTTGAAAAATTAAATTTTATTACAAAAATTTCAAAATTTTTCAAAAATTTTTTTTGTTTAAAATATGTTTTAAAATGTGCCTTTACCATATATCGGACCTTAAAACTTCAAAAATTCCAACCGCAGGTCCCTATCTCTTTTAGTTTTTGAAATACATGTTCATATACTCTCTGTTCATTTTTTTGAAAAAAAAAAGTTTTCCTAATACAGTCCAAAATATGGCCGTTAGGTAATTTTGGGGTGAGGATTAATAAAAAAATATTTAAAAAAATCAAGAGGCCTTAGTTTTTGAGTTATAGTCAATTTTAGGTACTATTTTCCGATATAGTCAATTTTAGGTACTTTTTTTCATATTTACTCAAAAACAGTTGGCCGAAATCCAAAATGAACCTTATTTTTGTGATCTACGGCCCAATGTGTATCAATTTTGAGAAAAATCCGAAATATTTTTTTTTGTAAAAATTCGAGATTTCTTATCGAAGGGGTCCCCCTTACGATTTTTCGATTTTTTGCCATTTTTAAGGGTTTTGTTTAATGATACATGCTTTTGTATAAGTTTGGTTATTAAGGCCCCAATTTTTTTCGACTAAAATGGACTTGAGGAACTCAAAAATTTAAACCAGAGGTCCCTATCTTTTACGATTATTGAGATATAATTTTTTGAAAAATTAAATTTTATTACAAAAATATCAAAATTTTTCAAACATTTTTTTTGTTTAAAATATGTTTTAAAATGTGCCTTTACCATATATCGGACCTTAAAACTTCAAAAATTCCAACCGCAGGTCCCTATCTCTTTTAGTTTTTGAAATACATGTTCATATACTCTCTGTTCATTTTTTTGAAAAAAAAAAGTTTTCCTAATACAGTCCAAAATATGGCCGTTAGGTAATTTTGGGGTGAGGATTAATAAAAAAATATTTAAAAAAATCAAGAGGCCTTAGTTTTTGAGTTATAGTCAATTTTAGGTACTATTTTCCGATATAGTCAATTTTAGGTACTTTTTTTCATATTTACTCAAAAACAGTTGGCCGAAATCCAAAATGAACCTTATTTTTGTGATCTACGGCCCAATGTGTATCAATTTTGAGAAAAATCCGAAATATTTTTTTTTGTAAAAATTCGAGATTTCTTATCGAAGGGGTCCCCCTTACGATTTTTCGATTTTTTGCCATTTTTAAGGGTTTTGTTTAATGATACATGCTTTTGTATAAGTTTGGTTATTAAGGCCCCAATTTTTTTCGACTAAAATGGACTTGAGGAACTCAAAAATTTAAACCAGAGGTCCCTATCTTTTACGATTATTGAGATATAATTTTTTGAAAAATTAAATTTTATTACAAAAATATCAAAATTTTTCAAAAATTTTTTTTGTTTAAAATATGTTTTAAAATGTGCCTTTACCATATATCGGACCTTAAAACTTCAAAAATTCCAACCGCAGGTCCCTATCTCTTTTAGTTTTTGAAATACATGTTCATATACTCTCTGTTCATTTTTTTGAAAAAAAAAAGTTTTCCTAATACAGTCCAAAATATGGCCGTTAGGTAATTTTGGGGTGAGGATTAATAAAAAAATATTTAAAAAAATCAAGAGGCCTTAGTTTTTGAGTTATAGTCAATTTTAGGTACTATTTTCCGATATAGTCAATTTTAGGTACTTTTTTTCCGATTTACTCAAAAACAGTTGGCCGAAATCCAAAATGAACCTTATTTTTGTGATCTACGGCCCAATGTGTATCAATTTTGAGTAAAATCCGAAATATTTTTTTTTGTAAAAATTCGAGATTTCTTATCGAAGGGGTCCCCCTTACGATTTTTCGATCTTTTGCCATTTTTAAGGGTTTTGTTTAATGATACATGCTTTTGTATAAGTTTGGTTGTTAAGGCCCCAATTTTTTTCGACTAAAATGGACTTGAGGAACTCAAAAATTTAAACCAGAGGTCCCTATCTTTTACCGTTATAGAGATATAATTTTTTGAAAAATTAAATTTTATTACAAAAATTTCAAAATTTTTCAAAAATTTTTTTTGTTTAAAATATGTTTTAAAATGTGCCTTTACCATATATCGGACCTTAAAACTTCAAAAATTCCAACCGCAGGTCCCTATCTCTTTTAGTTTTTGAAATACATGTTCATATACTCTCTGTTCATTTTTTTGAAAAAAAAAAGTTTTCCTAATACAGTCCAAAATATGGCCGTTAGGTAATTTTGGGGTGAGGATTAATAAAAAAATATTTAAAAAAATCAAGAGGCCTTAGTTTTTGAGTTATAGTCAATTTTAGGTACTATTTTCCGATATAGTCAATTTTAGGTACTTTTTTTCAGATTTACTCAAAAACAGTTGGCCGAAATCCAAAATGAACCTTATTTTTGTGATCTACGGCCCAATGTGTATCAATTTTGAGAAAAAGCCGAAATATATTTTTTTGTAAAAATTCGCGATTTTTTTTCAAAGGGGTACCCCTTACGATTTTTTCGATTTTTTGCCATTTTTAAGGGTTTTGTTTAATGATACATGCTTTTTGTATAAGTTTGGATATTAAGGCCCCAATTTTTTTCTAGATTAAAATGGACATGAAAAAAATAACGTTTCGAAGCCCTGATTAAAAGAATATGTTCAAATCTTGTGTTAATTTCAGGTGCGGATGTTACGGGAACAACTAAACGAGGAAGTAAAACGTCGTCAGTTATATATAATGCGAACATCCCGTACTGGGCAAGAGATGCAACAACTCCGTCACGCTCTGAGTGATTCTCTGCGGGCCGTTTCCCAGGAGCCGTCCTTAGACGCTGGCATGTTGGAGCACGAGACGCGCAAGTTGGACAGCACCCTGTCCAGCAGCCTGAGCCTGCCGCCTGCCCTGGGCAGGGCCTCCACCCCCAGGTTCACGGTCAGGTCCCCAACACCGACCACCAAATAAAACACTGCCACTCTGCCTTCAGAACCGTCCAGAATGAGGTAGATAATAGTATTCATGTCTACTTGGGAGAAGTACACTTAGTAAGCATCGATAATGGTGTGTAGCGGACCGCTTTAAAATGTGTTCATTTTCTAAAGAATGCCTTAATTTTCTACATATTTATATTGAGATTATTTTAAAATATATATATTAAATATAATCGTTCACTGCCTTAAAATAACACATTGTATGCGGGATATAAATCTCAGTTGCCCAAAAAGAACAACTAGACGGCGTATTATCAAATCAGACGGTGCAATATCTTGTTGTAAAACTGACACGCTTTGCGTTAAAACTAATCACTTCTGATCGAAAACGAAAATAAACTAATACAGTAGAAAAAACACTATCTGAAAAACAAGAATTACCACTTTTGGTCAGCCAATCATTGTATGTAAGAAACGAAAATTACCGTGTTCGATAAACGGATCGTTGTAGGAAACAAGAATTAACTACCACGCCGCTCGATAAGTCTCCGGTCTAACTAAGAACCAGTGGCGAAGGGAGACCTCCGCTAGACTTGCCCTCCCTTAAAAAAATAATAATAAAAAAAAATACATAAAAAAAAAATTAAATTTAAAAGAAGATTTGGGTAAATTTTCAAAAATACATCAAATTATGTCCTATACAAATTTTTGTCCAAGGCTTGGTTTACTAGTTACGAATTTTTTTTAAATTTTAATAACTTTTTTTTTCCGGTTTCGGATTTTAATAAAAAATAATAGGGGTTCTTCTCAAGTATTAGGAGAATTTTTTAGTATCAGAACGAACTCTTTAAGTTAAACCGTTTTTGAGTTATCGTGTATACACACAGACACACACACATACGGACGGCACTTCGAAAATAGGTTTTTTGAATTCCCTGGACCATGAAACGTGGTCATCAGTCAAAATCTCGACATCGAAAATTTTCGCGATACAATACTTGCCTCTTATATATTAAGGTCGGGCAAGTAAAAACATATTTTTTTTTTAGAAATTCGACTTTATTCATCAACATACTCTCCTTCAAGAGTGATACATTCATTCCAACGCTCCTAAAATTAAAAAAATTAAAATTAATTAATTAATTTAAATTCAGCATACCAATCAGTAATAGTTGATTTGCCTGGTGCAAAGTCTCTATAACGCTTATCAAGCCACTGTTTGGCTTCAACAGTATTTATTCCCATCAAAAAACAATGTTTAATCAACAAACGAAATTCTTTTTTATCCATTCTTTTGAAAATTACAAAACTGGAGTCACTAAAACCACTGTAACCTCTAAACGAATGTCATGAAATTTTCACATGTATCGTTTGAAGGTTGG